>JACEFZ010010710.1:0-12500 GCA_014155875.1 Cepaea nemoralis | reverse complement strand
CGAATGATACATGGCAATACACAGCCAAAAATTATTACACCCACACAAAACATAATAATCCCATATCAGAGTTCTAATTAAGATGAGTCCGTTGAAAACAAAACAATATCCTTTAAAATTGTCTTATATCCTATATCCTAGTTTAAGTATAAGCACAGTCCCTTATAACACACGGACTATCAATAATAGTTCAGCAGTGAATAAGTTATTAGGGTTAGGGTTAGGGTTAGGGTTAGTTATATAAAATTATTCAGTGCAGAACTATTTGGGACCGGAATTCGGAAGAGTGCCTGATTATTTAGTTCTTCACCACACATGGACGCTTTATGTTAAAGTCCCTGGTAAATATCTAGTATTTTCCAAAACCATCTGGAAAATGTCCATAGGATCTGTACCAAAAATTATGTCAACTCTGAGGTATTCTGTCATTCGCTAGATGGCACAGCACTCATTGAACAAAAAGGATACTAGCATGATGATTAGCCATTTGTTATATGCTGAGGACGCTGTAAAACAGGCAGAGTCATTGTGGCTTAAGGGGTCCATTCTTGGTGCATAATAAGGCAAAGCCCAGTTTTTCCATATCTTCTATATTTCTGAAAATATTTTCACTGTAAAGGGGAAAAAAGATCTGGAGACTTACACATACCTGTCTCACACCTCTTTTAATAGGCTGATATTCATCATCATCATCATCAACATCATCTTCCACTTCTGCCGTCAAGCGTCGTGGAGAGGAATAATTTGCGTTCCATCGCCCGGTGGGCGACACTGGATAGTGTCATTCCGTGTGGTTGTACAATGTCTTTGATGTCGTCAATCCATTTTCTTCTTGGACGTCCTCTTGGTCTCGTCGCAGATGATCTTTGATGTAAGGCCAGTGATGGTAGTTGCTGGTGTTGCATTCTAACGACATGGCCAAACCACTTGATCTTCTGTCTTTCAATAAATGTGGCACAAGGTGTTGATCCCACAGTCTGTCTGATAATAGCATTTCTTACTCGGTCTCGGATTGTTAAGTTGGCAGCTCTCCTCAGGCATCTCATTTCGCAGGTGTTGATTTTGCGAAGGTGTAATTTGGATAAAGTCCAGGTTTGAGATTGGTAGCATAGGGTTGGTGTGAATATGCTGTTTATTATCTGTCGTTTTGCGGACATGGGTATATTTGGATGTTTCAGTAAGGGTGATAGTTGATATGTAAGTGCACTAGCTTTTTGACATCTGATTTCGATTTCTCTGTCCAATCTGCCATCTTCTGTGATCATACTTCCAAGATATTTGAATTCTTTAACTTGTTTCAGAGTTGTGCTATTTATCTGTATACTTAGTGGGCCCGGCGATCTGCTAACTCGCATTACTTCGGTTTTGGCTGTATTTATGCTCATATTGTATCTCCTGCATGTTGAACTCAGATTATTAATATGATTTTGCAGTCTGCCTTCGTCGCTATAAAACAAGCACTGATCGTCTGCAAATAGAAGTTCATTTATTTCCTGTGGATCAGTTGTTTTATCTGGAGTAAAGAGATGTAAATTTTCTGAATCTGTTCTGTCGAGACTTGCTTCTTTGGAAATTCTGTCCATGTAGATATTAAATAGCAGGGGAGAGAGCACACATCCCTGCCTCACTCCTGTATTGACTGTGAACATATCTGATATACCTTCTTGTGTTCTTACTGCACTTCGGCTCGAGTGGTACATGGCTATGATGTTTTCTAGCAGTTGCCCTTGTATCCCATAGTCTTCAAGAATGGTCCATAATTTGTATCTGTCTACTCTATCGAAAGCCTTTTCTTGATCTACAAACACAATATCCTGCTGGTCACTATATTCGATAGTTTTTTTCAAATATTTGTCTAAGTGTAAATAATGCATCAGTGCCACTTTTACCTTTCCGAAACCGAATTGTACTTTGCTTAACTGTTGTTCAACTATGGTTCTAGCTCTTTATTCCAATAGTTGTGCATACATTTTCCCTATATAGCTCAGGAGTGATATACCTCTGTATGTTTCGCACTCTCTCATATTGGCTTTCCTTTTCCATATTGGTACTATTATTGCCTGTTGCCAATCATCTGGGACTTTTCTTTCTTCCATTTAACTCCTGTTTCCCCACAGGCCTGAATAGCTTCTGTGGCTATTCCATCTGGACTTGGTGATTTGTTTTTAGGACTTTTCTGTATAACTGCTTTTACTTTTTTTAAATTCTGATAGCAGCTTTTGTTTCCAGTATATGTTTATTACAAGATTTTTTTCTCCATCAATTTGTAGATCTCAAAGCATCCTTATCATGTCCACATGTCTCACTTTATCGAAAGCCTTTGTGTAGTCAATAAAGCAAAGATATAGATCTTTGTTTACTTCTATAGAATTTTCAATTACTGTTCTCGGTATATACACAGCATTTACTGCACCCTTGCCTTCTACAAACCCACATGTTCTTCTCCTATTTCGGGTTGTATTTTCTTCCTGATACTGTGTATGATAATTCTCAGCATCATCTTCGTGATGTGGCTCATTATACTAATTGTTCGATGTTGATCACATTCCAAGGCTCCTGATTTCTTCGGGATTGCAATAAATATAGAATTACATAATTTAGGAGGTAGATCTCCAGTATCATATATTGCGTTCCCCCGGGAAGGTTAACCCGGTCAACAAATGCCCGCAGAAGTCGGATGTGTCGGCCTAACGGCGCAAGAACGCAGCTCTGCTGTAAACAGGCACAACGCAATCACATCCGGAAAAAAAACTCCGGATGAACGAAGAAGAGAAGATATATTGCGTTCAGCAGTCTGGTGACTTGGTCTATTCCATAGTCTTCTAAGGCATTGATCATTTCTGTTGTGATGTTATCAATTGTTATCTGTTCCCGGAGTCTTGCCAGTTTTGATATGGTTAAGAGTATTCTGAACTGCCATCTTCAAAACTGATAGTGATAGTCCTTCATTATTATTCTTATGATCATATTGTTCTTCTCCTGTATCATTATAAATATCTTTCACATAATCTGACCACGCATGTAAAATCTGATCTTTTCCTATTATGATTTTGCCATCTTTAGTTTTTAAGGCAACCCGTTGATGTGTGTGTTCTTTTGTTAGTAATATCATTAATTCGCCGCCTCCGTGGCTAAGGGCTTGCGAACGCGGTTTGTGAGCCCGTATACCCGGGTTCGAAACACAGCGGTGCTGGGTTTTTTTTCGAAAAATGTATAGGTGCCGGTCGTTCAGAAAGCAATGGCAAACTACCGAACGTAACATTTGCCCAGGAATCACGAACAGCCAAAATGCTGGGGTTGAATGCTACGTCCTGTAAGGGACATGCAACTATTCTAGGTAGAGCCAGCCTAAAATGGGTACCAGTCATTGTCTTGAGAAGCAAAGAAGTCGGCGTCATATTCATTACGTTATCCTCGAGTGCCCATTGGCTTATTTAATTATGGAGCTAGCATATGTCCTGTGCGCGCCACAGTGTAAACAGGGTTCTTCTACAAACTGAAGCATAAAATATCCAGGGACATAATAATAGTTTCTTTGGAAGGGAAATAATTAAAATTGAAAATATTTCTATGATATCTCAAATTCATAATTCCAGCTAGTAATCTACATATAACTACTGTTGTTTTTTTTTTTTTTTTAAATTAAGATATGTACAATTTAAAATGTAATGATTCGTAAGCTATTCAAACGTGTTATAATTTTTTTAAGATAACGGCTCAAATAATGTTATTTATTTTACATTCGTAAGTGGCTTTATTCATCTGAAGAACACCATACATTAATGACATATAAAGAAGCAAAGGAATGAGGAGAATGTTGAACGACAGCAAGCTCATACTCTTGAGATTTGCTTTTTGTTATGAATTTTTTTCAGAGGCACAGTTGTCTGTTCCTTATCTTATAATCGATAAGTTAGTTGCATATCCTTTACAAGTGAAAAAGAAATCAAAAAGAGAATAGGAATGGCCAAAAATGCTTTCAACGGCATGAAATCAATATTAACATCTAGAGAGATTAATCCATCCATCATGTGCCATGCCGGAAAGCGTGGGCGGTCATGACTCGCTGTCAGCGTCCTGGGAACATGATAAAGAGGACAGAGCCCAGAGACAGGACATTGTAGACAGGACATCCGAATAATAGACAGGACAGTACAGGACAGATTACCCTTAGACTGTATTACAGGAGACAACAGTCAGTAACGGTCGGACTGACCTGAGGTGAAGGACAGAACGATATCCCTTTCCTTTGACGCACTAGAGATCACGACTAGCCTGAGCCGACACGAGGACCTTGAGACGGCACGCGGTCTGACGCTAAACCCAGGACGAAACCTAGGGAGACTAGACTGGACTGTGAATGGAGAGGATGTGTCCGTGTGTTGGCTAGAGTGAGTGAACTGTATAAACGCTACAATTGTTTGATAGCACTGACAGCGTTACTTTACAATACTGCGTGTGCGCTAGTTTGTGTGAGCTGAGAAGCTATGGTGTGAGCGAGCGAGCGCATTACTGATTGATATTCAGATTGTGTAATCATATTGTGATAATCTTCACTTTATTAAAAGTACATACATGTTATTTGTAGTCACTCGACTCTATTGTATATATTAATTACCTGCCACGACACAAGACAAACGCGCGACGTGAAACGTTGACACTCGCCTTTTCACTCGATCACCAGAGTCGTGGATCAGCTCAGCGTCCCTGATTTTACCATACCATGTGGCCAAGCCATCCAGATATTTACTTCTCGGTCTTCCCCTTGGTCTCTTCCCTTCGATCTTGCCATTTGTCACCAAGTTCTCCAATTCATTTCTTCTCATAACATGTCCAAAAAAATTTGACTGTCTACGTTTAATTTCTCTAATCAGTTTATGAGATTTTCATTTGTTTCCTGTAGTACTTGGTCATTTGTTTTTCTGTCTATCCATGGAATTCTTTGCATTCTTCCTCAGAAACCACATTTCTACAGCCATCAGATGTTTTTCAGCTTGACTGCTCATTGTCCAAGTTTCACATCCATACAAAAGCACAGGCTCTATGTAGCATTAAAAATTAGAAGATGTGGATATACAGATGAATATGTCGTATTTCATGGAAACAAAAAGCAATCAAATGCAGAGGTTCTAGAAACACTGGGAATGAAAAGAGAGTTGATGAAAGAAATAAAGAGGAGGCAAGTGAAATATTTCGGCCACGTTAAAAGACATGATACTCTTTTAATAACCATACTGGAGGGCAAGGTTGAGGGCAAGCGAGCAAGAGATAGACAACTTTACTAGTGGGAAGATAACATCAAGAGATGGACGAACATCAATCTGACATAATGTACATTCAAGGCGAGAGACAGACAGTGTTGGAGATCCATTGCAGCCAACCTTCATTGTGGAGACGGCACCTGTTTGATTGATTGATTACAGGACATCGCAGTCAACCACAGCACTTTTTAAGCTATTTTTTAATGTTCGTGATCCCTTGGCAAGTTTTGCTTTCTGAACGACCGGCACCCAAACCATTTGGTAAAATACAAACACTAGGCAGTCTGCTGCCGAATCGCCAGCAGCTATGTTTCGATCACGGTATGCGGAATTAAAAACTGCGTTGTAACCCCTTTTACCGATTCTCGGCCTTTTGGCCTAAGATCAAAGTGTAGATTTATCTGCGCTTGATCTGGCCAGGTTGCAGAGACGGTCAACCAAACTGCAAATTCGAACCAGTCCTCTAACACTGGCAGTGGCTAACTATGGGCCGAAATGGCACGTAGTGGGATTTAAGGGCCCACAACAGTAACATGGAAGTTGGGACCTCATGGAGCGGCTCTGGTCCTCGAGGGAAACCGCGGGTCCTTCTACCAAAAATAAAAATTCAAGATTTTTTTTACAAGCACAGTCGTCTGTGCCTTATCTTCTCATAATCCACAACTCGATCGCTTTGTGGGGAGTAGGGGATGGGGGTGACAATCTGAGTGTTTTTCACTTTTTCTAAAATAAATGTCATCAAAGGTAAATGCTAACAAAGAGAAATGTGTGCAAATCTCTTGCAAGTATTCGTCAAACAGATACACTTAATGTCGGCTCAATTGCTGCATGTATTGAAAATATGAGGCTGACTTCAGAGACAGCACAGAAGACCACACATCAATAACTGCAGCAGGATCAGATATATTGAATAACAGCTACGAATTGTCCACAGACACACACACACACACACGCACGCACACGCGCGTGCAGGCACAGGCAAGGGAGGCAGGCAGACAGGCAGACACGCAGGCAGACACACACACAGACAGACAGACACACAGACAGACACACAGACAGACACACAGACAGACACACAGGAAGATACAGACAGACAGACAGACAGACAGACAGACAGACAGACAGACAGACAGAAGACAGACTACTATTATTATCATCATCACCATCATCATCATAATCATCATCATCATCCAGTGCCTTGCCGGCTGGCGTGGCGATCATGCCCCTCCACAAATTGCGATCTTCGACGGCATGAATCAATTATTCGTGTGTCGTGTAATGATGATGTATGTTATGTTTATGTTGTTTGTCCATCAATAATGATGATGACCATTCATTTCATCCAGAGGGGTTGAAAGTATGGAGCCGTGAGTTCTAAGATGGCTGATAAAGCCTATTTTGGCTCGAAATGTTCTTTGACAGTGTGGGTAAAGAATACTTGACGTTCCAGGAGGAGGATCTCCTGCAGTGGTGTTTCTGTCTAGCCTCTTCTTCATAGCTCTTGTAGTCCTGGTTGCTTCACAAGTGACTGCACCCTTGTGTAATGATGTACGCCATGAACTTCGGTCTTTGGAAGCAGTCTCCCAGGTGTCATGATGAATTCCAAAAGGTTTTAGTGAGATCTTCAGAGTGTCTTTAAAGCGTTTCCTCTGGCAGCGTTGGGAGCGTTTACCACAGCACAGCTCGCAGTGGGGGAAAAATCGTTTAGGGAACCTGTGATCTGGCTGCGAGTCAGGTGACCAGCCCAGCGAATCTTATTTTTCATTAGTAGAGTGTGGATACTGGGCATGGACTCTCTTTCTAGGACTTCAGTGTCTGGGATCTTGTCTTGCCATTTAATCGTCAATAGCTTCCTAAGGCAGACTGTGTAGAAGTGGTTAAATTTTCTAGCATGTCGCTGATAAACAGTCCAGGTTTCACAAGTATATAGCAGTGTGGACAATACAACTGCTTTGTAGACTTTCAGCTTTGTTTGCAGGCTTATTCCATTTCTGACCCACACATTCTTGCACAGTCTGCCAATGGCCGCGCTGGCCTTGGAGATTCTTGCATTCACTTTGTCATCAGTTGTGGCAGCTATTGACACAGTGCTGCCAAGATAGGCTTATATATATATATAAGTGCAATCAGTCAGGTACAATAAAGTTGGCTGTACTGGATCTCCAATCCATCAATGTCTGTCTCTCGCCCTGAATGGAAATTCTGCCAGATTGCTGTTTGTCCATCTCTTGATGTATCTTCCCACTTGTATCGCTGTCTATCTTTTATTCGTTGTTAATCTCTCTATATGTTAATACTGATTTCATTATGTTGAAAGAATATTTTGGCCAATCCTATTCTCTGTTTAATTTGTTTCACTTCTGCCACCATCTGTTAGTACATGTCCAAGTTAGTTTGTTAGTTAGTTAGTTAGTCAGTCGGTCAGTCGGTCGGTCAGTCAGTCAGTCAGTCAGTCAGTCAGTCAGTCAGTCAGTCAGTCAGTCAGTCAGTCAGTCAGTCAGTCAGTCAGTTAGTCAGTTAGTCAGTCAGTCAGTCATATAGATAGTTGGTTAGTTAGTTATTTGGTTGGTTGGTTAGTTAGTTGGTTGGTTGGTTGGTTTTTTGATTGGTTGGTTAGTTAGTTAGTTTTTTAGTTAGTTAGTTAGTTAGTTAGTTAGTTAGTTAGTTAGTTAGTTATGTTAGTTTAGTTTAGTTTAGTTTAGTTTAGTTTAGTTTAGTTTAGTTTAGTTTAATTTTGTTTAACAGGCGGACAGTTAGAGCATTGTTTTGCTTCTGCAGCTTGTCTTGTTCCAGACGTATTGGTGGTACTTTTCCTCTGGAGTACACTAGACAGGCCGAGAGACGGATCATGCTGCATGGGCAACACATGGCCTCTAAATTCAGCCCAGGCTTCATGTTATGGAGTGGTATCACTACATTTAACAAACTATCGTCTGTCAAGACGGCAAGGTGCCAGTCAGTTTAATTTAGTGTTGGTAAGTTAAGTTAAGTTAAGTTAAGTTAAGTTGAGTAAGTTGAGGTAAGGTAAGGTAAGGTAAGGTCATTCGTTCGTTCGTTCATTCGTTGGTTAGTCGGTTAGTTGCTAAGTTGGTTTGTTGGCTTGTTATTGTGCTGGTTGGTTGGTTGGTTGTTTGGCTGGTTGGTGTGTTAGTCGCGGTTCAACTTCACAGCAACGGGTCGTCTCCATTATACTCCGTTCCTGTGCCAGTGAATATCACACAAAATGCTCCTCACTGCCTAATGTGAAAAGTGGAATAGACAGGAGCCTCGGCAAGCCAACAGCCCGCACAGGTACACTGTGAATAAAGCCGCCGCTAGAATGCCAACACAAAAGTCCTCCAAGAAAAACACAGTTCATCGTCGATGGAATTGGCAGTCACCAGAAAGACTTCACTGACCCGGGTTTTATCCCCTATGGCTCGGTCACTTTCCGCAGGACAGCCCACCGAAAGTGCAACACAAAGCACGAACTCCGTAGCTCCAGAGACGACTCCCTGGGGTCTCCTGAAAAATGCACTCGTGAACCGAAAAGGCAAACCAGTTAGTTAGTTAGTTAGTTAGTTAGTCGACAGATCATCCTCGTTGCACATCGGACCATTCAGTCCATAAGTGCTCGGATCCCCTCCTCAGCAAATCCCGCAGCGTGTAGCGGCTAACGACGCCAGTTCTGTGTTGGTTTATCAATCTTCTTTGGCTTCCTGCGTAGTGTTCTTGTTTGGCCACCCCTCTTTTAATTTGCTGCTCTCGCAGTCTGGCCATTGTTGTAGATTCACAGTCATCACTTGGTTCTTGCAAAAGTCTCACTTCTCGTAGAGCATTCAGAATGTCAGCCTGGTCCATGGCGCGTCCGCCCTCAACAGTAGCCTCACCTGCGAGCTTGTCAGCCCGCTCATTTCCTTGTACTCCCGCATGCCCTGGCACGAAGATGAAACTAATCTTTGCCAGCCGAGACCGCTTCAGAGGCAGCAACCATTCTCTTCGAATCGACCCCTCCTCTATCCTCTTGATCATGTTCATTGAGTCGCTAAGGAAACAAGCCCTAGTGAATGTCTGTGTCTCGAGCCATGTTATTGCTTTACTTACTGCCATGACTTCCATGGTCAGGCTACTTGTGGTTTCAGTGAAAGCACCAGAGTCCTCCTTCACAATTCTCCCTCCGGCCCGAGCTGTAAAGGCCCATGAGCTTCTCACATGTCGGACGACCGACCCATCTGTGTAGATGACCGCGTCACTGTCTAGCGAATTCTCGAAAATCAACGCTTGTACTTCAGCCTCAACAGCAGCCGGATTTTCTTGTCTGCATTTTCTATCTAGTTGGATGCAAACTGAAAAGGATGTGCAGAAGTCTGTTGGCACTTGCACCCACTCCTCGCCAGGTTCTAAGTCCTCAAGTGAACACACCTGTTGAAGAATGTCCTCGGCTTGACCCATCCACGACCGTCCTCTTTTTAACCTGCTGCCCTTCACCTTCCTAATTTCACTATGCAGTGGATGCTGTGTGTTTGCGTTAATTCTGAGGTAGGCACGTGCCCTGCAAACTTGCATTCTCTCTTCAATGGTTGGAAAATCAAGAAGGTAGCGCATCGCCCTGCATGCTGTATCTCTTGTACATCCAAGAATAATGCGCATAGCTTCATTCTGTATCCTTTCCATCCTTTCTATCTGCTTATGGCTGACAGTCAGGATTGCCATTGCATACTCCAAAACAGACATGACCAGCCCCTCGTACAGAAGACATAGATGGCGCTGCTCACAGTTTGCTGCCGCCATCACCCGCATCGCTGCCAAACCCCGCTTGGCCTTTGTTATCACCTGGTCTATGTGCACATTATAAGCAAGGCTTCGATCAAACCGTATCCCCAGGTAATTCATTGCCTGCGTTCTTTCCACCGTCTCTGAACACAGCATTACAGTTGGTGTTGGATTGTTGACAATATGATTATTCAACGAGAACCAAGTCACTGTTGCCTTTGTTGGGTTGACCATTGCCCCAGCTTCATCACACCAAGTACTTATGCGATTGAGTTCGGTTTGTAGTTCCACAGCAACCTCCTCTCTATCCTTACCCTGACGATACACTAAAACATCATCGGCATATGACAATGTCCTGCCAGGTCCAGTGATCTGCTCACTGGTGATTCTCACTGTGTAGGCGTTGAACAGTACCGGAGATAATGGTGATCCCTGTGGTAGGCCAGGATATATTGTTGTTGGTTCCGAAGTCCAACTGCCACATCTAAAAACTACTTTCCGTTGGAAGAGAGCTGCAGCGATCCAACTAAGGAGGAATGGACTTACGTTTAGTTCAAGAAGCTGAAACATTAAAAAATCCAGTGGTACTCTGTTGTATGCGTCCTCAAGATCAATCGCTGCAGCAACGGTTTCAGTGCCTGAGTGGAAACCTTCATAGACATCTGGGCAAAGACTGCTGCATTGGTCCAGGTTTCTCTTTTTGGACGGTACCCACCCAGGGTAGGTGGGAAAACACCTTGCCTCTCTAGTTGGCTTGATATTTTCCTGGCAATTACCTTCTCCAGCAGCTTGCCTATTGTATTCTGCATGGTTATAATTCGATATCCCTGAATTTTCTTGTGGTCTTTGTCAGGCTTCGGCAAGGGAATCAGATAGCTGTGTAACCATTCCTCCTTGATGCTAGCACTCCCTATACTGTTGTTGTACATGTCTGCTAGTTTCTCTAGCTCATTGTCGGTACACCTATTTATGTCGTCGTATCTTATGCCATCAGGACCTGGAGCACTGTTTTTTGATCGTCGAAGCACAGCCTTGATTTCTTTCACTGTCACTGTGTCTTCATCCGAAGTGTTCCTGGGCCTTGCATCTGTCTGAGGTGACCTCCTTGGCCAGATTCCGGCCTCCCATGTCTGTCTGGTTGCTCTGCTCAAGGTAGCGTTCAAAGAGGGCTTTGCCCTTGTCCTCGTCAGTCCTCTGCCAGATGAGGTCAGCACCTTGGAAGTCAGAAATGCTCTTATTCTTGACTACACCACTCATGCTTTTATGTAGTCGCCAGAACAATTTCAGTGACTTGTCTGTGCTTACTCTTTGACACACCTCTGCCCATTTTTCGCTTTTAACCACCGTGACCAGTTTTTTGAAATAGCTTACTTTTGTGTGCATCTCTCTTTCTAAGTGCAAGCAGGGACTAGGATGACCAGCTCTGTTCTTCTTGGCATTTTGCCATCTCCTTACAGCACTACGCTTATCCACCCAAGCCTTCTCCACCTCGAAACTCCACCACGGTGGCTGCTCCAGCTTTTTTTCCTTTTCTTCCTGCCCTGAAACGTTCTGCGCTTGTCACGTCTTATTTTACTCACCACATCTTGCCCTGTACTGTCATACTGGAACGTCTTTACCTTTAGCTTGTGCTGCCTGGTTCTGCCTTTCTCCACCAATATGCTGCATGGGTGGTGGGCGCTGCCAGGTTCCTAAACCCCCCTCTACAACTGTAGTGAGTGAAGGTGAAACTAGCGCCAGATCAATACAATGTCCTCATCTTGCAAACCGTAATTCCCCCGCCGCCATCGTTCCGAACATACAGTTCACATACAAACAACCGGGACAGATGTAAAAGCATTCCACTTTAAATTTACAGCTCACAGTGTCGCGCCACCCTCCCCAGTAAGAGACGAACCATGCACTACCATCCAACACGAGGAACATGCAAATGAAAACCCTAGCCCCAACGTAAACACTCCAAGGCCTTACGGTCTAAATGCCTACCACCATGTTGGAGACCGCCCTCCAATAGACTGAGACCTAGCCTCAGCCTAAAGCCTCCTTACCCTCTTTTACACGCATGGAAGGCAACAATGTTACTATTCTTCGCTTCCCTTATGGGCCCCGGCAACACATGGTACATGTCCAAGAAAGGAGAAACTATATATACATGTTTTTTTCCCCGCTTTCCATCCTGTTTCAGGATATTGCGGTCAACATCAGCATCTTTCAGCTGTATGTTGATTCCTAGGCTAGATTACGCTCATCAGCACGCCACGACTTTCTGAGCGACCGGCTCCATATACTCTCATAAGTCACTGGCGCGACTCGAACCGCTTCCAATTCTCGTGTGCTTACGTCAACCACAAGAGTATTCGGGGTTAGAACAGTACATGCATTAGACAAATTACATGTTACTTAGCATCAATCATAGCCAGTGTGTCAATGAGCACCTGAGAAATATGTAAACAACGTGTGTATACATCATTATCTACAGTGTGATGC
>JACEFZ010010709.1:0-84358 GCA_014155875.1 Cepaea nemoralis | reverse complement strand
CCGGTTTTTCAACCCCCCTGGGACATACCCAAACTTGCCATCGTTTCCGAACATGCAGTCACGTTCCAAAAAACCTCGGGCAGATTCAAAAGCATTTCACACAAAACTCACAGCTCACAGTGTTGCGCCACGCACTCACTCAGTATAGCAGGGCGACGGAACCATCAAGCCTCCTTAGTCGCCTCTTACGACATGCGTGGTAGGCTGCAGTGTTGCTATTCTTTGCTTCCCTTATGGGCCCCGGCAACACAAGGGAGAGGCTTTGTGTTATGGAGAGGTATAACTCCATTTTGCAAACTATCATCTGTCAAGATGGCAAGGTGCCAGTCATTAGAGTTTTCTCAATTATCATAGCCATTGATGCTTGTATCTTCTGCAGATTTTAGGGTTTTCTGAATTATCGTAGCCATTGATGCTTGTGTCTTCTGCAGATTTTAGGGTTTTCTGAAATATCGTGCCATTGATGCTTGTATCATCTGCAGATTTTAGGGTTTTCTGAATTATCGTAGCCATTGATGCTTGTATCTTCTGCAGATATCAGAGTTTTCTGAAATAACCCAGCCACTCATATTTGTATCTTATGCAGATATTAGAGTTTTCTGAAATAACACAGCCTGTGATATTTTTATCTTATTCAGATATTAGAGTTTTCTGAAATTACCCAGCCACTCATATTTGTATCTTATGCAGATATTAGAGTTTTCTGAAATTACCCAGCCACTAATATTTGTGTCTTATGCAGATATTAGAGTTTTCTTAAATAATCCAACCACTGATATGTGTATCTTATGCAGATATTAGAGTTTTCTTAAACAACCCAGCCACTTGTGTCTCTGCAGGTATTAAAGCATTGGTGATGCTGCTGCAGTTGGCACTGGTCAATGACGAGATGTTGGGTGACCTGATGTCTGTGATCAAACAGTG
Source organism: Cepaea nemoralis (assembly GCA_014155875.1). Lineage (NCBI taxonomy): Eukaryota > Metazoa > Mollusca > Gastropoda > Stylommatophora > Helicidae > Cepaea > Cepaea nemoralis. The sequence goes on along the minus strand of JACEFZ010010709.1, from coordinate 83,434 downwards.
CCAGCTCTCAACTAGTCACAACCAGCTGGTTCTAGCTGTCAGAGAGGTCAGTGTCAGACATTTCACAAGCTCTAGTGAGGGTGGTTGAGAACATGAATCGTCCCAGTGGCAACAGGAATGTGAGTCCTGGACCAATTTTGCATTCATTAAAGAAAAAGAGGTCAGCCTAGTGGAATAGATAAGAGCGCTTGTTCTTAAACTTCTGGTGTGCTGATGCCGAGGTAGCGGGTTCTACCCTTACACCGGTTGGACAAAAATGCCCACCTATCATCCTTGACTTGGGGACGTTAATTACAAGTACCTCTGAAGTCGGAGTGGGTTCGCCTCATGGCGAGGGACACTGTTAATAGGGAAAGCTAATCCACACCCAAAATTCAGTCCAGTACACTAGAAGTAATATCTTGTATATAGACTACATTTGAGTTCAAAGCGAGCGAGGGCAAAAAATAAAAAAAAAACAATATAAAAATGGTGTCGTCTCGTATAAGACTTGGGACATAAATTACAAGTGCTCAGAAGTTGGAGTGGGTTTGCCTGATGGCGAGGGACACTGATAATAGGCAAAGGTAATCTGTGTGCAAAAATCATTCCAGTATACTAGAATTAGTAATATAGAAAATATTCAAATTTGACAAGACCTTGAGCTTTGAAAAAAAAAACTGGCATATAAACAGTGTCACATCTGGAAAATAAAATACTTTGGCCGTAGTATTAAACATCACTGGCTTGGAGACGACAGCGATGGGAGGTGTGGTTCCTAGAGAAAAGGCAGCGGTCAACCAGCGCGAAGATGACACTGGACATTGCAGACACCTGGGGCTTGAGGGTGTATGGAAACATCAAGCATTCCTTGCCCACATTGTCAAAGAACATTTCGAGCCAAAATAGGCCTTATCAGCCATCTTAGAACCCACGGCTCCATACCTTCAACCCCACTGGATGAAATTAATGGTCATCATCATTCTTGATGGACAAACAACAAAAACAAGAGGGTGTATGAGGTGGGAGAAATGGGTATGGGTACAGAGCGGCTTGTTGCCATGTCATGAGAGTGACTTTCAGCAAAGGACCTGCTATTTTATGATTTACCCATGCTTACAACACTCATCCTTTTTTCTCCTGTATCATTGATTAATAATGGTGATATCAAAGAAAATGGTGATCCCAAAATGTGACAAAAATAAAAGGAAAAATTCTTAACCAAGTGGATAATTTTAGATACCTAGGGGCATTTATAACATCAGATGGAAGATGTACAACAGAGATTAAGAGAAAATAGGGCAATCAAAAGTCGCAATTCAAAAAATGAAGAGTATTGTATGCAATAAGTCACTATCACTGAATGTAAGAAAGAGAGTGCTGAAATGCTATGTAGAACCAGTTTTGCTGTATGGCAGTGAATCTTGGAATGTAAATGAACAAATTAAGAAGAAATTAGAAGCAACAGAGATGTGGTTCCTGAGATAAATGTTGCGAATTCCTTGGACTGCCAAAGTAACTAACAACAACTGCCTGAAACAGGCTAATGAAAATAGAACATTATATACAACAAAAGGAAAGAGACAAACAGCTTTCTTCAGTCATGTGATGAGAAGAGAGGCATTGGAGAACATCGTGACAACTGGAAAGATTGAGGGGAAGAGAGGCAGAGGCAGACCAAGAGAAATGATGCTGGATGGATTGAGATGGTGGCATGGAGGAATATCAGCAGCAGAGTTGATCCAGAACACCAAAGACCGAGATCTGTGGAGAGTCATGCACACCTACGCCAGCTGACAGGGCACTTGGTGATGATGATCATTGATTAATGCGACATGCCTTCTTTTTCTTCTTGTTCTGTCTGTTATTCCCCCAGTGGACCAAAGACTTGCATCAACCCGTTCTATCCTTTGTTATCTTCTTTAGCTCTTTCCATGTCCTTCCCATACTGCAAGAGGGGTTCAAAGTAAAACCTGAAATGGTTTGTTTTCTTCTGTGAATATATTCTGAAAAAGTAAAGAATAAATGTATCATTTTTCGATGTAGTCACCACTGCATTCAATGCAAGTCCTCCAGCACTGATAAAGTGATTGGATTCCTGTAGAAATATCAACTCTGGGTCACTACTCGGTGTGTCTGACCCGGTCGTGGTCAGTCTGTCACAGAAGTCACACCATTTTGAACCTTCCTACTCCATTATTGATGAACCGTCAATGAACATCACAGTAAACGGGCAGATACTAGAACAAGTAACAAGTTTCTCTTATCTTGGATATATAATAACAGATGATGGCAGAAGTGAAATGGAAATCAAAACGAGAATAGGAACGGCCAAAAATGCTTTCAACGGCATGAAATCAGTATTAACATCTAGAGAGATTAATAACGCATTAAAAATGAGAATTGTCAAATGCTACGTATATTCAACACTTCTGTATGGCGTGGAATCCTGGTAATTGAACAAGCAACTAGAAAGTCACATGGAAGCCCTGGAGATGTGGATATACAGATGAATAGGTCGTATTTCATGGAAACAAAAACAATCAAATGCAGAAGTCCTAGAAAAACTGGGAATGAAGAGAGAGTTGATGAAAGAAATAAAGAGGAGACAATTGAAATATTTTGGTCACGTTAAAAGATATGATACTCTTATAAAAATAATACTGGAAGGCAAGGTTGAGGGCAAGCGAGCAAGACAACGATACAAGTGGGAGGATAACATCAAGAGATGGACGAACATCAGCCTGACAGAATGTACAGTCAAGGTGAGAGACAGACAGTGTTGGAGATCCATTGAAGCCAACCTTCATTGCGGAGACGGCACCTGATTGATTGATTGACTCCATTATTATACCTTAAACATAGTGTTATCTCCATGGTTTTCTTGTGGTGTTTGCTGATGAAGGCTTGTTGTCGTAACAATCCTCTGTTTTACTGTTTTAATTTGAAAATCTGCTTATTATACCTTAAATGTAGCGTTATCTCCATGGTTTGTTTTCTTGTGGTGGTGTTTGCTGATGAAGGCTTGTTGCTGTAACAATCCTCTGTTTTACCGTTTTAGTTTGTAAATCTGCTTACTATATTCTAAATGTAGTGTTATGTCCATAGTTTGTGTTCTTTGTGTTTTCTTATTGTTTGCTGATGAAGGCTTGTTGCTGTAACATCCTGTGTTTTCCCACAATTCTATGTTTTAAAACTGCCCTACAATTCATGTTTTTCTATTGTTTACATTTGCTGGGAGAGAACAGAACCAATTAGCCAGCTGGATGAACTCAGTCACTACACATTTTATACATGTTAAATTTGTCAAACTGTGTTTTCCAAGCTGTCAACCTTTCAACCAGTTGTCTTTGTCTTCAGGTCTTGGCCGTATCGCTACCCAGTGAGATGTACCGACTTGTGAAAATCATCCTTGTATTCCTAGCCAATCAGGATCAGCCGTTCCCTGTCGACAGTGGCTTGTTGGTTTCAGAGTCACCAACAGGTTGTGGTAATGAATTCATTTATTAATTGTATTCATCCATTACTGTAATCCGTTACTATAATTTGTTACTTCTGTTTGAATTCTGGGCAGTGAGTTGTGAAATGATAAAAAGAAACTGAAGGCAGTGGAGATGTGCTTTTTGAGAAGAATATTAAGAGTTAAATGTTGCAAAGTTCTTAGAATCTTATGGAACAAGAAAAAGACACATTTATGTTTATTTTTTAATCTTATTTTTTAAAAATTATCATTGTTATTTTTACACTGATTTCCGTTTGCCGGATTTGTGATCATTGTAAGGTATATACACTGGGTCTGTTTTTATTATCTCTCACTTTTGGGGGCAGGGGTCACACAAACCAAGGTGTTTTCATGTTGAATTGTTATATCCTGCCGCAACCGTTAATTCTCTTTTCTGTTATTCTGAATCGTGATGGTGTTTATGAGCCAGATTTGGTAAAATGTCAATTTGTTTCCCTTACAGGACGTTGCGATCAGCACCAGCATTTTTCAGCTGCTGTTGAGGTACTAGGCAAGTTTTACGTTCATTAGTTTGCCATTGCTTTCTGAACGACCGGCTCACATACCTCCGTTAGTTACCAGCGCGACGCGAACCGCTGCCAATTCTCACAGCTGCTATTTTCCCCACATGGATATACGGGATTACGAACAATGTATACATTTCTTCTTTTTCATTCACATATTCTAAGGATTTTTCTGTAACAAAAGCCTCTTTGTTTTCTCCTTGAGTGATTATTAAATCGATCGTGATTCATACTAAACGCATGAGAAATACGTGCACAGGTACGGCACTTATAAAAATCCAGAAAAGAAGAAGAGTTAAAAGGCAGGAAGATTGAAATCATTGCACCAGGTTTTATCCCATATGGCTCTGCCTCTTTCTGCTGGATGGCTTGCTGAAAGCATCACACAAAGCACAAACTATGTGTTCCAGAAAATGTGTTTTTCTGAGTTATATCCGGTACAGTGTTACAGAATATCTTCTGCAGTTTGATATGGCTGCCTGCATGGACGTGGCTATAAACCCGTTCTTTTAACTTTGTGCATACCAAACCCAACACCCCACATTGGGCCAATGGCTTCGGGTGGAGGAGCACAATTGGGAGGGTACAAGCCTTATCCTAGTGTGAGGAAATGCAACCTGAAGGCTAAATGTCATGGCAGGGCAGACCAGGCCCTAAGTCCAGGATGGAAGCTCTGACAGGTCGACAGTTAGAGCATTGCTTTGCTGATCCCACAGCTTCTGCGGCTTGTTTGTTCCAGATGTAACCATCGTCTGTCAAGATGGCCAGGTGCCAGTGAATAATGTGGCTCAAGTGTCTGTTGCGTCGTATTCTGAGCCTAATGATAGTGGGCAAAACTGTTCTAAGTCCTTAATTGCAGTCGTCTGCCTGTGTGTCAACGGGGCCATAAAGGAAGCCAAGAATAGCAACAATGTATCCCATCATGCATGTTGTCAAAGGCAACTAAGAAAGGTTGGCTGGCGACTGGCTACCTCCCCCGAGTAGAAAACTTGATTCAAATCCAACCAATCATGAACAAGACTGCGAAGGGCTTGATGTGCATTGCTTGAGGTTCTGTGCTCCTTTGGAAGATGACAGGCATAAGAAAAATAGGAATGCAGCCATTGCACAGCAGTTGTATTCTGATCCAATGGAGTAGGTTCAAAACCCCTTCAAGGCTCAATCAAGCCATAAATACTGGTCTAGCTTCATGTCCCCACTATGTCAATCAATCAGGTGCCATTTCAACAATGAAGGTCGGCTGCAATGGATCTCCAACACTGTCTGTCTCTCGCCTTGATTGTACATTCTGTCAGGCTGATGTTCATCCATCTCTTGATGTTATCTTCCCACTTGTGTCGTGTCTACCTCTTGCTCGCTTGCCCTCAACCTCACCTTCCAGTATGGTTTTTATAAGAGTGTTGTGCCTTTTAATGTGGCCAAAATATTTCACTTGCCTCTTCTTTATTTCTTTCATCAACTCTTTTCATTCCCAGTTTTTCTAGAACCTCTGTATTTGTTTCTGTTTCTATGAAATACAACATATTCTTCTGTGTGTGTATATATATATATATATATGCTACTAAAAGTTATGTCCCTTTATATATTTTTTCTGATGTTAAGTCATGTAATTTAAATATTAAATTTTAGTAAGTAAATAGCTGAAACAAACAAAAAAACTATGACAGTTGGTTGCACAGGAATGAAAAGAAGACGTGTAGAAAATTTCATCTCAATCGGATGGACCGTTCGTGAAGGCATAAAGAACGGACATACATACACACACACATACATACATACACTGCCTTTATATATATATATTTATGTCACATTTATACATGTCACATTTATACCAATATGTTACATGGCATGAACACAGGGTCTCTTCCTGTTTTTAAACTTTAAATCCATAACCATGTTTGAATTGTATCGAAAAGAACACCACTGTACCAGGGAGGCTTCTCATTTGGGAATTTAAATACAGACACCATAAATAAAATATTGCACGATTTATAGCATGGCATACTTCGCTGCATCTCGTCTGGTGCATACTGCAGTTGTGTACTGTGCAAACCGCTAAAAGGCGATCTTGGATGTGGCGAATTTCTGTTATGAAGAACAATATTGTATTGTACGTTGTAAATGTGTTACTATATGCTTGAACTCTTATAAGAGGAATTTCTGATAAGAAGAACTATTTTTTGGGTCACAGGTGAGTTCGCCTTATTAGGTCTGCACTGTATCATGTTATGTGAAAAAATTAATGATACTTTGGCTGAAGTATGATGTAAATTGTCACTGATATTACGTGAATGTGTAGGACATTATATCCACAGATATAAATTCAGTAAGGGAATACATTGTTATGAATTTATATGGGAATCCTTGAGTTTGAGCATAGATGATGTCTTCTCTTGTCTTATGCGGAAGAGCACTGGGTATTAAGTGACAAGGTAAGGTCACAAATACTGAAGTATTGGAAAGATCAGGTTGTGTGATGGTTTGTTCCATGCGCAGTCTTCGTAAGCTTGGTTAGGACACATTAGGGAGGATGGACGATAGTAGAATGCCAACGGACATCTTTTTGGTGAATTACAGATGAGTAAGAGATCTTGAGTCACTATGCATACAAAGTGTGTGTAAGTGGACATGATTGATCACACCATCAATATTGCATCGTGGGAGCAAGTCACCGCTGATCATGTTGCACGCAGGGCAAAGATCAAAAATGGAATAAAGACAAAGGAGAAAATGATTGTAGACAGATAACATACTGTGCGTATGAGACATCAAGTGGTGCATGATGGTAGAAATGACCTTGTGTTCACATGAATCCATTGTAGACACACATTTACCAAAAAAATTAGTCACACTCACTCCCGCCATGGGTTGTAGTTATTATGCCTTTTTTTTAAAGCAAAATGTAACAAACAATCGTTTATCAAGATAGCCAGGTGCCATTTGTCTTATATGGTCAGTAAGGTTGCTGAACTTGACCATCATTCCCCAGATGTCCAGCTGCATGTTCAGGCCAGCCAGCTCCTCACAGATGCAGTTCTACAGCTGAGTATAATGGAGCTTCCGGTGGAGTCCAGCTGCCACATTGTGTCGAACTACCAGGCTGCGCTACAGGTAAGTGTTGGCATCCTCTTCTTCTTTTCTCTTCTTCTTGGTTCCTCTTTTGGGGGAGTGCATCACACCTAGTTAACTACCTCAAAGTTCAGTGCTTCCCACTTTGGCATGCATTTGTGCTGATTGTCTAGAACAGTGGTTCTCAACCTGTTTGGGGGGAGTGCATCACACCTAATTAACTACCTCAAAGTTCAGTGTGTCCAACTTTGGCACACATTTGTGCTGATTGCCTAGAATAGTGGTTCTCAATCTTTTTTGGCCCATGCACCCACCCCTTCACCATATGTTCAGTATGTCATTCTTCCCCCCCCCCCCCCCCCCCCTTTTGTATTTTCTCCCAATAAATCCCCCCCCCCCCCCCTCCCCCCAAACACACACACACGAGAGAGAGAGAGAGATTTAATAACACATACTAGAACCAGTCTAGACGTCTACATAAAACGTGATTTCTGGGTCTACTTATGTTATAAAACGAATTTCAGAAAGGCTGAAGTACAAAACTGTAACGGATGAAGGGAAAAACAATATCAAGTAATCGGTTCTTGTATTAACGCGATCTTGAAATAATCTTAATCCCCCTGCTGGAAACTCTAAAATTCCATCCACTGGTTGAGAACCACTGGTTTAGAATAGAAACATCTAGCTTGCACGAGTACTTAGTATGTCTCAAAACTCCTAAGTCTCTAAATGTGTACCATATCCTAAGTACACCGGATTGTGGGAAAAAGGGTCCTTGACATTCTGTATTTCACACACATTCACACACTATTTTTTTGGGGGGGGGGGGGGGGGCGGTGGCGGATGGGTCGGCTGAGTCTGCACTGATGGGTGAGGTATTGGTACAACGGTGGGACTCATGTGATCAGGGTCCTTTGGCATCATGTATAGTGAGGACGAACAGATACATCATGTCGTGGAGAGAATTGTGCGGTGGGGAGTGACCATAGGATCTGGTAGACACTCTTAGTTAGTTAGTCGACAGATTATCCTCATTGCACATCAAACCATTCAGTCCATAAGTGCTTGGATCCCCTCCTCAGCAAATCCCGCAGCGTGTAGCAGCTAACAACACCAGTTCTGTGTTGGTTTATTAATCTTCTTTGGCTTCCTGCGTAGTGTTCTTGTCTGGCCACTCCTCTTTTAACTTGCTGTTCTCACAGTCTGACCATGGTTGTAGATTCACAGTCATCACTTAGTTCTCGCAAAAGTCTTACTTCTCGTAGAGCATTCAGTATATCAGCCTGGTCCATGGCTCGTCCGTCCTCCACAGTAGCCTTACCCACAAGCCTCTGAGGAAAGGCCACATGGACACATAGTCTGCAGCTGGTACTATTAGTATTGGGACTCTTTACTGTCTGTTGAAGATGATGACGGAGCATGTATGGGAATATCTCGAATGCTGTGATGTTGGTTCTTGACTCATCTCAACATAGAAATGGGATCTTATTTAAAACTCCCATTTAGTTGTTCATTTATACATTGCTTCTTTTTTCAGGCACTTCTTCAACATGAAGTTCGAGCATTCTACTTTCTTGTGGACTTGCACTGTCACTGCTGTTCAGTTTTGTCAGTCGTCACAGATCAGCCTTCCCAGATTCTGCAGGTCTCTGCCATGAACCTACTGATGAAGATGAAGACCTTTTTCTCTAGAAAATCTAAAGCAACAGATGAGATCAAGGCAGAGGATGTGAGGTTAGAGTATGCTAGAGGTGTTGCCAGCATTGAGGATTACATTGAGTGTGTCAACGAAGACAGTGTGAAACAGATTTTGATGACTCAGTTGATGAATGTTTTGTGATAGATTTGTGAATAGGGAATGTCATCCTTGTTTTTGAATAAAGAAATATTTAGTTAGAAAGAGACATTAGTTGTTCGACTAACCTGTCAATGGAGAGAAAGATAGAGAGACAAGGATGTTGGTTGTTGGGCTGACCAGTAAAGACAGAGAGTGATTTGTTACTAGAGTAACCAATAATAGACGGAGAGATAGTAGGAAGGATGTTGGTTGGTCGACTAACCTGTCAATGGATAGAGAGAGAAGGGTGTTGGTTGTTAGGCTAACCAATGACAGACAGAGATGGGGGAAGGGTATTGGTTGTTAGATTAACCAATCAAGAGACAGACAGATTTGTTGTTCAGCTAACCATTCAACAGACAAAGAGATGGAGAGATTGGCTAGTAATGAATAAAGAAGAAAGAGAGATAAAGAGATTGGTTGTTCAGATAACCAATCAACAAATAGAGAATTTGGCTAGTAATTAATCATGTGAGAGAGAACAAGAGATTGGTTGTTCAGTTAACCAATCGGCAGAGAAACCTCTCATTTACTGTTACAGTAATGTTTACGCAAGAAGTCCATTTTGTTACTGTTTTTTTTTTAAAAAAAAGAAGAAATATGTGTTGTAATTAAAAACACGTTGAGACCTCCAAATAGTTTTATGTGCACATATGTCTCTGCAGACCAATGTTTAGTCCGCAATTGACAAAAGATATGGCAGAATATGTTCAGCAAACTGTTCTGCCTATCCACATATACACAGGAGTGTGAGAGACATTGGTTGTTAAATTAAAACACAATTCACTTAAGACAATGTTTTCCTGTTGTGAATTTGAATAAAGACAAAAATAATATGTTGCAGAATTTTTTTTTATTTGGCGCTCGCTTTAAACTTAAGCGCAGTCCATACACAGAGACATTGTTCCAGATGTATTGGTGTTACCTTTCCTCTGTATTAAACTAGACAGAGAGAGAGAGAGAGGGATCATGCTGCATGGGCAACACATGGTCTCTAATTCAGCCCAGGCTTTGTGTTATGGAGAGGTATAACTCCATTTTACAAACTAACGTCTGTCAAGATGACCAGGTGCCAGTCAGTCAGTCAGTCAGTCAGTCCATACACACTACTTATAGCCGCACTGGACTAAATGTTGTGTGTGGATTATCTTTCCCTATTACCAGTGTCCCTCGCCAAACCCTCTCCGACTTTAGAGGTACTTGTAATTTACGTCCCCAAGTCAATGACGAGAGGTCAACATTTTAATCCAACCAACTGTCCGGTGTAGGTGTTGAACCCTTTACCTCGGCATCAGCACACGGGATGTTTAAGAACATGTGTTCTTTTCCATTCAGCCATGCTGACCTCTCACCTGGCATATTTCGCTGTGTATCGTCAGGTGCATCCAGCAACCGACATCTTCCATAGCATGGCACTTATTTATTAGAATTTCGACATGTGACAGACAGAGAGGCCTTCAGTGTGCTTTCTACCACAAATAGCCAAAATGTTGTGCGATTCGCACAGGCACCTGCTGTACAAATGAGGAAATCACAATCATGTAAACTAACAGACATGGTAGTTTCTTTCAGACTAATTGTGGTGACAATGAACAAACAGACATGGTAGTTTCTTTCAGACTAATTGTGGTGATAATGAACAGACAGACATGGTAGTTTCTTTCAGACTAATTGTGGTGACAATGAACAGACATGGTAGTTTCTTTCAGACTAATTGTGGTGACAATGAACAGACATGGTAGTTTCTTTCAGACTAATTGTGGTGACAATGAACAAACAGACATGGTAGTTTCTTTCAGACTAATTGTGGTGACAATGAACAAATAGACATGGTAATTTCTTTCAGACTAATTGTGGTGACAATGAACAAACAGACGTGGTAGTTTCTTTCAGACTAATTGTGGTGACAATGAACAAACCAGACGTAGTAGTTTCTTTCAGACTAATTGTGGTGACAATGAACAGACAGACATGGTAGTTTCTTTCAGACTAATTGTGGTGACAATGAACAAACAGACATGGTAGTTTCTTTCAGACTAATTGTGGTGACAATGAACAGACAGACATGGTAGTTTCTTTCAGACTAATTGTGGTGACAATGAACAGACAGACATGGTAGTTTCTTTCAGACTAATTGTGGTGACAGTGAACAGACATGGTAGTTTCTTTCAGACTAATTGTGGTGACAATGAACAAAAAGACGTGGTAGTTTCTTTCAGACTAATTGTGGTGACAATGAACAAACAGACATGGTAGTTTCTTTCAGACTAATTGTGGTGACAATGAACAAACAGACATGATAGTTTCTTTCAGACTAATTGTGGTGACAGTGAACAGACATGGTAGTTTCTTTCAGACTAATTGTGATGACAATGAACAAACAGACATGGTAGTTTCTTTCAGACTAATTGTGGTGACAATGAACAAACAGACATGGTAGTTTCTTTCAGACTAATTGTGGTGACAATGAACAGACATGGTAGTTTCTTTCAGACTAATTGTGGTGACAATGAACAGACATGGTAGTTTCTTTCAGACTAATTGTGGTGACAATGAACAACTGGTAGTTTCTTTCAGACTAATGTGGTGACAATGAAAAAAGACTGGTAGTTCTTTCAGACTAATTGTGGTGACAATGAACAGACATGGTAGTTTCTTTCAGACTAATTGTGGTGACAATGAACAAATGGTAGTTTCTTTCAGACTAATTGTGGTGACAATGAACAAACAGACATGTAGTTTCTTTCAGACTAATTGTGGTGACAATGAAAACAGACATGGTAGTTTCTTTCAGACTAATTGTGGTGACAATGAACAGACATGGTAGTTTCTTTCAGACTAATTGTGGTGACAATGAACAAACAGACATGGTAGTTTCTTTCAGACTAATTGTGGTGACAATGAACAGACATGGTAGTTTCTTTCAGACTAATTGTGGTGACAATGAACAAAGGACATGGTAGTTTCTTTCAGACTAATTGTGGTGACAATGAACAGACAGTGGTAGTTCTTTCAGACTAATTGTGGTGACAATGAACAGACATGGTAGTTTCTTTCAGACTAATTGTGGTGACATGAACAAACAATATGGTAGTTTCTTTCAGACTAATTGTGGTGACAATGAACAACAGACATGGTAGTTCTTTCAGACTAATTGTGGTGACAATGAACAGACATGGTAGTTTCTTTCAGGACTAATTGTGGTGACAATGAACAAACAGATATGGTAGTTTCTTTCAGGACTAATTGTGGTGACAATGAACAAACAGACATGGTAGTTTCTTTCAGACTAATTGTGGTGACAATGAACAAACAGACATGGTAGTTTCTTTCAGACAAATTGTGGTGACAATGAACAAACAGACATGGTAGTTTCTTTCAGACTAATTGTGGTGACAATGAACAAACAGACATGGTAGTTTCTTTCAGACTAATTGTGGTGACAATGAACAAACAGATATGGTAGTTTCTTTCAGACTAATTGTGGTGACAATGAACAAACAGACATGGTAGTTTCTTTCAGACTAATTGTGGTGACAATGAACAACAACAGGTAGTTTCTTTCAGACTAATTGTGGTGACAATGAACAAACAGATATGGTATTTCTTTCAGACTAATTGTGGTGACAATGAACAAACAAACATGGTAGTTTCTTTCAGACTAATTGGTGACAATGAACAAACAGACATGGTAGTTTCTTTCAGACTAATTGTGGTGACAATGAACAACAGAATGGTAGTTTCTTTCAGACTAATTGTGGTGACAATGAACAGACAGATAGTTTCTTTCAGACTAATTGTGGTGAAATGAACAAACAGATATGGTAGTTTCTTTCAGACTAATTGTGGTGACAATGAACAGACAGACATGGTAGTTTCTTTCAGACTAATTGTGGTGACAATGAACAGACATGGTAGTTTCTTTCAGACTAATATTGGTGACAATGAACAAAACAGATATGGTAGTTTCTTTCAGACTAATTGTGGTGACAAGTGAACAAACAACATGGTAGTTTCTTTCAGACTAATTGTGGTGACAATGAACAAACAGACATGGTAGTTTCTTTCAGACTAATATTGGTGACAATGAACAAACAGACATGGTAGTTTCTTTCAGACTAATTGTGGTGACAATGAACAGACATGATAGTTTCTTTCAGACTAATTGTGGTGACAATGAACAAACAGATATGTAGTTTCTTTCAGACTAATTGTGGTGACAATGAACAGACAGACATGGTTAGTTTCTTTCAGACTAATTGTGGTGACAATGAACAGACATGGTAGTTTCTTTCAGACTAATTGTGGTGACAATGAACAAACAGATATGTAGTTTCTTTCAGACTAATTGTGGTGACAGTGAACAAACAGACATGGTAGTTTCTTTCAGACTAATCTTGTGTGACAGTGAACAAACAGACATGTTAGTTTCTTTCAGACTAATATTGGTGACAATGAACAAACAGACATGGTAGTTTCTTCAGACTAATTGTGGTGACAATGAACAGACCATGGTAGTTTCTTTTCAGACTAATTGTGGTGACAATGAACAAACAGATATGGTAGTTCTTCAGACTAATTGTGGTGACAATGAACAGACAGACATGGTAGTTTTCTTTCAGACTAATTGTGGTGCCAATGAACAGACATGGTAGTTTCTTTCCAGATAATTGTGGTGACAATGAACAAAAGATATGGTAGTTTCTTTCAGGACTAATTGTTGGTGACAGTGAACAAACAAACATGGTAGTTTCTTTCAGACTAATTGTGGTGACAATGAACCAACAGACATGGTAGTTTCTTTCAGACTAATATATTGGTGACAATGAACAAACAGACATGGTAGTTTTCTTTCAGACTAAATTGTGGTGACAATGAACAAAGAATTGTAGTTTCTTCAGACTAATTGTTGGTGACAATGAACAACAGACATGGTAGTCTTCTTTCAGAACTAATGTGGTGATGGTGACAATGAACAAACAGGACATGGTAGTTTTCTTTCAGACTAATTGTGGTGACCAATGAAACAGGACATGATTGTTTCATTTCAGGGACTAATTGTCGCGTGACAATGAACAGATATGGTAGTTTCTTTCAGACTAATTGTGGTGACAATGAACAAACAAACATGGTAGTTTCTTTCAGATTAATTGTGGTGACAATGAACAGACAGACATGGTAGTTTCTTTCAGACTAATTGTGGTGACAATGAACAGACATGGTAGTTTCTTTCAGACTAATATTGGTGACAATGAACAAACAGATATGGTAGTTTCTTTCAGACTGATTGTGGTGACAGTGAACAAACAAAAATGGTAGTTTCTTTCAGACTAATTGTGGTGACAATGAACAAACAGACATGGTAGTTTCTTTCAGACTAATATTGGTGACAATGAACAAACAGAATGGTAGTTTCTTTCAGACTAATTGTGGGTGACAATGAACAGACATGATAGTTTCTTTCAGACTAATTGTGGTGACAATGAACAAAAGATATGGTAGTTTCTTTCAGACTAATTGTGGTGACAATGAACAGACAGACATGGTAGTTTCTTTCAGACTAATTGTGGTGACAATGAACAGACATGGTAGTTTCTTTCAGACTAATTGTGGTGCAATGAAACAAACAGATATGGTAGTTTCTTTCAGACTAATTGTGGTGACAATGAACAAACAAACATGGTAGTTTCTTTTCAGACTAATTGTGGTGACAATGAACAAACAGGACATGGTAGTTTCTTTCAGACTAATATTGGTGACAATGAACAAACAGACATGGTAGTTTCTTTCGACTAATATTGGTGACAATGAACAACACAGACATGGTAGTTTCTTTCAGACTTCATTGTGGTGACAATGAACAGACATGATAGTTTCTTTCAGACTAATTGTGGTGACAATGAACAAACAGATATGGTAGTTTCTTTCAGACTAATTGTGGTGACAATGAACAGACAGACATGGTAGTTTCTTTCAGACTAATTGTGGTGACAATGAACAGACATGGTAGTTTATTTCAGACTAATTGTGGTGACAATGAACAAACAGATATGGTAGTTTCTTTCAGACTAATTGTGGTGACAGTGAACAAACAAACATGGTAGTTTCTTTCAGACTAATTGTGGTGACAATGAACAAACAGACATGGTAGTTTCTTTCAGACTAATATTGGTGACAATGAACAAACAGACATGGTAGTTTCTTTCAGACTAATTGTGGTGACAATGAACAGACATGATAGTTTCTTTCAGACTAATTGTGGTGACAATGAACAAACAGATATGGTAGTTTCTTTCAGACTAATTGTGGTGACAATGAACAGACAGACATGGTAGTTTCTTTCAGACTAATTGTGGTGACAATGAACAGACATGGTAGTTTCTTTCAGACTAATTGTGGTGACAATGAACAAACAGATATGGTAGTTTCTTTCAGACTAATTGTGGTGACAATGAACAAACAGACATGGTAGTTTCTTTTCAGACTAATTGTGGTGACAATGAACAGACATGGTAGTTTCTTTCAGACTAATTGTGGTGACAATGAACAAACAGATATGGTAGTTTCTTTCAGACTAATTGTGGTGACAATGAACAAACAAACATGGTAGTTTCTTTCAGACTAATTGTGGTGACAATGAACAACAGACATGGTAGTTTCTTTCAGACTAATATTGGTGACAATGAACAAACAGACATGGTAGTTTCTTTCAGACTAATATTGGTGACAATGAACAAACAGACATTGGTAGTTCTCTTTCAGACTAATTGTGGTGACAATGAACAGACATGGTAGTTTCTTTCAGACTAATTGTGGTGACAATGAACAAACAGATATGGTAGTTTCTTTCAGACTAATTGTGGTGACAATGAACAGACAGACATGGTAGTTTCTTTCAGACTAATTGTGGTGACAATGAACAGACATGGTAGTTTCTTTCAGACTAATTGTGGTGACAATGAACAAACAGATATGGTAGTTTCTTTCAGACTAATTGTGGTGACAGTGAACAAACAAACATGGTAGTTTCTTTCAGACTAATTGTGGTGACAATGAACAAACAGACATGGTAGTTTCTTTCAGACTAATATTGGTGACAATGAACAAACAGACATGGTAGTTTCTTTCAGACTAATTGTGGTGACAATGAACAAACAGACATGGTAGTTTCTTTCAGACTAATTGTGGTGACAATGAACAGACATGGTAGTTTCTTTCAGACTAATTGTGGTGACAATGAACAACAGATATGGTAGTTTCTTTCAGACTAATTGTGGTGACATGAACAAACAAACATGGTAGTTTCTTTCAGACTAATTGTGATGACAATGAACAAACAGACATGGTAGTTTCTTTCAGACTAATATTGGTGACAATGAACAAACAGACATGGTAGTTTCTTTCAGACTAATATTGGTGACAATGAACAAACAGACATGGTAGTTTCTTTCAGACTAATTGTGGTGACAATGAACAGACATGATAGTTTCTTTCAGACTAATTGTGGTGACAATGAACAAACAGATATGGTAGTTTCTTTCAGACTAATTGTGGTGACAATGAACAGACAGACATGGTAGTTTCTTTCAGACTAATTGTGGTGACAATGAACAGACATGGTAGTTTATTTCAGACTAATTGTGGTGACAATGAACAAACAGATATGGTAGTTTCTTTCAGACTAATTGTGGTGACAGTGAACAAACAAACATGGTAGTTTCTTTCAGACTAATTGTGGTGACAGTGAACAAACAGACATGGTAGTATCTTTCAGACTAATATTGGTGACAATGAACAAACAGACATGGTAGTTTCTTTCAGACTAATTGTGGTGACAATGAACAGACATGATAGTTTCTTTCAGACTAATTGTGGTGACAATGAACAAACAGATATGGTAGTTTCTTTCAGACTAATTGTGGTGACAATGAACAGACAGACATGGTAGTTTCTTTCAGACTAATTGTGGTGACAATGAACAGACATGGTAGTTTCTTTCAGACTAATTGTGGTGACAATGAACAAACAGATATGGTAGTTTCTTTCAGACTAATTGTGGTGACAATGAACAAACAGACATGGTAGTTACTTTCAGACTAATTGTGGTGACAATGAACAGACATGGTAGTTTCTTTCAGACTAATTGTGGTGACAATGAACAAACAGATATGGTAGTTTCTTTCAGACTAATTGTGGTGACAATGAACAGACAGACATGGTAGTTTCTTTCAGACTAATTGTGGTGACAATGAACAGACATGGTAGTTTCTTTCAGACTAATTGTGGTGACAATGTACAAACAGATATGGTAGTTTCTTTCAGACTAATTGTGGTGACAGTGAACAAACAAACATGGTAGTTTCTTTCAGACTAATTGTGGTGACAATGAACAAACAGACATGGTAGTTTCTTTCAGACTAATATTGGTGACAATGAACAGACATGGTAGTTTCTTTCAGACTAATTGTGGTGACAATGAACAAACAGATATGGTAGTTTCTTTCAGACTAATTGTGGTGACAATGAACAAACAAACATGGTAGTTTCTTTCAGACTAATTGTGGTGACAATGAACAAACAGACATGGTAGTTTCTTTCAGACTAATTTGGTGACAATGAAAAACAGACATGGTAGTTTCTTTCAGACAATTGTGGTGACAATGAACAAACAGACATGGTAGTTTCTTTCAGACTAATTGTGGTGACAATGAACAGACATGTAGTTTCTTTCAGACTAATTGTGGTGACAATGAACAAACAGATATGGTAGTTTCTTTCAGACTAATTGGGTGACAATGAACAAACAGACATGGTAGTTTCTTTCAGACTAATTGTGGTGACAATAAACAGACATGGTAGTTTCTTTCAGACTAATTGTGGTGACAATGAACAAACAGATATGGTAGGTTTCTTTCAGAATAATTGTGGTGACAATGAACAGACAGATATGGTAGTTCTTTCAGACTAATTGTGGTGACAATGAACAAACAAACATGGTAGTTTCTTTCAGACTAATTGTGGTGACAATGAACAAACAGACATGGTAGTTTCTTTCAGACTAATATTGGTGACAATGAACAAACAGACATGGTAGTTTCTTTCAGACAATTGGTGACAATGAACAAACAGACATGGTAGTTTCTTTCAGACTAATTGTGGTGACAATGAACAGACATGATAGTTTCTTTCAGACTAATTGTGGTGACAATGAACAAACAGATATGGTAGTTTCTTTCAGACTAATTGTGGTGACAATGAACAAACAGACATGGTAGTTTCTTTCAGACTAATTGTGGTGACAATAAACAGACATGGTAGTTTCTTTCAGACTAATTGTGGTGACAATGAACAAACAGATATGGTAGTTTCTTTCAGACTAATTGTGGTGACAATGAACAGACAGACATGGTAGTTTCTTTCAGACTAATTGTGGTGACAATGAACAGACATGGTAGTTTCTTTCAGACTAATTGTGGTGACAATGAACAAACAGATATGGTAGTTTCTTTCAGACTAATTGTGGTGACACTGAACAAACAAACATGGTAGTTTCTTTCAGACTAATTGTGGTGACAATGAACAAACAGACATGGTAGTTTCTTTCAGACTAATATTGGTGACAATGAACAAACAGACATGGTAGTTTCTTTCAGACTAATTGTGGTGACAATGAAACGCGAGATGGTGTATTTTGTGTATGTCAGCTAGAAGGATTCATTTTTACGTTGCTTTGATTTATTTGAACCTGTTCTATTGGCTGCACCTGATGAGATACAGCGAAATATGCCAGGCAATAAATTGTGCAGGATATTGTGTCTTCATTATTCATGTTAAAAAGTCGCTTAAAAGTCGACAGGGTCGACTTCATTGCACCAGGTTTTATCCCATATGGCTCGGTCTCTTTCCGCAGCACGGAGCACGAACTCCGTAGCTTTTAGCGACGACCCACAGGAGTCTCCGAAACATTTAACTCGTAAACCAAAGGACGCGGCCCGGAATCGAACCCACGGCCTTCGGAGCACGGGTCAAACGGCTTGACCACTTTGCCACAGAGACTCCCTATACATGTTGTTCACACATTCCCAGTGCTTTAGTACTGGTTCATATTTTTTTGTTGCTGGTGGTTAAATGCATAATCTGTTCAAACAGAATCTATTCAAACATCCATCGTTTTGTTAAACATGTCGCTTAAAAGTCAACAGGGTTGACTTCATTGCACTGGGTTTTTATCCCATATGGCTCCACCTCTTTCCGCAACGCAGAAAGTTTTGCACAAAGAACAAACTCTGTAGCTCCAGCGACGACCCCCAATAGTCTTTAAAAATGCACTCATGAACTGAAGGACGTGGCCCGGAATCGAACGCACAACCTTTGGAGCCCAAGTCAGGTGGAGACTCCCAAGTCAACATGTAATCTATTCAAACATAATCTATTCAAACATCCATCGGTTCATTAAACATGCAATCTATTCACACAAATAATCAGTTCAAACAATCTTTTTTTAAATAAAATAATCTATTTAGTGATTTAATATATCCAGTTGCAGTCTATTCACACAATTATATTGTCTTAATTGACCCGTTCCTATTTGACCCTAGATTTGTCACTGTTGATAGACTCCAAATCCGCCTTGTCATTTTCCACTTGTGCGTCTTCAACAGAGGCTTCCTCTTCCTTGGTCGACTCGGTGCCGATCATCATGACGTATTTGTAATTGGGCATGCCTGAGCGATCGTCGTTGTGCTGGCGTTCCGTGTGGTCAGCTATCACCTGCAGCAGATACAGTAACATGCATTCAAAACCTTTTACATTGAAATGTACAGATTCCTCTCTCATTTCATTAGTCTTTCCTCTTCTATACTGAAATATACAGATTCCTTTCTGAATTCATTAGTCTTTCCTCATCTATACTGAAATATACAGATTCCTTTCTGAATTCATTAGTCTTTCCTCTTCTACCCTGAAATTTAGAGATTCCTTTCTAATTTCATTAGTCTTTCCTCTTCTACCCTGAAATTTAGAGATTCCTTTCTAATTTCATTAGTCTTTCCTCTTCTACCCTGAAATTTAGAGATTCCTTTCTGAATTCATTAGTCTTTCCTCTTCTACCCTGAAATTTAGAGATTCTTTTCTGAATTCATTAGTCTTTCCTCTTCTACCCTGAAATTTAGAGATTCCTTTCTAATTTCATTAGTCTTTCCTCTTCTACCCTGAAATTTAGAGATTCCTTTCTGACTTCATTAGTCTTTCCTCTTTTACCCTGAAATTTAGAGATTCCTTTCTAATTTCATTAGTCTTTCCTCTTCTACCCTGAAATTTAGAGATTCCTTTCTAATTTCATTAGTCTTTCCTCTTCTACCCTGAAATTTAGAGATT
Source organism: Cepaea nemoralis (assembly GCA_014155875.1). Lineage (NCBI taxonomy): Eukaryota > Metazoa > Mollusca > Gastropoda > Stylommatophora > Helicidae > Cepaea > Cepaea nemoralis. Next base: position 63,147 of record JACEFZ010010709.1, on the reverse strand, counting down.
CCTTTCTGACTTCATTAGTCTTTTCTCTTCTACCTGAAATTTAGAGATTCCTTTCTAATTCATTAGTCTTTCCTCTTCTACCCTGAAATTTAGAGATTCATTTCTGACTTCATTAGTCTTTTCCTCTTCTACCCTGACATTTAGAGATTCCTTTCTAATTTCATTAGTCTTTCCTCTTCTACCCTGAAATTTAGAGATTCCTTTCTAATTTCATTAGTCTTTCCTCTTCTACCCTGAAATTTAGAGATTCCTTTCTGACTTCATTATTCTTTTCTCTTCTACTCTGAAATTTAGAGATTCCTTTCTAATTTCATTAGTCTTTCCTCTTCTATCCTGAAATTTAGAGATTCCTTTCTGACTTCATTAGTCTTTCCTCTTCTACCCTGACATTTAGAGATTCCTTTCTAATTTCATTAGTCTTTCCTCTTCTACCCTGAAATTTAGAGATTCCTTTCTAATTTCATTAGTCTTTCCTCTTATACCCTGAAATTTAGAGATTCCTTTCTGACTTCATTAGTCTTTCCTCTTCTACCCTGAAATTTAGAGATTCCTTTCTAATTTCATTAGTCTTTCCTCTTCTACCCTGAAATTTAGAGATTCCTTTCTAATTTCATTAGTCTTTCCTCTTCTACCCTGAAATTTAGAGATTCCTTTCTGACTTCATTAGTCTTTCCTCTTCTACCCTGAAATTTAGAGATTCCTTTCTGACTTCATTAGTCTTTCCTCTTCTACCCTGAAATTTAGAGATTCCTTTCTGACTTCATTAGTCTTTCCTCTTCTACCCTGACATTTAGAGATTCCTTTCTAATTTCATTAGTCTTTCCTCTTCTACCCTGAAATTTAGAGATTCCTTTCTAATTTCATTAGTCTTTCCTCTTCTACTATGAAATTTAGAGATTCCTTTCTAATTTCATTAGTCTTTCCTCTTCTAGAGATTTCCGTCTGACTTCATTAATCTTTCCTCATCTACATGGACATTTAGAGATTCCTTTTGGACTTATTGGTCATAACCATTTTGCCGCAGAGACTCCCAAAAATATTTAAAATAGCGAGAAAAGAGAAGGTGCCAACTTTGAATTACCTTGTTGGTGGTTCGTCTGATCATGTCCCATGAAAACTTGACGTCCTCGGAGTCTGTGTACCGTCCGGACACCACGAACCGCAGCCAAAATTTGAACCCGATCCTGGCACCTGTCATTTTGATCACGGCTGATTTGTTGATCTGTTTCAGGATCTCGTGGTTAATCTTGTTGTTGTCTGGTCTCTGAGGGAAATCAGCGAGGCAGCTAGAGGTGTGTGAATACTTATCCTGATGATGGTGATTCATAAATGGGGTTGTGTGATCTTGTAGCTGAGAAACCTTGATGTTTCTCTTAGAATCAAGGATGTCACACTAATTAATATTGCCACTCATCATCAAATTCTGCTCTTAAATGATTCCGTGCTAAACAAGAAGGAGGTTTGGACCAAACGAAAATGGATGGAGGAAAATGGGAAGCAGGCGTGTGTCACAGTTATGACTTAAAGGTTGTTAATATGGTAGCAGAAATGTAGTATAATAACGCACTGGCTACATTTTAGCAATATATAAGCAATTAATCAGTTAATCTGTTACAAGTTAAGCAATTCTACCAACTGAAAATTGAGAAACTGTTAGATTTAATTAAATCTTTTATTTGACTAAATGAAAACTGGGACAAGCATCCTAAAAGCATTTTTGGGGACAGTGAATTATTTAAGAAAAAACCGAGATTGTCCAAAAAAAACTGGGACATCAGACAACCCTATTCATAAAAAGCATAATGTCTCGGAAACTAAAATATTTTGGCTACGTTAAATATCAAGAGGCTTGGAAAGAACAGTAATGGAAGGCATGATTCCTGGAAGAAGAGCCCGGGGCGATGAGTATGAAGATGGACACAAGAGATTTCAGATGCCTGGGTGCGAGACGGAAGAAATGGCCAGAGATGAGAGCGACGATCTGCAGTGGACCTGCTAGTTGACGATGATCTCTGGGATCATAACTCTGAGTTCTAACTGAATAAGTGCCTTGGGATGATAAACAAATCAACTTTCTGAAAGTTCCAGCATCTGCCATGGGCTTATATACAGTAGTTTTCCTTCTGTAACCTCGTTTAATGTGATATATAATACAACATGACTGCTACCATATTAACAACTTTTAAGTCATAACTGTGACACACCACTACTTCCCATTTTCCGCCATCCATGTTTTGAGGTCCAAACCTACTTTATGCTTTGTCCAAACCTACTTTTTGTTTGTTCCACACCTACTTTTTGTTTGTTCCACACCTACTTTTTGTTTGTTCCACACCTACTTTTTGTTTGTTCCACACCTACTTTTTGTTTGTTCCACACCTACTTTTTGTTTGTTCCACACCTACTTTTTGTTTGGTCCACACCTACTTTTTGTTGTTCCACACCTACTTTTTGTTTGTTCCACACCTACTTTTTGTTTGTTACAAACCTACATTTTTGTTTGTTCCACACCTACTTTTTGTTTGTTCCACACCTACTTTTTGTTTGTTCCACACCTACTTTCTGTTTGTTCCACACCTACTTTCTGTTTGTTCCACACATACTTTCTGTTTGTTCCACACCTACTTTTGTTCGTTCCACACCTACTTTTTGTTTGTTTCCACACCTACTTTTTGTTTGTTCCACACCTACTTTTTGTTTGGTCCAAACCTATGTTTTGTTTGGTCCAAACCTACTTTTTGTTTGTTCCACACCTACTTTTTGTTTGTTCCACACCTACTTTTTGTTTGTTCCACACCTACCTTTTTGTTTGTTCCACACCTACTTTTTGTTTGTTTCCACACCTACTTTTTGTTTGTTCCACACCTACTTTTTGTTTGTTTTCACACCTACTTTTTGTTTGTTCCACACCTACTTTTTGTTTGTTCCACACCTACTTTTTGTTTGTTCCACACCTACTTTTTGTTTGTTCCACACCTACTTTTTGTTTGTTCCACACCTACTTTTTGTTTGTTCCACACCTACTTTTTGTTTGTTCCACACCTACTGTGTGTTTGTTCCACACCTACTTTTTGTTTGTTCCACACCTACTTTTTGTTTGTTCCACACCTACTTTTTGTTTGTTCCACACCTACTTTTTGTTTGGTCCAAACCTACGTTTTGTTTGTTCCACACCTACTTTTTGTTTGTTCCACACCTACATTTTGTTTGTTCCACACCTACTTTTTGTTTGTTCCACACCTACTTTTTGTTTGTTCCACACCTACTTTTTGTTTGGTCCAAACCTACGTTTTGTTTGTTCCACACCTACTTTTTGTTTGTTACAAACCTACATTTTGTTTGTTCCACACCTACTTTTTGTTTGTTCCACACCTACTTTTTGTTTGTTCCACACCTACTTTTTGTTTGTTCCACACCTACTTTCTGTTTGTTCCACACCTACTTTCTGTTTGTTCCACACCTACTTTTTGTTCGTTCCACACCTACTTTTTGTTTGTTCCACACCTACTTTTTGTTTGTTCCACACCTACTTTTTGTTTGGTCCAAACCTATGTTTTGTTTGGTCCAAACCTACTTTTTGTTTGTTCCACACCTACTTTTTGTTTGTTCCACACCTACTTTTTGTTTGTTCCACACCTACTTTTTGTTTGTTCCACACCTACTTTTTGTTTGTTCCACACCTACTTTTTGTTTGTTCCACACCTACTTTTTGTTTGTTCCACACCTACTTTTTGTTTGTTCCACACCTACTTTTTGTTTGTTCCACACCTACTTTTTGTTTGTTCCACACCTACTTTTTGTTTGTTCCACACCTACTTTTTGTTTGGTCCAAACCTACGTTTTGTTTGTTCCACACCTACTTTTTGTTTGTTCCACACCTACTTTTTGTTTTGTCCAAACCTATGTTTTATTTGTTCCAAACAAAACCTCTTTTTTTGTTTGGCTTGAATCTGTTAACGTGCTGTTACAGATGACAGCTGTATTAATTATTATCTCCATGTTTTTAACAACCATATTGTCATAACAAGTTGTAGTCAAATGTATATTTAAAATTCATAACCAGGGCGAGACAAATCAAAACGCTCAATAGAAATCATTCTATCATGAAAAAAAGAATGTAAAGGACCCTTTTACACACATGCCTGAAGCCATATTGAGCATTTGTTGTTAGGCCCAACTTCTATTGCCTGGTCAGCACTAGAGAGACGATGTGGACTTTACTTCTCAAGACATTTCCAGGTACCCATCTTAGAAGATTAAGAACAGAACAGGGCAAGCAAAGGCTGCATTTCAGAAAATGAAGAATATCTTATGCAATAAATCACTATCATTGAATGTAAGAAAGTGCTGAAATGCTATATAGAACCTGTTGTGCTGTATGGCTGTGAATCTTGGAATGTAAATGAACAAATTAGGAAAAGATTGGAAGCAACTGAGAAGTGGTTCCTGAAACGAATGTTGCAAATTCCTTGGACTGCCAGAGTAACTAACGACGATTGCCTGAAACAGGATAATGAAACTAGAACATTACATACAACAATAAGAAAGAGACAAACAGCTTTCTTTGGTCATGCCATGAGAAGAGAGGCATTGGAGAACATCGTTGACAACTGGAAAAATCGAGGGGAAGAGAGACATCCAAGAGGAATGATGCTGGATGGATTGAGACGGTGGCATGGAGGAATAGCATCAGCAGAGTTGATCCAGAACACCAAAGACCGAGATCTGTGGAGAGACATGAACGCCTACGTCAGCTGGCAGGGCACTTTTTGATGGTAATTTTAGAGGGAAACAACTGTCGAAGTCGGAACACGATGCTGCGGAACTGTAAAGCAAACATCTACAAACTACAGTACAGTGGAAACTGCACCATCCTATATATAACCCAAGCACTGATAGACGCACAGGAAAAGTCGATCGCGGCAGAATAAGGCTGAGATTTGAGGTCAGTTTGTAAAATGCTTGTCGCGATGCGAATTCAAAACCATGACTATGGGACGGCAAGCAAAGGTCTACCACGTAATTAGTAATTGTCCCTCAGGTTCTGACATCTAGAGATTTAAGAGTTAAGTCCAAAATGCATTGATTTTCAGCTCATATGAGCCCCGAAAACATGTCCACCTTTCAGAGTGAGGTTGGTATAGAGCAGTGGTTCTCAACCTTTTTTGGCCCGTGCCCCCCTTCACCATATTTTCAGAACGTCATTCCCCACTTTCGTATTTCCTACCGAAAAATTTGGTCCGTGCCCCCCTTCACCATATTTTCAGAACGTAATTACCCCTTTTGTATTTCCTACCTAAAAATCCCGCCCCCGCCCCTACACAGTATACGTAATAATGGAAGCTAAATTTAATAGCACATACTAAAACAAGTCTAGACGTCGACATAAAACATGATTTGTGGGTCTACTTTATAAATTGAATTTTAGAAGGGTGAGACGTACAGAACCGTACAGTATAAAGGGGAAAAAAATATCAAGTAATCGGTTCTTGTATTAACACGATCTTAAAATAATCTTAATTTCCCCCCCCCCCCCCGGAAACCCTAACCCTAAAATTCCCCCCTGAGGGGGGGGGGGGGAATTCCCAACCGGTTGAGAACCACTGGTATAGAGGCTTTCCTCTCGACTCCATACTGAAGTACAGGTGTACGGACATGTAAATAATATAAAATAACACATCATAATGCAGCTTTACAAAACAGAATTATGAAATATACAGGACGTTCTGTTGACTAGTCTTCATCAGCAAACAAATACATACACAAAACACAACATATAATCACGGAGAAGACCCTCCAGGGATTATATTAAGGCATAAGAACGGGATGAGAAGAATGAACAAAAAATGGAGAGAAAATGAAAATCTATATCTATAAAACAGAGTGTATGTATGTGGGTGGTTGGCTATGTATTGGATGTGTTCGATAACGGTACATCCGATTGAGATGAAATTTTCTACACGTCTTCCTTTCATTCCTGTGCAACCGACTGTAATAGTTTCTTAGTGTAAAATCGGCTACTTACTTAATAACATTTAATTTTTCATTTTTCATTATATAATTTCTATATAGCAGGGGGACTTTACTCTAGAAAAATTATTTCAAGGGGCATAACTTTTAATAACATTTCTATATACTTTATAGTCATATTGTTGGACTTACTTGCACTATTGTTAAACTCTTTGTCTATAGTTATTTTCAGGCATATGAGTTATAATAAATAATGATATAATCTTTAAGGCATTTTCAAAGTTTTCATAAAAATAATGCATAATGCATAACATTGTAACCCATCTTTTTCTGCTTAAAGAAGTTATGTCGGTGGTTAAAAACAGTTTTCATTAAAAATAATGGATGGTGTGTGGAAGGACATTCTTTTAAGTTACTGTGCGCCAGGAGCTGGGCAAAACCACGCCGGGTCAGATAGATAGACAGACAGACAGATAGTCGGGAACGGGAGCTTATATGACTACGTATATGAATTAAATGAGATGCTCCCCACCAGGGACTGTGTGAAGCCGGGCCGGGTCAGACAGACAGACAGACAAACAAGCAGACAGACTGATAGATAGATAGATCCCCTCCAGGACTTGGGCGAAGCCGGGCCGGGTCAGCTAGTATATATATATATCTCATTGGCACCTTGCCGTCTTGACAGACGATAGTTTGTGCTTTAAAAAGGCATAATAACTTTTACCTATGGCGGTAGCGAATGTGACTGATAAGGCCAATTCGCGCTGTAAATGTCCGTTCACAGTGGGTGCATGTAAACACGTGGTCATTTCCACCATCATGCACCATCTTACGTCTCATACGCTCGGTGTGTGACTTATCTGCAATAATTGTCTTCTTTGTCTTTATTCCATTTCTGATTTTTGCCCTCCGTGCACCACGTTCAGCGGCGACTAGCTGCCACTGCATTATCAGTGCCTGTATCAATCATGTCCCGCTTACACACATCTTTGTATCGTAGTAGAGGCCGACCCTGAGATCTCTTACCCATCTGTAATTCACCAAAAAAGATGTCCTTTGGTATTCTACCATCATCCATCCTCCTAAGATGTCCTATTCATCTAAGTCTATGAAGACTGAGCATGGAATAAACCGTCACACAACCTGATCTTTCCAATACTTCAGTATTTGTGAGTTTGTCTTGCTACTTATACCAAGAGTTCTTTGCAGACACCGCATATGAAAGCTGTTTAAACGTTTCTCTTGGCGTGAGTAAGTTGTCCAGGTTTCACTACCATAAAGAAGAGTACTAAGGACACAGGCTTAAATATATATATAGACCCGAGGTAGATCACGAAGACGGTGGAGTGATAATGTATATACAGACCTACAAGCACTTGGAGTCGACTGGCAAGAGAAGGTCAACCAGGGAGACGGAGTGTATCTGCAGCAAAGAACCTCAATGGCTCGGAACGCTGAAGAAGAAGAAGATATATATATATATATATTGCTACTTATCTCGGAATCCAAGGCTTTGATACTAACGTGTATTTCACCCTCATACTCTTATATAGGCTGGTCTCCCTGGCCTAGGCGTTAGCGTCTTTCTCCGTAATCCTGTATATCATCGTGAGTAACGTAACCTGCGCGAGAATCGGTAGCGGTTCTTGTCGCGTTGGTAACTTGCTCAGAAAGCAATGACAAATTACTGAGCGTAATCTTTCCCAGAAATCAACAATCAGCTGAAAGATGCTGATGTTGACAGCGATGCCCTGTAAAGGATATGCGAACAAACAAACTCTTATTTAGACAGTCGTGGGGATCTCTAGGTCATGGGGCAGGGGGTGGTAACGGTTCAGTGAAGATCCCGGTAAATGAGTGGAAGTGGTACTTGAAAAAAAGGCGGAGGGTGTAAGCCGGGAAACTGGAAGCAATGGAGATGTTATGGTGGGCCGAGAGTGAGAACTAAGAAGGAGTAACCCTGTGAATGTCCGTGGTTTATGGACAGCGTTGCGGTGTCTCAACCCCCGCTCCTCATGTTTCACTAGGCATTGGGTCGGTGTCTGTTGATAATAACATACCTGTAACCTGAGGAGGAAACATGATGGTTTCCGAGACATGATTCTTTGCTATAATGTATTGGGAGACTCTGTGGCGAAGTGGTCAAGCCGTTTGGCTTGTGATCCGAAGGTTGTGGGTTCGATTCCGGGCTGCACCCTTCGGTTTACGAGTTGAATGTTTCGGAGACTCCTGTGGGTCGTCGCTAAAAGCTACGGAGTTCGTGCTTTGTGCGGCGCTTTCCGCGCTGCGGAAAGAGACCGAGCCATATGGGATAAAACCCGGTGCGATGAAGTCGACCCTGTCGACTTTTAAGCGACTTTTAAACGACTCTTGCTTTAAACTCAAGCGTAGTCCATACACGTGATACTGCTTCTAGTGCACTGAACTAAACTGATTTCTGCGTGTGGGTTCACTTTCCCTATTACTAGTGTCACTCTCCATCAGGCGAACCCACTATGACTTCTGAGGTACTTGCAATTTACGTCCCCAAGTCAAGGACGAGAAGTCAACATTTTTAGTCCAACTGACTGGTATAGGGGCGAACCCTCTACCTCGGCATCAGCACATCGGATGTTTACGAACGAGGGTTCGTGTCCATTCGGCCATGCTGACCTACGGCAGGGCACATGTTAATGTTGAGCCTGACCCAGAAAGACACAACTGGGATAGAAGGCATTAATGTTTTGCATATCCTTTACAGGACATCGCTGTCAGCGTCATCATCTTTCAGCTGATTGTTGATTTCTATGCAAGATTACGCTCAGTAGTTTGCCATTGCTTTCTAAGCGGCCGGCCCACATACCCCGTAAGTTACCGACGCGATTCGAACCACTGCTGATTCTCACCGTCGTCACGTTACTTACGAGAGTAGGGATATAAGGAAGAACAAGAAAACAGTCAATACCCGGACTGACCTTACAACGGAAGGCGATCACTCCAAACATGACGTCACCCATAATCTCGAAACGATGGTCTTCCCCAATCAGTTTTTCCAGCTCTTTGGCTCGTCTGACATCCTGTAAATACATCAGTTAACTCTTTTAGTGGCGAAGGATACTATATCGCCAATTGTGATCTTCCACTTGGACAGAAGGACGATATATTGTCACACTAGCGTCATCGTGTTGATTGTCACGTCTTAGATGTGACTGAGCTACCATATGACAGTAGACTAGTGGTTCTCAACCGGTGGGGAATTCCCCCCCCCCCTCCGCCAAGGGGGTAATTTTAGGGTTTCCAGGGGGGAATTAAGATTATTTCAAGATCGCGTTAATACAAGAACAGATTACTTGATATTGTTTTTCCCTTCATACTGTACGGTTCTGTACGTCTCACCCTTCTAAAATTCAATTTATAAAGTAAGTAGACCCACAAATCATGTTTTATGTTGGCGTCTAGATTTGTTTTAGTATGTGCTATTAAATTTAGCTTCCTTTATTACATATACTGTGTAGGGGCGGGGCAGGACTTTTAGGTAGGAAATACGAAAGGGGGGAATGATGTTCTGAAAATATGGTGAAAGAGGGTACGGGCCAAAAAATGTTGAGAACCACTGCAGTAGACGGTACTACCTACTTTATGTTAGCGCCGAATGTTGGGCGGCGATCACCAAACCCGACACCCCACATTGTGATCACCAAACCCGACACCCCACATTGTGCCAACGGCTTCGGGCGGAGGAGTGCAAATGGGAGGATACAAGCCTTACAAATATCGCAGCTCCTCTGTAAATAGGCACAACGCAATTATGCCCAAAACCAAACATTTCACACGAAGGAAAAAGAAGAACCCAATATTGTTCGGGATGGGAACCACTGCAGCACAGCGGTTAGCACGCATGCATCTCGGTCCTGTAGTCTAAAGTTTGCATCCCATCCTGACGGATTTTTAAAACTGACCAAGGCTTTCTGATCGACCCAGCCAAAGATGGGTACCAAGAAATGTCTTGGGATGCAAATGCGGCTGGTGTGTATTGGCACGCATCGGGTGCCGTTTGGCGCTTAACATTGGCTAGCACTGTATGCTGAAAGGCCCTATTGGGTCTTTTATTTTGTTTCTTTATTGTTCAGGCTAGCGGCCTATACCACAGAAACTTCCATCCCAAAGGTGGTTCGCAGGGGTCGCAAAATCGGGACCAGCAGGTCTCACCCCGGCCAAGACCTTAAAGGGACCTCTTCGTGGTGTGGTCCACCCACAGACTGGGTCCACATTCTGGCTAACGTTCCAAGGATCGCCGTGCCTCGTAACAGATGTGAATGTCCTTGTACAGCCCGATGGTTTCTAAATATGAAGCGGGGAAAGAGAGCCTTGCAACACAACCCCCGTGGAGTTGGTACGGGGTCGGGTGGAAAGTCTCCACACCAGCCTAGCTACGAGAGTTGCAAGCAGTTTTCATAGTTGAGATGACATGGAGGTCAATTTATGTAACGTCTGCTGCTGCTTTTGTCCTCCCTGAAACATATTCCCTCACCCAACTCCCGCCAAGCCGTCCCATCCATCGCTATCTCCTGCAGCTTCCTTCATGTCATCTTTTGGAACATATGCCTCACCCAAATCCCGCTAAGCCGTCCCATCTATCGCTATCTCTTGTAGCTTGCTTTATGTCCTCCTTATTTTATTCACCTCTCCCTAATTCTCTTCTCGTCTCCGTGGGTTTTAGGTTTCCCTCTATTTCATTTGTCATGTGAGTTCCAGTGAAAGGACTTTCTAGAATATATTCTCGTCTCAGGTTTTCTTATTGTCTGTCCTACCCAGCGCTAGCGTCTTTTCCTCATCTTGAAACTGTCTTACAAGGGATTCAAACAGTCAGCCAACCAACCCAACAACCAACCAACCAACCGACCAACCAGCCAACCAACCCAACAACCAACCAACCAACCGACCAGCCAGCCAACCGACCAGCCAACCGACCAACATTCCAACCAACCAACCGACCAGCCAACCGACCAACCAACTAACCAACTAACCAACCAACCAACCAACCGACCAACCAAGAATTCAATATTCCTGTAATAATGTAAAGAGCTGTAGAGGCGTATAGGCCAAAACCAAGAACACTTGCTTACCTCTCTGATCTTCTGCTGAAGGCCCTTGACGCCGTACAACTTGAACACCACCCACATTTTCATGGCGCGAAACCGTCTGGTCATGGGCAGACTCCAGGACTGGGTCAAGGATAGTCCAGATAATTAGTCACACAAATGTTCAATGAATATTCTCTGCAATTTATCTGTGTTCATCGTGAAAGAGTTCTTAACTGGCTAGGCAGTCACCGTGCTGTCTTGACGGACGATAGTTTTTCAAATGGAGCGTGATCCCTCTCTAGGCCTGCCTAGTTTACTCCAGAGGAAAGGTAACACCAATACGTCTGGAACACGACAAGCTGCAGAAGCTGTCGGATCAACAAAGCAATGCTTTAACTGTCCGCCTGTCGGAGCTTCCATCCTAGACCAGTTGTCTACCAAGGCTTAGCCTGGTCTTCTCTGCCATGACATTTAGTCTTTAGCCTCTTTTGGTTCCATTTCCTTGCACTAGGGTAAGGCTTGTACCCTCCCAATTCCACTCCTCCGCCTGAAGCCGTTGGCACAATGTGGGGTGTCGGGCTTGGTGAACGCCGCGCAACATTCAGCGCTAACAGAAAGCAGGTAGTACCGTCTACTGTCGTACGGTAGCTCAGTCATATCTGACTTAGACATGACTTAGTACCAAGCAAAACGTAGGTTTGGATGAAACATGATATACAATAAACCGAACAAGTATTATAATGTAAAGTTCAGTTCATTCAGCATTGACATTGCGGAAGATGCTACGAAACAGAACAGATAATACGATGACCCTAGTATGTCGATATATCGTCCTGTCCAAATGGGAGGTCACATTTGCCGATATATTCGGCGCTGAACCAGTTAAGAGCTATATTTAATCAATCCCGATGTACGGAAGCAAATAATGGGCAATGAGCAGATAAGTGAGGAATTATGTGGAAGATTCGGAGACGTGGTTCTATAAAAGAATGATAAGATCACTGTGGGCGGATAGAAAGAGCAACGAAGACGTCTTGCAATAAATTAACCCAGAAAGTGAACTTTTTACTCGCATCAGAAGGAGATTGTCCACATTCTTCGGGCATGCCATGAAATGGAGAAAACTGGAGTATGTCGCCATAACTGACAACTGGAGGGGAAAGGAGGCAGGGGCAGACCAAGAGAAAAGATACTGGACAGTTTGACGTCATGGCATAGAGGAATATCAGTATCAGAAATGATTGGCTTCACACGAGACGTATGGCTGTGGAAAGACATGATCACCAGCGCCACTGGTTATAGACTATAAGAAGAATAAATGATCATCATCATCACCACGATAATCATGTTTTACCTATTAAAGACTGGGGCGGGGGCGGTTATTTGGGACGTGGCCAGCATTTTTTATAAACTCTTTGTTTCGTTTTTCCCCTGGTTATACTTTTAAAATGATCCCTCATGTAGTAAAAAAAAAAATGTTTGCATATCCTTTACAGGACATCGTTGTCAACATCAGCATCTTTCAGCTGATTGTTGATTTCTTGGCAAGATTACGCTCAGTCGTTTGCCTCATGTGGTTACAGAGAGAAAAAGCAGACTAGGATAATCAAAAATTCCATTCTATCAAATGAAGAAGAGTTTGTGCAATAAGTTCCTGTCCTTGAAATTTACAAAAAGAGTTCTTGCATGTTACATATAACCAATTTTACCATACGGCTGCGAATCCTGGAACATTATTAAACATGCGAAAAACTCTACAGAAGCCTTGAAGATGTGGTTTTATAGAAGAATATTGAAAAATAATTGGACAGCCAAAATGAGAAATCTGGACATTTTGAGGGAAGTTAAGTTGCAAAGACAACTTATCACAAACATCAGAAAGAGGCAGTCATCATTGTTTGGCCACATAGTGAGAAGACAAAAACTGGAACTTGTTGTAACAACCGGAAAGATTTGCGGAAAAAGATAGAGGAAGACAGCGTGAGAAAATTCTTGACAGTCTTGTGGCATAGCACTAGGGGAGTCAACACACGAATTGATCCATGCCGTCGGATATCACAATTTGTGGAGAGACATGAACGTCCACGCCAGCCGGCAAGGCACTAGATAATATAGTTTATCCTGGGTATACACTAGTCAGAGCGACAGGGTTCTCCACTGCAATGAAGACATTCGAGGACTACACACTCCGCACGCTAGGAGACAACAAGAGCATCACAGCAATCCCACTAAATGATGGTAGGCATTCAGCACCGACGGCTTGCACATCCGGCTCGGAGAGCTCACGAGTGTAATGGGAGTGAAGGTGGCGCTTGCTGCCGGGATGGAATCAAACCATCACCAGTTCACATTTCTTCAAGTCGTCCACAAATGAACAGAAATCTATGGGATTATTTACAACAACAGGAGGGCATCACGGCAGACTGGATTAGACTTCTTGCCCTTACACTTCCAGTGTGCTGATGCTGAGATAGCGGTTCAACCCCCTACAACAGTCAGTTGGACTAAAATGTTGCCTTCTCGTCCTTGACTTGGTGACGTAAATTACAAGTACCTCAGAGGTCAGAGTGGGTTCGCCTGATCATGAGGGACACTGGTGATAGGGAAAGCTAATCCTCACGCAAAAATCAGCACAGTGCACTAGAAGTAGTAGCAGGTGTATGGACTACGTTTGAGTTCAAAGCGAGCGAACGCACGCACGCACGCACGCACGCACGCACGCACGCACGCACGCACACACGCACGCACACACACACACACACACACACACACACACACACGACGAAGCAATTCTCCCACTGCTACTTCTGAGTTACCAGTAATTTATGAATTTATGTTCCCCAAGTCATGAATGAGAAGTGAACATTACATCCAACTGACCGGAATGAACCCACGACTCTGTGGTCTTCAGACAAAGTTTAAGAGCCAGCCGTAGCCGCATGAACAAATGTTAAAGAGCCAGCCGTAGGCGCATGAACAAATGTTAAAGAGCCAGCCGTAGGCGCATGAACAAATGTTAAGTCTTACACATACTGAGACCTGTTAGACATATGGTGCTTGTCCCGTATTTTTAAATACCAATGAGGACTCAAGGGTGATGTGGTATCACACCGACCTCACCTGCTTCCCAGAAAATTTCATGGTACCATCTTAGGCTGGCTTGATCTGGGCGCGCAACTCATCTTATCTCATGTCATCATGTTCCTCTTGTACCTTTCAATGTCGAGGTGAAGCATAAACAGCAGGAGAGTGCTTGTTTATGGGCTTCATATAACGAGATTCCCATGGACTCTGCAATTCCCTTCTGTCCATCGTTTACGTGGCCGGCCTCTTCCTTTGCTTCCGTCTGGTCTGTACACCAGTCGGTGGTCTGTCTCGTTTTCCTTCAACATTACCTGGTCAGTTACCGTTTGGATCAGTCCGATTATGCTTATTGTGTTTTCTTTGAGCAGGAAAAGAATCCCCTGCCGATTGCTAGGCCAGTCGCAGGTTTGGGACAGAAAAATCTAACCAAGGGGAGTCCGTCCCCTCTGGCAAGGCAGAGTCCCGTTGGCTTTATGACCCCGCGGTCATGGTTTCCCGGTCTACACCGCGGGGAGGTGGGATTGACTTGTGTAGTCTGCGGGTCATCGGCAGGCTATTAATTTACACTTTTCACCCCCTCCTGAGAGAGGAAAGCCGATCTTATCCCTGCTAGCCGAAGGGCTAGGCGCAATCCACACCTTGTAGACTAAATTAAAACAGAAACCCGTCTTTGCGAATTCGAACTCATGACCACCATGACCGCCAGGCAAGCGAGCTAGCCGTGACTCTCCTGTGAGGTCTACTTACCCTGTAGTCGGCCATGATGTTCTTGTCGTCCGGAGGTATGTACAGCGGGCCGTCGGGGTCCTCGCACGCGAACGTCTGCGTCAGGTTGGAGACTTTCTTCACCCTGTGGAATACTTTTCTGTCAAACCTCTAATTGTTCAATTAATGTCTTGTTAAAATGATTTCTGTCAAACCTTTAATTACTCTTGTACTAACTGTCAAAATTCTACTTGTTCAAGGACGTTCTGTCAAACCTCGAATTACTCAATCACTATCTATCAAAATATAAAATGCTTTCCGTCAAACCTCAACTTCCTGACATGTTTCATGTCAAACGTCTGTTGGCTAAATTACATTTGATTATTTGGTTGTTTCGGGATTTGAGATTTAAATATTGAGCACAACCCACTACTGGCAACGCTGATCGTATTCTGGTGTGAACCTAAGGCCTATCCACGTCAATATGGAAGCACTATACTCGAGTTTCGCTCTCGTTTGAGCTCGTCAGTAGTGCATATCCCTGACCGGATCCGGAAACAAGCCCCGGATCACTGGCGTGTGAAGCGGGTGTGTAACCACGCGGCACACGCTGGACACGCCAAATTATCATAACAGAATATTACGTCACCCATCGTAGGCTATGCTCAAGATTGCCCAATCGCCGCGACTGACGTCTGCCAATCGATGTGGACCCGAACGATCAGGACTTCTCACTGGCAAGGAACACCAGGCCTCCTAAAACACACCCGCTAAAACACACGCAGTTTTTGGAAAACCCCCTTTTCGTTTGGTTTTTAAAAAATTTGGGGGGGGAAAAAATTTTTGGGGCCCCCCCCCCCCCCTTTTTTTTTTTTTTTTTTTTTTCTCTCTCCTTTTTTTTTCCCCCCTCCCCCTTTTTCCTTTTCCCCCTTTTTTTCCCCCCGCTTTCCCCCTTTTCCCCCCCTTTTTTTTCTCCCCCCTCTCTTTCCCCCCCCCCCCCCCACCCCCCCCCCCCCCCCCCCCCCCCCCCCCCCCCCCCCCCCCCCCCCCCCCCCCCCCCCCCCCCCCCCCCCCCCCCCCCCCCCCCCCCCCCCCCCCCCCCCCCCCCCCCTCCCCCCCCCCCCCCCCCCCCCCCCCCCCCCCCCCCCCCCCCCCCCCCCCCCCCCCCCCCCCCCCCCCCCCCCTCCCCCCCCCCCCCCCCCCCCCCCCCCCCTTTCTCTCTCTTTTTTTTTTTAGCAATACTGATATAACTAAAGTAGAGTTCCTACCACAGACATGCGCAGTCCATGTGAATGGGCATCCATTTATGAGCAGACATCGAAAACGAATCAGCGTACTACGTCAGCAAGATTTTGTAGCGCCAGGACACACGAAACCAAGCATTAAAAACAAAATGACAATAATAATGGATCAAAAAGGTAGGCATTAAATTTTCTCATGAAATCTGACTTTACAAAACATGCAAGTCTATTGTGTGACTGTCATTATTGTGTGCCGTGATGGCGCAAGTGAGCAGTGCACTGGCATCAACTTCTTCCTCGTCATCATCATGTGCCATTCTGATATGCGTGGTTAACCATCTCACACGGTCGCCAGTTTTGGATCGGGTGTGTGGTCTTGTCCCTGGTAAGTCATATGGCGTGCCACCCAGGTATATATTTGTCTTATCCTAGCGCCATATTCAAAACCCAGTTCACACACAGAAATCAGATTACAAATAACATACAGTTAAACTTAAAAGAAGAAAAAGAATTAAAGCCAGTTTACATACAAAAGTCAGTTTACGTACTAAAACCTGATCATACGGGAAACAAAACGTACATTCAAAATACAGACCACATAAACAAATCAGATTGCATACAGAAGTAGGTTCACATACAAAAGCTAGCTTAAATACAAACCCCAGTTTTCAAACAAAAGCCTCTTAAGATTCAAAAAGAAGTTCAAATTTAATCATTGTTTTTAAAAAAGACAGTATACAGATATAAGCCACCTCACATACATTATTCAGCTCGCATTCAAAAGCCAGTTCACATAAACAAAAGCCAGTTCACCTTCAAAAACCAGTTCTTATACAAAAACTAGCTCACATACAATAGCGTGCAGAGGTTCTTTGATGCCCGGGGCCAACCCCTTGATTGGATGCCCCTAAATTGTTCTTTACCTCATTCATTTCTCCTCCCCTCCGACTGCACTGTGCTGCCCCCTCTCCCTAACTGGATGCCCCCCTCCCGGCTGGATGCCCGGGGCCGTCGCATCCCCCCCCCCCTCTGCACGCCACTGCTCACATACAAAAGCCAGTTCACGTATAAAAGGCCAGATCACACACAGAAGCCAATTTACATACAAATGCTACTTCTCATACACAAGGCTACTTCACAAACAAGCAAACACAAAACAGTTCGCATACAAAAGTCAGTTCACAAGCAAACACTAGTTCACATCCAAAAGCCAGTTCACATATAAAGGTTAGTTCACATATAAAGGCCAGTTCACATATTAAGGTCAGTTCACATACAAAAGCCAGCTCACATCGATGCCATGCAACAGTGGCTGGTACTCCCGGCAAATGAAAGAACTGCCCGCATAGCCCGACTCGATGTGGAACCAGATCTTGGGGAAGTTGCTGGCCTCCTTGTCCACTGAGAGGAAAACATGACCATGAGAATATATGTGTCTTCCCACAGATTTCTAATAGATGCACTGCACGTAAAGGGTAATCTCATTTACCAGATTTCTAATATGTGTCTAACATTCATATATTCCTTGTTGGTGTACTACTTAAAGTGTATGCTCATTTACACAGTCAAAATTAGTGGTATATGCGTCTCTATTTATGTCGGTTAACAGCGGCATTCCGTTGGTTAGACGAGACCACTGCAATTCAAGGCGTATGCCAAGTAAGGTGGAGAAAGGAACGTTTCGTGTGGAATGGCTATCCTCACCGAATGTGAGAATTGTATGGATTGTTTGCCCTGGCCAAGCAGGAGTGTGGGGGGGGGGGGGGGGGGGGATAATGAACAGGCTGATAGGCTGAAAGGGATTGCACCTCTTGGTGGTATACTACCTATAGACATGGGAGAGGTATTCGAGCGCCTGTGGGACCGGGTGGAGAAGGCAGGGGAACAGATTGAGAATCTGTATGTGGGAAGAATGATATCGTCGGGGGTTCAAAACTGAGAGGGGAGACAATGAGAACTTTCAATGAGATAGCGGCGGGAACGATTAGTAGTATATCTCTTCGCTGTCAGTTGAACGAGGGGCGGAGCGCGTATGGGAATATCCTGAATGCAGTGATGTTGGTTCTTAGCTCAACTCAACTCAACTAAAATATGGATGTGTGTATGTGGTATTATGTCCGTATGTTGTCTGTATTTGATATGTATGTCAGCTGTATGTGGTATGCTATATCTCTGGATCGTCTGTATGTGGTATGTATATCTCCATGCTGTCTGTATATGGTATTGTCTCCATGTTGTCTGTATGTGGTATGTAGGTCTCCATGTTGTACGTATGTAGGATGTATGTCTCTCTATTGTCTGTATGATGGTATTATGTCTCTATGTTGTCTGTGTGTGGTATGTATGCCATTATGTTGTCATGTCGTCTGCATGTGGTATGTATGTCTCCATCTTGTCTGTATGTGGTATGTATGTCTCTGTGTTGTCTGTATGTGGTATGTATGTCTCTATGTTGTCTGTATGTGGTATGTATGTCTCTATGTTGTCTGTATGTGGTATGTATGTCTCTATGTTGTCTGTATGTGGTATGTATGTCTCTATGTTGTCTGTATGTGGTATGTATGTCTCTATGTTGTCTGTATGTGGTATGTATGTCTCTATGTTGTCTGTATGTGGTATGTATGTCTCTATGTTGTCTGTATGTGGTATGTATGTCTTCATGTTGTCTGTATGTGGTATGTATGTCTCTATGTTGTCTGTATGTGGTATGTATGTCTCCATGTCGTCTGCATGTGGTATGTATGTCTCCATGTTGTCTGTATGCGGTATGTATGTCTCCATGTTGTCTGTATGTGGTATGTATGTCTCTATGTTGTCTGTATGTGGTATGTATGTGTCCATGTTGTCTATATGTGGTATTATGTCTCCATGTTGTCTGTATGTGGTATGTATGTCTTCATGTTGTCTGTATGTGGTATGTATGTCTCCATGTTGTCTGTATGTGGTATGTATGTCTTCATGTTGTCTGTATGTGGTATGTATGTCTTCATATTGTCTGTATGTGGTATGTATGTCTCTATGTTGTCTGTATGTGGTATGTATGTCTCTATGTTGTCTGTGTGTGGTATGTATGTCTGTGTTGTCTGTATGTGGTATGTATGTCTCTATGTTGTCTGTATGTGGTATTATGTCTCCATGTTGTCTGTATGTGGTATGTATGTCTCCATGTTGTCTATGTGTGGTATTATGTCTCTATGTTGTCTGTATGTGGTATGTATGTCTCCATGTTGTCTGTATGTGATATGTATGTCTTCATGTTGTCTGTATGTGGCATGTATGTCTCTATGTTGTCTGTATGTGGTATTATGTCTCTATGTTGTCTGTTTGTGGTATGTATGTCTTCATGTTGTCTGTATGTGGTATGTATGTCTCCATGTTGTCTGTATGTGGTATGTATGTCTTCATGTTGTCTGTATGTGGTATGTATGATTTTATGTTGTCTGTTTGTGATATGTATGTCTCTATGTTGTCTGTATGTGGTATGTATGATATTATGTTGTCTGTATGTGATATGTATGTCTCTATGTTGCCGGTATGTGGTATGTATGATTTTATGTTGTCTGCTGTCAGAAGTTGGGGTGGCCACCGCCTAGATGAAAGTATTATTCACTGGCGTGCAACCCCAAATAGTCAGAAATTGACTAGGGACAAAATCTATATGGCTGAACTACAAATTAAGCCCTGAATATCCAACATACAGCTCCAAATGGCTCGTAACAAAATTGAAATGAACTGTGCTGAATATTCGCCAAGGAAAAGGAAGGAGAAGGTTAGCTAAGATAGATTTTTAAGTCCTAAATTTAAGAGTAATTGACAACTATCCCAGTACAGGTTTTTCTCCCTGACTGCTCCCTTCCTTGGTGTGTAAGTAATCCCCCACCAATGTACACATACAACACGTATGCACAATTGGAATTAAAAATATAACACTGAACTTATGAGTTAAAACAAACTACACTCACTTTAATTACCAATCATATTATTAGACATCTGATGTTTTTCAAGATGCTGATGATGAATGGGTAAAGTTTATGCACTACAGTAATCAAGAAAGTGAAATGATTAATATAAAATACATAACTCTGAATTCTGTCTGGATCAGTGAGAGGTCCGCTAACAGCAGTTATGCTCTGATCAGCAAACAGTCGTGGTCAGATCAGCGAACAGCCCAGTAGAAACAAAACAGCTTGCTGGTATTCTGACGCCTGTCTGTCCTGGCACTACCTAGTAGTCTCTAGTTCTTGAGATCTATACATAGGTGCTCTTTGTGAGAGTTAGGAAGAAATCAAGAATGTGTTATATCTAGTTCTACATCAGTACAATCCTAAGTAATACAAATATCCTAGCACACCCATATACATTGACCAATCTGGCCAAGTTTATCTTCCAGTTCTACTGCGTTAACCATCCTCCTTCTCCCTCCATATCTCTCTCCTACTGTCTTAGTCAGGGACGGCTTTTCAATTGTCTCACACGCCTGTAATTATTACATTTCTGCCGTCTCATGTCCATGTCGCTAATACAGACGTTCTGGGTCGTACAGCCGCTCCGTCCAAAGTTGGTTTAGCATCTCACAGGGTCGGTAACGGTATTATAATAGTACCTGATCATCCGGGCTTACAAGCCGTGACCAGTATCTGTGCCAGGCTTCCGTGAATTACCCTCCACCATACAATGAAAATGTTTAGCACCATATACCATATAACGATTGTGGGTAATATCTGTACCATTACACCTCTGCTTCCAACACAATCGATGGCCAATGTGCCAATGCGCACACAATAGCATAGCACCAATTTATTCTTAGTGAGTTACCATATAACAAATCAACATCAAATAAACCTAAGGTATGCGAATTCAAAATGGCATCTAAGGTTATTCTTACATACATTGTATAATTTAAAAAAGTAAGTAATATCCTTATTTACAACAAACTGGGTAACAGACTAAATTAATGTCTGCCGAGTGCATGTCCAGAGTATAACAACAATGATGCATACGGCAATTCAAATATATCAAACCTCCAATACTTTAACATAATAGCATTATGCAAAGTTAGTATACACAACGTATAAATCTTTAGCCTTTGGGACGCAGAGGTGCTTCCAAGGCACCAGGGCTGGGATCTATACTGGCCAAGACCTGCTGTCACGTCCACGCCATGCGTCCGGGCAACAGGTCCCTTCGGGGTCCTGGCTAACGTCAGTAGGATCGTTGATTCCTCCGAAGCCGGAGAGTATCTGTCCTGCAGGGCGAGAAACCACCAGTCTGCACACCAATAAGCCAGACATTGGACAACTGATACTCACGCAAACCTCATGTTCGGTGTGACATCACACTGATATTGGGCAACAGGATGTATTCATCCGACATACAGGACGTCACGCTGGAGTTCACAGCCAGCGAACGCAAACAAGCAAGCAAGCATTATAAACAATCAATAAAGACCGAAATTGAAAAAAAAATTAATCATTTGATCACAAAATGGATAGGCGTCAATGAAATGGACATTTACACGGCACTAGAGCTCCTTCCTGTAATTTGATGTCTTAATTTTATAAATGCTATATTATCATACGTGTATACGGACGAATGTGGTTTATTCACACATGTGTCACTTAACGTAACAAACGACATCGCTCTGTTTTAACGTAACAAACGACGACGCTCAGTGATATGCACAAACAAAAGAAACACACATTACACCTTGTAAATACATGTACTCAGGACTGTACATGTTCTCAGTATGATACAATTCTTCGAAATGCCGCCCCCTTACGGTGCCGCCTGATATGGCCGCCTCTCTGTATCATAGCACCACGGAATGGCCCTGTAAAAACTTATTAAAAGGTGGGGGAAAGGAAGCAATGAGGATGTGCGAGACAACCACGGGTATATCACAAGCTGAAAGAGATCAACTGCAAAAACATATAGACGAGTTGAAGAAACAAGTCAAGGCACTGCTGACGCCGACGCCGACCAGCGACAACGAAAAACTACTGGCGGAAATTAAGGAGATCCAGCAAAACATCAAGCAAGAAGTGGAACATATGACCCTGATAAAGAAGAAGAACGAAGAAATCCTACAAACCATTAAATCAGAGCGAGAACTACAGAAAGCTGAAATGAAACTTCTCTGAAACAAAACAACAGAAGCCATACGAGAAATCACAGAGAACCGCAAGATGAAAACCAAGAGACCGAGCCTGAACCGCAAGCGAAAGCTCAACCATGACGCCCGAGACATTCAAAGTGAAGCCAATATCCCGCCAGACATCCGAAGAAAACCGAAAGGAGCATCCTGACGACGGCATAGAGGACATCTCGTCACCTAGACCATTTACCTGGGCGGATATTGCAGAAATAGAGAGCAAATTGGAACTCAAGGAAGAGGAACTCAGGCGCAAGGAATTCATAAGGCGCAAGGAAGAAAAAGAAACCAAGAAATTCAAGGGGAAACCAAGGCACCGCTAGACCCCTGTAAAATACCCAGATATATACTATGACGGACACAACGAGCCGTACTACACAGATGGCGGAGAGATCACTCCATGGCTGACCACGGAGGAGGAAATCGAAAGGCAACAGAAACTCAAACTCGAAAGAGAAAACCGGCGCGAGGAAGAAAATGAAAACATCGAAAAGCTGCTACAGAAAATACACAAAATAGGAGGCAAAAGGACTAAATAAAACGTCCTTAACAGGACTGCAACCAGTCAAGCCAGACGAGCCAGGAACCTGCACCAACAAAGAAATCTCAAGAGGAGACGGACACAAACCAACATAACCAGTCCGAGATAGGACTTACTCGTAAGAGAGCATAACACAAGAATTAGGGTGAATGACCCCACAAAAACCACGGACCTCAACAATAACCACAGCTGAAAAACGCAGGTTGAACGAGGCCGAATTTGGAATTTTTGTTTTGAAAATTGGAATTGGAATTACATAAAATGTTTTTATCACATTTCTATGATGCTTAGATTTATGTCTATAATTGACAAAAGTTTTTGTCAGGCCATTATTTGTCTAGCAGCAGAATAGGCTTTGGAAAATGAGGAAGGGTTTTCCATTTATTTTGTTGTTGCTTGCTCTTTTTTATGTTGCATATCCCTTACAGGACGTTGCAGTAAGCACCAGCATTTTTCAGCTTCTGTTGATGTACTAGGCAATATTACGCTCAGTAGTTTGTCATTGCTTTCTGAGCTACCTGCTCACATACCCCGTTAGTTACCAACGCGGCGAGAACCGCTACCGATTTTCGCTCAGGTATACGGGATTACAGAGAAAGACGTTAACTCCTCGGCCAGAGAGAACATATTAAGTGCCAATCAAAAAGGGGTTTTGACCAAACATTCTCATTCATTCATTCATTCATTCATTCATTCATTCAGTAGCATGTCCTTTGCAGAACATCGCTCCATAGCAACCTTCCGGAAAACCTCTCGATTATAAGCAAGATGTCCCGCGTCTGATACACCCATCTGGAGATCATCCGCCACATCCTGTACCCATCTTCTCTTTGGCCTTCCTCTTCCTCTCTTCCCAGGCATATATCGCTCCAGTATTGTTCTCTCCAAACTTTCGTGACGTTTCAAGTGACCAAAATATTTCAATTTTCTTTGTTTTATTGCCTTTAATAGCCAACCTTTTTCAATATTCAGCTCTTGAAGCATGGATGCATTTGTTCTTTTCTTTACCCAAGATAAGTGTGCTAATGTGTTGTTGTTTTGTGCGTATACTGGATATATTTAAACATATTATCTTTATGTCGTCACCCATCACATGTATATAAAAAAAAATATGTTACGTGGAACTTGACAATTGACATTAATAAAGGTAATAAAAAATATGCCGTATATAGCTGTTCAGTGCGTTTTGGCCATTCCCGAGTTCTCTTCTTCTTCAGTGTCTGTGGCGATAAATAAATGTCTTAAAGATATGTTGTCCTCTTCCTCTGTGTTTTATCGTTGGTCATTTGTCCTTACTGTGGGGCTGTCCGGTTTATTCACTTTCTTTGGTGTGGCAATTGGAGAATCGTCTTCTTCGCTATCGCTGTTTTCTGCGTTTTTCCGCATTCTATTACGCTTCTTGGTATGAATCACTTTAATGAAACCATCTCTGTCTACCTCTTTGTCATTTTTAATGGGTTCATCTGAATTTTTCTCCTTGGTCGGAGTTGAGGATGGGTGCGTATTTGGGTGGTAGGTGATTTGGATTTGGGTTGGGTTTTGATGTCTTGTTCCTTTTGTTGATTTGTTCTTTGTGTTGTAATGTCGTTTGTGGCCAAGGTGTTAGTGTTGTCAGTCTCGAGTGGTGTTGGTACTGGCGTGGGCATTTGTGTTGTCTTCGGCGCTGTGGTTTCCACTTGTTCTCGTGATTTTGTCCGCGGCTGCTGGCTATTTGTTTCTACCAGCGGTGGAAAGTTTTCCACCTTGTTCTCATCAACCTTCGGCCGCGGTCTAAGAGGATACGGTGGTTGTTACCGGTTATTCCAGGGATGTTTAACCTCGCATAATGTGGTACTTCTTGAGTTGGGTTGCACAAAGCACCCCACTTCCCCGCACCATGTTTCAGTCTGAATACTTCGGCGTCTTTGTCGCCTGTTGCCATTCCGACCAACTCTTTGACTGCCTCGCGGCTCATGGTATACGGCAACCAATGGATGGTCACCCGCTCTTTTTCCTTTTCCACGTGCTGGATCTCTATTTCAAGATCGCAACTCGCGACCTTCAGTTTCATTCCATGTAGTTCTCGATACTTCTGGTTGTATGCTACCTGTGTTAGGTTCACAAACCAGCGTGTAGGTATTTCGAAGCGGTAAATGTCCGTTATGCCCCCCGCGGTGACACCAGCTGGGCCCAACAAAGAGCTGGCGATTAGAGTCGGGGTGCATTTTGCTGCCGCTCCCAGCCCTGTTACAGACAGCACGAGGGTACCTGAACTGTGTATTTTACCGTGTACCGCGCTGGATGTAAAATTGTAGACTGGTTGGTCCATGTTCTAAGGTAACACAGGTCACGTCCAGTTGAAATAAACCACACACACTGAACAGATGTGTTATCCGCACACAAAAAATTCACTAATGAAAAGTAAATTTTACTAATTATTTGGTTGTTTCGGGATTTGAAATTTAAAAGAAGTGCGTTAGCACTTTTTGCATAGTAATCCGTAACTGTGAGGTGTGCGTACTTCAAAGGATATGCAACTAACTTTCTCTCCAAGAAAAAAAAAATTCTTATGGATTAGCATAAGAGAATTATCTGCAGGCATATGCATTATAATCCTCCTCCTCCTCCCCTCCCCTCCTCCTCCCTCCTCCTCTCCCTCCTCCTCCCCCATCTCCCCATCCTCCTTCTCCTCCCCCTCCTCCTACTACCCCATCCTCCTCTACCTCCTCCTCCTCCTTTCCCCTCCTCCTTCAACTCCTCACCCTCCTCCTCCCTTTTCTCCTCCTCCTCCTCCTTTTCCTCCTCCTTCTTTTTCTTCTGTTGCTGCTGCCGCCGCTCCATTTACCCAAGTTAATTGTTGGGGAAGATGTAAAGATCTTTCAAGTGCTCTTTCTAATGCTTTTTGTAAGTTGGTCTTCGTTTATCTAAGGTTGCTCTCCATACCACCACATCATTTTTTACATGAAAATTATACGATAACATTATTTTTTACATGAAAATTATGCGACAACATAAAAAAAATAATAATCCTAGCATTAAGCGAAATTTTCTAACTACAACCAATAAATTAGACAGACAGACAGACAGACAGACAGACAGACAGACAGACAGACAGGGAGGGAGAGATAGACGGAGGGAGAGACGGATGGACGGGTAGGCAGGCAGACAGTCAGATAGATAAATAGATAGATAGATAGATAGATAGATAGATAGATAGATAGATAGATAGATAGATAGATAGATAGATAGATAGATCGATCCCCGCCAGGGCCTGGGCGAAGCCGGGCCGGGTCAGCTAGTCTATATCTATAAAACAAAGTGTATGTATATATGTATGTATGTAAATATGTATGTCCTTTATTTGTTCGCGAACGGCCCATCCGATTGAGATGAATTTTTCCTCCCTCCTCCTCCTAATCCCTCCTCCTCCCTCCTATTCCTCCCTACTCCTCCTGTCTCCTCCCTCCTCTTTCCTCCTCCACCTCCCTCTTCCTCCTTCCTCCTCCATTTACCCAAGACAGACAGACAGTCAGACAGATAGTCGGGAATGGGATCTTATATGACTACTTATATAATTTAAATGAGATGCTCTCCACCATGGGCTGGGCCGGGTCAGACAGACAGACAGACAGATAGATAGACAGACAGACAGACAGACAGACAGACAGACAGACAGACAGACAGACAGACAGACAGACAGACAGACAGACAGTCGGGAACGGGAACTTATATGACTACTTATATGAATTAAATGAGATGCTCCCCACCAGAAGTTGGGCGATGCCGGGCCGGGTCAGACAGACAGACAGATAGATAGTCGGAACGGGAACTTATATGACTACTTATATGAATTAAATGAGATGCTCCCCATCAGGGTCTGGGCGAAGACGGGCCGGGTCAGACAGACAGACAGACAGACAGACAGACAGACAGACAGACAGACAGACAGATAGTCGGTAACGGGAACGAGAACTTATATGACTACTTATATGAATTAAATGAGATGCTCCCCACCAGGGTCTGGGCGAAGCCGGGCCGGGTCAGCTAGTATATAATATATAATAGTTTAGGGGTGGGGTGGTTAATTGTCTCTAAATTTTGTGTGGCCCTAGGAGGCCATTAAAAAAATTGTGACCATTATAGGTTCAAGTCTAGAGGGTATTACTAAAAGTATGATCTGAAGAATTAAATATAAATGAAAAAGAAAAAAATTTGATTATAAAATGTAATTACTTAAAGATAACAAACATATTTTATAACAAATCTAATAGTTTTTTGTAACGATTACTAAATCTGACTTCAATATTGACTGTTTTATTTCTGCAAGAAACGAAAGACATTTGTAAGTTAGATTATGATAGCATACTAGGTATATGATTTCCTTTTTCAAATTCTAGTAACCTCCCTTGTAACAATATTAGATGTTTATGTCCCCTACTCATTGCCTATCCAGGTATTTTTCTTTTAGATATCTAGTAATTCCGCAGAATGCTTAAGACATACTAGTTGAGTGGACGAGTATGCTGTTCGATAATGTGATGAATTCTGATGTATGAATTTTGATATTGAATTCGTGATATTAAACTTATATTAATTATGTACGTGAATTGACTGATTGTGATATACGTACATGTATTCGTGTCCAGACCCAGACGAACAAACGACATAGGGTTGTGACACTGAGCTAAATACATATTTTTATGAACATCAACATGTTTCGTAATTAAATGTAAGTACATATAAAACGCCGGTCTCCCTGGTCTAGGACTTTCTCCGTAATCTCGTATACTCTCGTGAGTAACGTGACGACGGCGAGAATCGGTAGCGGTTCTAACCGCGTCGGTAACTTATGGTGTATGTGAGCCGGCCGCTCAGAAAGCAATGGCAAACTACTGAGCGTAATCTTGCCAAGAAATCAACAATGAGCTGAAAGATGCTGATGTTGACAGCGATGTCCTGTAAAGGATATGCAAACATTTTATTTACATATAAAACATTATTGCAACAAAGTGCACAGTTTATTTAAGATCAGAAATACATATTTACCGATCACATGTCTGCATCAACTATAGAACTGTTACCCTGATCAGTCATGCAAGTAAAAGTCTACTAAACATCATAATGGTAAGACATCGTAAGAAAATGGAAGAAGAAATTAACGTGGTTCAAGCTGGATTTAGACAAGGAGGAGGAACAAGAGATCACATTCTCGATATGCGTTTAATAATAGAGAAGTGCAGAGAATTTAATGTAAACCTATTCTCATGTTTTGTGGATTATTGAAAGGCATTTGACTGTGTAATACATCAGAAACTTTGGGAAATCATTAGGAATATGGTCTTTCCACCACATGTAATAGTAATACAACTCATAAGAATGCTCTATCTAGACCAAAAAGCAGCGGAGGTAGCTATATGATGCCCTAAATATCGGTGGTCTTGACATACCAGAGATTCGGTATGCTGATGATACAGTATTGCTATCCACAACACAGACTGGTATAGAAAACCTAATAGCCTCAACCCAATTGAATAGTGAAAATCACAACTTATATCTTAACACAGCAAAAACAAAGATAATGCATACAGATAAAACTACTACGGAGAAAGAAATATATGTTAATGAGGAAAAATTGGAGGTGGTGGAAACTTTTGAATATCTTGGATCATTGATTACAGTAGTGTATTTCGGGCTCGGCCGCAGGTTTTGGGGATATAAATCAACCATTTATCGGTCCTGATCTTCAAAGGGCGATAACTCATTGTTTTTAAAAAAAAAAAAGTAGGTGTGGTCAATGGTCAAGTAACCCTGTAATTATAGGTACATCTAGTATACGACAATAAATAAAACAAACGATTCAAAGAAGATATATAATAATGTTAATAAAACATATTGAATAAAGAAAAAAAGGAAGAAAAAAAACAAGAAAAAAAAAGTCAAGTGACCCTTTATATGTGAGGGTGTGCAATGAGGTGATCAAGCGGTGGTCAAGAGGTGGTCAAGTGGTCAATGGGTGGTCAAGTGACCACTTAAATTATAGGGGAAAGTACGTGTAGTGATGTGGTAGTGGGTAAAGTGAGCGATGACGTGGTCAATTAGTGATCAAGTAGTGGTCAATTAGTGATCAAGTAGTGGTCAAGTGGTCGAATGACCACTTAAATTGTAGAGGAGAGTACGTGTAGTGACACGGTGGTGGATAAAGTGAGCGATCATGTGGTAAAGTAGTGGTCAGGTGGTGGTCAAGTGACCTCTTAAATTGTATGGGAGGGTACGTGTAGTGACGTGGTGGTGGTTAAAGTGAGCGATGACGTGGTCAAGGGGTGGTCAAGAGGTGGTCAAGTAGTGGTCAAGTGGCCACTTAAATTGTAGAGGAGAGTAGGTGTAGTGAAACGGTAGTGGTTAAAGTGGTCGATGACGTGATCAAGTAGTGGTCAAGCAGTGGTCGAGTGACCACTTAAATTGTCGAGGAGAGTACGTGCTATGACATGGTGATGATCAAGAGGGTAGGGTCAAATAGTGGTCAATTGGCCGAGTGACCACTTAAAATGTAGAGGAGAATAGGTGTAATAAAACGGTAGTAGACTCGTCTCAATTGTTATTCTGTAATTTTATGTTTATATGACGTCACGGGTAATATCGCTTGCAGGGCATATATTTTCATCATCCCCAGACTAAGGTTGATAACTAATTCGATCATTTTCGTCGTTAAGATTCCGCTACTACTTCTGGAATGTTTTAACAATTTAAGCCCGTGGTAGCTTCCATTCAACGGAAGTTCATTTTCTCAACTTTAGCGCATGCGTAAGAATAGCTGTCCGCGGGAAGTGGTAGTAATTGACCATTCAGGTTGAATTTCTAGGCAATAGACCTCTGCCTTTTCACGAAAAATAGGCTTTAGCAAAACATGAACTGTAGAAGACATGAACTTACAGACAACAAAATTTATGATGACGACGTGAACTCACAAAAATCTGATGCTGGGGAAATGAAATTGCAAAATATGAACTGCCGAAGACATGAACTTACCTACACATACAGATATTGCTGATGACAATATGCTGGACACTTCTGTATGACTTGAGGGATACATTTGTATTCTATGAGGAATACTTCTCTATGTGGTGAGGAGGACATGAATTCACAAGTGCACACCTTTGTGAGAGCTATTGGAACAGTTTGTAAGAGTCAGTAGTAATTTGCGCAAGGCTGTCGCCAAGTTGTAATAGTAAGTGAAAATTTTGTGAGCGCAAGTGGGGAAGTTGTTAGAACCAGTGGGTTAGTCGATAGGGCAAGTCGAAAATATGAGAGAGTAAGTGGACAAGTTGTTAGGGAAAAGGGACATATTGTTTACATAAATATGAGACATAGAAACAATACTCAGAGCAGTCCCTACTTAGCCACTGCTGTGGTAAGAGGTAAAAGAAATAGAGTCAGTTGACTCTATTCTGTACACCAAAAATGCACACAACAGAAGGCGACTAGGCTAGTGTACAAAGAAATGACAAGCATCTACCAAGACACTTAAAAGTATACCTAGAAATTAGCCAAGATCTGCCGATCACATAAGGTTCCTACTCCTCAGAAGAGCAACACTTGAAGCCATATGTTATTTTACACTGAACTGAAGAATGAATAGTTCACAAATCAGTAACCTTAGACAATGATATTTCTTGAAATAACCTAGGCCAGATATAGACTGAAAATCAGTACCTACATCTAAAAGACTTAGATAGTTACTAAGAAATAACTTTCCTAGTGAAGTCTAGCAACATCAGAATCATACATATGCCTACAAAACATTGAGCTGGTTGCCTACCTGTTCAGAAGTCAGACTTAATCTAAAGGGAACAGGTCTAGCATGAGTTTTATACTAAATCTAGAAGTAGACCTATTATCTCCTTGGCGCCTTTCTGTCTATCCCAAGCCATCATTCACATTCCTCCAGTCCTGCTCTAATTGCCTTATCAGATCTGTTTCACACATCCCTACAGTGCAGACTCCCAACCTGTCCAGTCATAAATTCTTTCTGAACTGGCCTTCACACCTTGCTCCTCTCTGTCTGGTACAAAGTCCACAGGCCCAGTGTTAATTGCCTCTGTCAGACACTCAACACCTAATTTCTGGATCCAGTCCTAATGGTTTACTGTCCTTCTAACACCCCGCCTTTCTACATTTCTACAGGTAATTACTAGCCTCTAGTCAAGGTCTGTTTCACACTCTACTGAGTCCTGTGTGATGGGTTGGACTTAGCATGTTTACAGCCCCAGGTTGCTTGCGTCATGCCTGGTCGGTTTTAATTACACAGTCCACTGAGTCTGCCCTCCAGTCTGGCTGGATTGATAACGTCTGGGGTTGACCTGTACTGGTGTCAAATTAAATTTCCCATACAGAAAGCCATCTGTGGTGGTTTGTAATCTTGCGTCATGTGAGACGTCTTATACATGCTTATAGAGAAAGCAGTTCATTCTTCTGTTCTTTCTCTACATGGTCCATCAAAAGTGAACCGAAAATTGTTCTGGGATGTAAAGGCTGCATTTCACGACATGTATGTGTTATGTATGTCTTCATGTTGTCTGTATGTGGTATGTATGTCTCTATGTTGTCTGTATGTGGTATGTATGATTTTATGTTGCCTGTATGTGGTATGTATGTCTCTATGTTGCCTGTATGTGGTATGCATGTCTCTATGTTGTCTGTATGTGGTATGTATGATTGTATGTTGTCTGTATGTGGTATGTCTCCATGTTGTCTGTATGTGGTATGTATGTCTCCATGTTGTCTGTATATGGTATGTATATCTCTATGTTGTCTGTATGTGGTATTATGTCTCTATGTTGCTGTATGTGGTATGTATGTCTCTATGTTGTACGTATGTGGTATGTATGTCTCTATGTTGTCTGTATGTGGTATGTATGTCTCTATGTTGTCTGTATGTGGTATGTATAATTTTATGTTGTCTGTGTGTGGTATCTATGTCTCCATGTTGTCTGTATGTGGTATGTATGTCTCCATGTTGTATGTATGTGGTATGTATGTCTCTATCTCGTCTGTATGTGGTATGTATAATTTTATGTTGTCTGTATGTGGTATGTCTCCATGTTGTCTGTATGTAGTTTGTATGTCTTCATGTTGTCTGTATGTGGTATGTATGTTTCCATGTTGTCTGTATGTGGTATGTATGATTTTATGTTGTCTGTGTGTGGTATGTATGTCTTCATGTTGTCTGTATGTGGTATTATGTCTCTATGTTGTCTGTATGTGGTATGTATATCTTCATGTTGTCTGTATGTGGTATGTATGATTTTATGTTGTCTGTATGTGGTATGTCTCCATGTTGTCTGTATGTAGTATGTATGTCTTCATGTTGTCTGTATGTGGTATGTATAATTTTATGTTGTCTGTATGTGGTATGTCTCCATGTTGTCTGTATGTAGTATGTATGTCTTCATGTTGTCTGTATGTGATATGTATGTTTCCATGTTGTCTGTATGTGGTATGTATGATTTTATGTTGTCTGTATGTGGTATGTATGATTTTACGATGTCTGTGTGTGGTATGTATGTCTTCATGTTGTCTGTATGTGGTATGTATGTCTTCATGTTGTCTGTATGTGGTATGTATGTCTCTATGTTGTCTGTATGTGGTATGTATGTCTCCATGTTGTCTGTATGTAGCATGTATGTCTTCATGTTGTCTGTATGTGTGTGATATGTATGTTTCCATGTTGTCTGTATGTGGTATGTATGATTGTATGTTGTCTGTGTGTGGTATGTATGATTTTATGATGTCTGTATGTTGTATGTATGTCTTCATGTTGTCTGTATGTGGTATGTATGTCTCTATGTTGTCTGTATGTGGTATGTATGTCTCTATGTTGTCTGTGTGTGGTATGTATGATTTTATGTTGTCTGTATGTGGTATGTATGTCTCTATGTTGTCTGTATGTGGTATGTATGTCTCTATGTTGTCTGTATGTGGTATGTATGTCTCTATGTTGTCTGTGTGTGGTATGTATGTCTCTATGTTGTCTGTATGTGGTATGTATGTCTCTATGTTGTCTGTATGTGGTATGTATGATTTTATGTTGTCTGTATGTGGTATGTATGATTTTATGTTGTCTGTATGTGGTATGTATGATTTTATGTTGTCTGTATGTGGTATGTATGTCTCTATGTTGTCTGTATGTGGTATGTATGTCTCTATGTTGTCTGTATGTGGTATGTATGTCTCTATGTTGTCTGTATGTGGCATGTATGTCTCTATGTTGTCTGTATGTGGTATGTATGATTTTATGTTGTCTGTATGTGGTATGTATGTCTCTATGTTGTCTGTATGTGGTATGTATGTCTCTATGTTGTCTGTATGTGGTATGTATGTCTCTATGTTGTTGTAACAGCGCACAGATAAATAGGACTAACGAGTTCTATGTTTGAGTATAAATAGAGATTTATTTCATCTTGATGACATCTTCTACAACCTTCATACAACATGGCGTCTTCTCTCTTCCAGGCCCAGATGTTGACTGGTTCCTAACAACCAACTACGTCACGACTTGAGCATCCTTCTTCCCATTCCATCCTGATGCTCAAGCGTGCTGTAGTTTTGCCCACCCAATATACACATACTGCTACACCTTCCTATGTTTTCGAAAGACTTTTTCTCTTAAAAAGTCTTTACTCCCAATCCCCTTACTCTATTCCCCCTCTTTCCTTACCTCCCACAACTCCTCTAACCTTCCCCAAACCAACTTTATTTTAAGTAAAACAATCTATTCGTAACTCTTTCCCCTGCCATATAGTAAACCACTATACATTTCTTGTTCGTTTTTGGCTCTTCACAGTTCCTGTACAAAATATATATCATAAGAACAGCTCGTATAATCGTTATCATACACTTGACATTATGAAATTCCTCACTCTTTCACAACACAGAAAACAATGTAGTTAGAAAAAGTAAAGAAGGGGTGCGCACCCAGTGAAAAGTATAAAGAACGAATAGTCAACCCAATCACAAGTACATAAAGGAATGGATAGTCAACACAATCACATTTACCTCTCTTGCCAACAAAAAAAATTTTGTAAACAATTTTTTTTAAAAATACATCTTATGAAATACATCTTTGTTCCCTATAAATCAAGTTGATATAAGTTTTCTCAACATTTATATATTCAACATTTATATTGCCATCCACAATTTATATTTCCGTTATCTCATCTTTGACCACGAACCAACGTTCATATTCCATGAACATTTTTAATTTAATTAACGCTGATTTTTCACAGCTCCTATATCTTGCCCCCTCACATCCCATGATCTGCTTCCTTGTCCACCTATATATATACCCCAGCTTATATGCTGCCCTTCACAGTCATATACCCAACCTTATATCTTCATATAATGCAGCTCCTACTTTACTTTCTCACAGCCATCCCCGACCTATGTTTCTAATACTTCATATCCATAAGAACCTTTTCATGCCGATTATCACAGCCACATAATATTCACAAAGAGAATGTATGTGTCTCTCTATTAGCCCCTTAGTAGTTTTATTAACTCTTTTCTGAACGAAGGGTCTTAAATAAAGCCCCATGTATTTTCTCTATTCTAGCCAACACCATAACTATTTGAAAACTAAACTTACTTAATTAAATTTGTAACAAGGTAACCTAATTCGGTACTAACAAGGTAACCTAATACACAAAATAACTTATTTAAATTATGAGTTAAGCGAAATAAAATCAAAACAGGACATCATACCCCCCAAATAGTTTTTTACACAAATTTATGTTTCCCCTCATATTAACTAAAGATATCAACTCATTCAAAGAAAAACACATTTTAAAAATAATATAACATGCATCTTATCAAATAATAAGAAAATATTCTATTACTACCTATCACTACTGGTCTCTTTTACGGACCAATAGTTTGTACGCAAAAGTCTAAGAACACCACAATCCTATTCTACAATCAAATAATAACAATCATTTTACAGGATCAAACCAAGCAAAAAAACATATTATATATGAGGCATTAAAAACTCAAACTCAATAAAACAACTGTCTTCTCGCTAAAGAGAAGGTTTTCAAAAACTTAGAATTAACTACGTAAAGTGACCAGCAACATTGGCCTCTTATACGAACCAATGTACCACATATCTATTCACACAAGTCATTCTATTATTTTTATAACCGAGAAAAACAAAACAACTCACTGTCAAGTATATATATCTGTTACCTACAGACCAATTTCTTAACTTAGAACAATATCTGTTCTCTCTACACACACAAAAATCACTAATCAACAATGACCGTACTATCATTGATTCTCTCCCCTCACAATTTTCTATCTTTTTCCAGCCTAACTCCTAACACATCACAATATCTGGAATATCATCTTAAGCAAGCACTGTAAACTACAGGTCAACTCATTTTATCTATTACTAATGTGGCGATTATTCTAATGTCATCTCAATGTACCAGCCGTCATCTATCTACTAATTAACCTGTGGCTCGGCACACCAATTGTTTCCCTTGGATTTGTACCAAACATCACTACAACTTCTTAATCATTACCGTTAACCACGGTATTTCTAGCACCAATAAAAACTTGTCTATTTACTATAGAGTACATCTACCTGCTGTACCATTAACTAACTTATCTATCTACGAAAACTCAAGAAGTTGAAACATAAAATCAACCAGCAATTCCATCACAGAGAGAAAAAAATATATGCCTCACTCGAACCTACATCTATATTAGTTATCTCAATGCTTAACTACTCCTCAAGACCATTTATGAAAAGTATCCATAGAAGCCTTTTCCATTTCCACCGTTTCATATACTTCATCAAGTATCTCTTTCCTTTTTACATCATGAAACTTATATCTTGCTATCTGCAGTATTTTCTAATCATTTACTCTTACGTTTCCACTTCTTCAATAACTCCAAGTTTCTTTGAATAAGTGCTATCTCCACATCAATATCTTCTTCTTCGTACAACTTATTAGTTTCTTCCATACTACTATTTGATTCTGACTTTTCATCCATTTCCTCTTCTTCACCTGTATGTCTCTCGCTAGCAGCCGCTAATCTCTTCCGTTCAATATCCCATCTAATTTGTCTATCATTATTTCTTAAGGACCTTTCTAGTAGAGGCATATCTTCACCGCTTGTTGAATAATCTCTAATTCTTCTCTGTCTTTTTACTTCTCCTTTCTAGTAGAGGCATATCTTCACCGCTTGTTGAATAATCTCTAATTCTTCTCTGTCTTTTTACTTCTCTTTCTCTTTGTTTATCCATTCTTCTTTTCGTTGCTTGTCTAGTATTCTTAAATGGAGCACCTGTTTCCTCTTCCATAGACTTTATACTATCATAATGACTCTCATTCACGTTTTCTTCTTCTACCGTTTTCGGTATTGTCTGTTCTTGAGTATCATCGTAAACTGGAGTTGTTATTAACTGATTTTGTGCTGGATCTTTTCTAAAACCTGGGGTTATTGTAGCTCCTCTGACGACCTGTTCATCTAAGTATCCAGTGTCTGCATAATAATTATTATTATAATTATTATTTCCCCTCTCATCCTCATCTCTTCTTAAGTGTTCCACGTGTGCCCTTGCCACATGTCCCGTGACCTGGTTCTTGATACTATACGATACTTTTCCTAGCTTTTCCAAAACGTAATAACCTGGAACCCAACGAGCATCAAACTTAGAGTTCCTTCTATGCTTCTTATAATAAACTCTATCACCTACTTTAAACTCCTGTAATTTTGTATTCACGTTTTTGTACTTTTTCTGTCTTTCTCTAGCTTTAATTATATTATTCTTTAGTCTTACGTGTGCTTTATGCATTTCCTGTATGATAGTCTCTTGAAAGTCTTCCCCCATATATTTCCGTCTTGGTTTTAACAGATTATCTATAGGTAGTACTGGTTCTCTCCCGTGTATTAAATAGAATGGTGAAAACCCCGTGCTCTCATTTTGATTTGTGCGTATAGCGCTAAGCGCTGGTCCCAGGAACAAATCCCAATCTTTTTCATGTTCATCGACGATCTTTGCTATAATATCGTATAATGTCCTATGTTGTCGTTCGTTCTTAGCATTTGAAGAAGGTCTATAGTATGAGGTCTTTATATGGTTTATATTCAAATCTTTTAATAACTTTTCGAATTTTTTATTTACAAATTCCCTACCATTATCCGTAAGTATACTTTGTGGGCAACTAAATCTTGGTACGAATTCTTGTAAAAAAAATATTAATGACAGTATCTGCGCTCTTATCTGGGATTGCATAAACTTCCGGCCAAAGACTGTAGACGTCTACTATATGAATTAAATACACGTTTCCTGACAATGTTCTAGGGTGAGGACCCGATATATCTAAACTAATTTTTTGCATAGGAAACTGAGGAATATCTGTATCTTGTAAGGGACACTTAATTATTTTCATATTCCTTAATCTGCATCTTTCACACGTATCTATATATTTACAAGCAGATTTAAATAAGTTCGGCCAATAATATTTACTCGTAAGTGCTTTCACCAATTTATCACGACCGAGATGACCATTCTCATCATGATATGCTTTTAAAACTTCATTTTCCAAATGTTTTGGAATATATTTCCTTAGCTGTTCGTTCCTTTCACTCATATAATATAACTGTTCGTCGTCTTGCAAAACTAAATAATTCTTCTTATATTTATTCTCCTCCGTTTCTTTTAATTTCTGTTTTATTTGTAAGACTTTTGGATCTAATTCTTGTTCTTCTTTCATATTAAATTGTGCTAAATGTGGGTCTTCTGCTCTAGGTTCAGACTCTTGATCCGATGGTAAACTCTCAAACTCTTCTCTATTTATTATGGCAGAATCTAATATATTTACTTGCCAGTTTCGGTCGTCGATCTCTGGTTAACCTTCATCTTCTGTATCTCCTGATGACTGTGGATACGGGATCCTAGACAATAAATCAGCACATGTGTTAATCCTACCTGGTATGCATTCAATTTTTGTATTGTATCCCTGTAGATTCAATGCCCACGTCTGTATTTTCCTGTTCTGCACTGGAGCTTCTAACAGAGATTTTAAAGGCATATGGTCAGTTCTAATAACAAAATTTGCGTTATGTAAGTAGTAGTTAAGTTTCTGTAGAGCATAATGAATAGCATAAGCCTCTTTCTCAATAGTCGACCATTTCTTTTGTGACCTGCTAAGTTTATGAGACAAGAAATAAATTGGCCTTTCATTTTTACCTCCTGGTATTCCAGATTCTTTTCCTTCATATGGTTGAACCAAACACGCTCCTATAGCATTATCCGAAGCATCTGTATATAGTATTAACTGTTTATTCAAATCTGGATGCGTCAATAGTGGTACCACTGTTAAGCTATTTTTTAAAAACTCGAACGCTTTTTGACACTCATCATCCCACTTAAATCTAGCGTATTTGCCCGTTAAATTAGTAATAGGTTCTGCTATTTTTGAAAACCCTGGGATAAAGCGCCTATAATACCCACAGGTTCCAATAAAAGCACGCACTTCTTTTACGTTAGTTGGAGGAGGTAACTCTTTAATAACCTTTATCTTGTCTTGGTCTGGTTTAATTCCGTCTCTATTAATAATATACCCCAAATATTTTGTTTCTGTTTTTAAAAACTGGCATTTACTAAGCTTCAATTTAACATCATGTACTCTTAATCTGTCGAATACTAATCTGACATGTTTTAAGTGATCATCCACATCCCCTGCTGTATAGATTAGAATGTCGTCTATGTATGCCAATGCAAACTTTTGCATACCCTCTAATACCTCATTTATTAACAGCATGTAGTGAGATGGGGCCGTTCGAACCCCGAATGGCATTCGTAAGAATTCGTAAGAACCCATATGAGTACAAAAAGCACTCTTCTTTTGAGCGTCTTCCGACATCGGGATACACCAGAATCCTGATCTTGCGTCTAGTGTCGTGAAGAATGTAGAGCCATTAAGCAACCCCAAAATATCATCAATCACCGGCAATGGGTACGCTACATTCTTAGTGATTTTGTTCAACGCCCTGATAGTCACAGCAGAACCGATGTGAACCATCAGGTTTGGTCACAATTACTATCGGAGATGACCATTCTGACTTCGATCTTGTTATTATCCCTGCTTTCAACATATCTTCTATTGCCTTTTCAACAACTTCCCTATTTCTTAATGGAGTTCTATATGGTTTTAAACTAATTGGTGGATGGTCTCCCGTATCTATTTCCATTGTAACTGTTTTTGTCCTTCCCAATTCTAAATCATTAATTGCAAATACATCCTGATTTTCTTTTATAAGTTGTTCTAATACTTCTTATTTTCTGGTGGAGCTTTTAACTGTGCCAACAATTCTTGTTCCCTTGTCATTTTGTCTAGTGAATGTATTTGGGCTGTATTTCTTCTGAATGGATGGATCAATTCATCCATTTGTACGTTCCCTCTTCTTCCGCGTCCGCGTCTGTTATTAACTCTTTCACTAGAAGTTTTTGAATAATTTGTTCCCGACATTTCTACTCTATCCGTTGCCAATATGTCACTAATGTTATGTTCTAGTTTGGCTATTACACATCCTCTGTATAATTTAATTTCTCTACCTGTATTGTTAATAATCATTACTGGAAAGGTTAAGTGTTTATCTAACGATATTATTCCATCCGGGACCTCAAGACCAGGCTCATCAATTACTTCCTTTTGCAATTCAGTGATTCTAACTGTGTGTCCTGCCACATAATATGGGTTTCTCTTTACCTTGGCTTGTATCAAATTAACCGACTGTGGTTTTAACGTCGTGGACATTTTAATTCTAACTAGTGCCGATATATGCATGTCTTCTTCCATATCTACATACACGTCCTTGAATTTTAATTTGTGTAAATCAAAGAGAAGTCTTACTCCGTTTTTTATTAAAAAATCTCTTCCTATAAGCATGTTTCTATTTAAATCTTTTACTACATGAAAAAGATGTCTTACGTTGATCCCCCCTAATTTAAAATTGATCATTGTCTGTCCAATTACTTGTAAATTCTGTCCTGTAACAGAGTGAAGATTATTATGACTCTTAAATATTCTACAATTTCTCATTATTTTATACAAAAAACTTTCTTTAATTACACTAACCTGAGCTCCTGAATCAATTAATGTACGAACTCTATATTTTCCTATTTCTATTATACATGAGCTATGATCTGTTTTATTTTCTGTAAACTGTTTGATTTCATCTAGTTGAAAGTATTCTCTACTCGTCCTACTATGCCTGTTATTAACATATTCTTTAAACCTTGGGACCTTATTATTTTCCCTCCTACTACAGGTCCTATTCAATAGGTAGGGCGCCGGTTTTCCTGCGTTCTTGTACCTGTAAAACTCCTGTGTCTATCTTCAACATTCCTATTCAACCTGCTATTGCCATTTCTACTTTGTGTATTCGACTGGACACGCCTGTTATCACAAAAACGAGAAACATGTCCGCGTTGACCACAAAACCAACAGACTATATTTGTGTTGTTCGTTTTACCTACTGTCTCACTTGTAGGATACCTCATATGTCTTCTTTCATCATAAGCACTTCTATTACTACCTTGTAACGTCTGTATACCTCCTCTCCTATTCCATCCGAACCTTGTTTGTCCTATCTCCATAGGCTCCTCAATCCTGTCTTCTCGACTAGTTCCTATTTCTCGTCCTGTTCTCAATCTAAATCTACGTCTCAAATTTTCTTCTTGTACCGCAATATCTACAGCTTGTGATAACCTCTCAGGGTTTTCTCTCATCAGCTTAAACTTCAAGTCCATCGGATTTTATGCCATCTACAAAAATCCCGACTAACATCCTCTCCACCTCCTCTCCTCGTACATTCTGTCCTAAGAATGCTTCTTCAGCCAGGTTAATCAACCTATCGCTGAACAATTGTACCGTCTCTCCAGTGTTTTGTTTAGACTGTCTCAACACCGAAAACGCATGTTGTGGATCCGTTATTTCCGCGTATTTATGGGCTAGGTCGTCTTTGAACTGCTCCCATGTCTCATCTACTCTAGCCTCTAATTTTCTTCGGATATGATCTGAAACCGGTTCTGTTGCTGCCTGATAAGCAAGTCTCATTTTCTCTTCATCTGATGCCTGACACCAAATATGCATATTTCTCTATAGAAGTTACCCACTTTTTAAAATCTCTGGCCTGTCCACTAAACTTAACAATTTCAGTTGCCATTCCCTGTTGTTTTATGACCGTATTAAGTCTAGCCTACCGCTGTTCCTACCCCCGTTAAAACTTGTGCCAATGAATCTTGTTCCGTCATGCTGAAATATTTCTATATATAGCAATAAAATCAATTTCACACTTGTAACCAGCTAAATTAACAATATGATCGTATTTACTTTACACAACAGAATTGTTCAACTAGTCAATTGTACGTAAAATAATATTTAAAGTTCACCAATTACCCTAATTTGCTCCCGATCCAAGAAAGACGGATTCTTCTATGTTCGTTATCAGGTAGAATTCAAACGCCAGGAGTCTGTGCCAGTTGAAATGCTCCTCCAATCGATCACGCACCTCAGGTAGTTAGGGAGTTCTTCTTCCAACGTCTCAGTAACTTCAACCCCTGGTTGGGTCCCTACCAGACTTCTGGCTTCTTTTCACCCTATACAGGGCACATCAAAGCGACGTCTTGAGAACTTCACAAAAGCGATAATTTGGGTCCCCTCTTCAGTAGGTCGGCAGCCCAGTCTGCCCCTCCCACTTCCGAGAGTTCCATTAGCGATATCGCTGCTGTTAATGAGCTTTCCATTTCTTCTTATTCCTCAAAAAGTCTCAAGGTCAGGATTCTGCGGCTTTTAGTTCGCTCCAGGCAATCTATCTTCACGAGAAGTAGACAACTGCTCTGTTAGTAAAATGTTTCTACTTGATTCGACTTGCCTTGAAGGTTTCTTTTTCCTGAGCCTCTTATTTCAAACGATCCAGAAAAAACGTGCTGGTCTTTCTCTCTCTTTAGCTCAGCGAGATGATCACCACTGTACAGCAACTCACCCTGGCAAGCCGGCTTTCATAACTCAGGTGACAACGACTGCCTATACATCTAGGATTCTTGATAGCAACGAGGACTCTGAAAAATATTACAGACAACCACCCCTAGCAGGGCTTTTGGCTGCTGTAATTCTCACAGACGACGTAGTGGCCATTCATCAAACTTCGCTTTTTCGTTCAACATAAGTATAGAACCGTGCCGTAATTCTGTCTCTGGGTATTTGATGCAAGCAGAACGAGATCTTCAAAACTTTGATTTTAGTTCGATGTTCGACCTGGACAGCATATTGTGATTCCGCGACACTCCAAGTTCGTATCCTGTGTCATGGGCACCAATTCAGTCCTTTGTAACAGCACACAGATAAATAGGACTAACGAGTTCTATGTTTGAGTATAAATAGAGATTTATTTCATCTTGATGACATCTTCTACAACCTTCATACAACATGGCGTCTTCTCTCTTCCAGGCCCAGATGTTGACTGGTTCCTAACAACCAACTACGTCACGACTTGAGCATCCTTCTTCCCATTCCATCCTGATGCTCAAGCGTGCTGTAGTTTTGCCCACCCAATATACACATACTGCTACATTGTCTGTATGTGGTATGTATGTTTCCATGTTGTCTGTATGTGGTATGTATGATTTTATGTTGTCTGTATGTGGTATGTATGATTTTATGATGTCTGTGTGTGGTATGTATGTCATCATGTTGTCTGTATGTGGTATGTATGATTTTATGTTGTCTGTATGTGGTATGTCTCCATGTTGTCTGTATGTAGTATGTATGTCTTCATGTTGTCTGTATGTGGTATGTATAATTTTATGTTGTCTGTATGTGGTATGTCTCCATGTTGTCTGTATGTAGTATGTATGTCTTCATGTTGTCTGTATGTGATATGTATGTTTCCATGTTGTCTGTATGTGGTATGTATGATTTTATGTTGTCTGTATGTGGTATGTATGATTTTATGATGTCTGTGTGTGGTATGTATGTCTTCATGTTGTCTGTATGTGGTATGTATGTCTTCATGTTGTCTGTATGTGGTATGTATGTCTCTATGTTGTCTGTATGTGGTATGTATGTCTCCATGTTGTCTGTATGTAGCATGTATGTCTTCATGTTGTCTGTATGTGTGTGATATGTATGTTTCCATGTTGTCTGTATGTGGTATGTATGATTTTATGTTGTCTGTATGTGGTATGTATGATTTTATGATGTCTGTATGTGGTATGTATGTCTTCATGTTGTCTGTATGTGGTATGTATGTCTCTATATTGTCTGTATGTGGTATGTATGTCTCTATGTTGTCTGTGTGTGGTATGTATGATTTTATGTTGTCTGTATGTGGTATGTATGTCTCTATGTTGTCTGTATGTGGTATGTATGTCTCTATGTTGTCTGTATGTGGTATGTATGTCTTCATGTTGTCTGTATGTGGTATGTATGTCTCCATGTTGTCTGTATGTGGTATTATGTCTCTATGTTGTCTGTATGTGGTATGTATGTCTCCATGTTGTCTGTATGTGGTATGTATGTCTCTATGTTGTCTGTATGTGGTATGTATGTCTCCATGTTGTCTGTATGTGGTATTATGTCTCTATGTTGTCTGTATGTGGTATGTATGTCTCCATGTTGTCTGTATGTGGTATGTATGATTTTATGATGTCTGTGTGTGGTATGTATGTCTTCATGTTGTCTGTATGTGGTATGTATGTCTCTATGTTGTCTATATGTGGTATGTATGTCTCTATGTTGTCTGTATGTGGTATGTATGTCTCTATGTTGTCTGTATGTGGTATGTATGTCTCTATGTTGTCTGTATGTGGTATGTATGTCTCTATGTTGTCTGTATGTGGTATGTATGTCTCTATGTTGTCTGTATGTGGTATGTATGTCTCCATGTTGTCTGTATGTGGTATGTATTTTTCCATGTTGTCTGTATGTGGTATGTATGATTTTATGTTGTCTGTATGTGGTATGTATGATTTTATTATGTCTGTGTGTGGTATGTATGTCTTCATGTTGTCTGTATGTGGTATGTATGTCTCCATGTTGTCTGTATGTGGTATTATGTCTCTATGTTGTCTGTATGTGGTATGTATGTCTCCATGTTGTCTGTATGTGGTATGTATGTCTCTATGTTGTCTGTATGTGGTATGTATGTCTCCATGTTGTCTGTATGTGGTATTATGTCTCTATGTTGTCTGTATGTGGTATGTATGTCTCCATGTTGTCTGTATGTGGTATGTATGATTTTATGATGTCTGTGTGTGGTATGTATGTCTTCATGTTGTCTGTATGTGGTATTATGTCTCTATGTTGTCTGTATGTGGTATTATGTCTCTATGTTGTCTGTATGTGGTATGTATGATTTTATGTTGTCTGTATGTGGTATGTATGATATTATGATGTCTGTATGTGGTATGTATGTCTCCATGTTGTCTGTATGTGGTATGTATGATTTTATGTTGTATGTATGTGGTATGTATGTCTCTATGTTGTCTGTATGTGGTATGTATGTCTCTATGTTGTCTGTATGTGGTATGTATGTCTCTATGTTGTCTGTATGTGGTATGTATGTCTCTATGTTGTCTGTATGTGGTATGTATGTCTCTATGTTGTCTGTATGTGGTATGTATGTCTCTATGTTGTCTGTATGTGGTATGTATGTCTCTATGTTGTCTGTATGTGGTATGTATGTCTCTATGTTGTCTGTATGTGGTATGTATGTCTCTATGTTGTCTGTATGTGGTATGTATGTTTCCATGTTGTCTGTATGTGGTATGTATGATGTTATGTTGTCTGTATGTGGTATGTATGTCTCTATGTTGTCTGTGTGTGGTATGTATGTCTCTATGTTGTCTGTATGTGGTATGTATGTCTCTATGTTG
This sequence comes from Cepaea nemoralis, assembly GCA_014155875.1. NCBI lineage: Eukaryota > Metazoa > Mollusca > Gastropoda > Stylommatophora > Helicidae > Cepaea > Cepaea nemoralis. The sequence continues at coordinate 18,467 of JACEFZ010010709.1, read as the reverse complement.
TCTGTATGTGGTATGTATGATGTTATGTTGTCTGTATGTGGTATGTATGTCTCTATGTTGTCTGTATGTGGTATGTATGTCTCTATGTTGTCTGTATGTGGTATGTATGTCTCTATGTTGTCTGTATGTGGTATGTATGTCTCTATGTTGTCTGTATGTGGTATGTATGTTTCCATGTTGTCTGTATGTGGTATGTATGATGTTATGTTGTCTGTATGTGGTATGTATGTCTCTATGTTGTCTGTGTGTGGTATGTATGTCTCTATGTTGTCTGTATGTAGTATGTATGTCTCTATGTTGTCTGTATGTGGTATGTATGTCTCTATGTTGTCTGTATGTGGTATGTATGTCTCCATGTTGTCTGTATGTAGTATGTATGTCTCTATGTTGTCTGTATGTGGTATGTATGTTTCCATGTTGTCTGTATGTGGTATGTATGATTTTATGTTGTCTGTATGTGGTATGTATGATTTTACGATGTTTGTGTGTGGTATGTATGTCTTCATGTTGTCTGTATGTGGTATGTATGTCTCCATGTTGTCTGTATGTGGTATGTATGTCTCCATGTTGTCTGTATGTGGTATTATGTCTATGTTGTCTGTATGTGGTATGTATGTCTCTATGTTGTCTGTATGTGGTATGTATGTCTCTATGTTGTCTGTGTGTGGTATTATGATTTTATGTTGCCTGTATGTGGTATGAATGTCTCTATATTGTCTGTATGTGGTATGTATGATTTTATGTTGCCTGTATGTGGTATGAATGTCTCTATGTTGTCTGTATGTGGTATTATGATTTTATGTTGTCTGTGTGTGGTATCTATTTCTTCATGTTGTCTGTGTGAGGTATGTATGTCTTCATGTTGTCTGTGTGTGGTATGTATGTATTCATGGTGTCTGTATGTGGTATTATGTCTCCATGTTGTCTGTGTGTGGTATGTATTTCTTCATGTTGTCTGTATGTGGTATGTATGTCTCCATCTTGTCACTTTGTCACATGAGTATCTCTAAGTGGTCTGTATGGTCTGTATGTCTCTACATCGTGTGTATGTAGTACCATGTCTATATCTCCTCTACATCGTATCTGCCAGGGTGATTAGATCTCATGGCAGTATCCATGCCGTGTGTATGTGGTATATGTGTGTTGTTAGTATACGCTCCGTGTTGCTTGTATGTGGTATATGTGATCTAAGTGTGTCGTCTGCATGTCTATGTGTCATCTGTATGTGATCTCTGTGTCATCTGTATGTGATCTATGTGTCATCTGTATGTGATCTATGTGTCATCTGTATGTGATCTATGTGTCATCTGTATGTGATCTATGTGTCATCTGTATGTGATCTCTGTGTCATCTGTATGTGATCTATGTGTCATCTGTATGTGATCTCTGTGTCATCTGTATGTGATCTCTGTGTCATCTGTATGTGATCTATGTGTCATCTGTATGTGATCTCTGTGTCATCTGTATGTGATCTCTGTGTCATCTGTATGTGATCTCTGTGTCATCTGTATGTGATCTCTGTGTCATCTGTATGTGATCTCTGTGTCATCTGTATGTGATCTCTGTGTCATCTGTATGTGATCTCTGTGTCATCTGTATGTGATCTCTGTGTCATCTGTATGTGATCTCTGTGTCATCTGTATGTGATCTCTGTGTCATCTGTATGTGATCTCTGTGTCATCTGTATGTGATCTATGTGTCATCTGTATGTGATCTATGTGTTCTATTTGTGTCCCTGTATCTGGTCTGTGTGCTGTTTGTGTGTCGTATGCGAGATTGTATGCCTTCTGAATGTTGTCTGTATGCATGTGAATTATTCAAAATCGCAAGACTTCAGTTAGTTAGTTAGTTAGTTAATTAGTTAGTTAGTTAATTAGTTAGTTAGTTAGTTAGTTGGTTATCTGTTGGGGTATCATCTTTGCATTCCGGACAAGTTCATAAGTACTCAGATCCTCCCCCCTCCCCCCCCCCCCCCAACATATGCATAAGTGTCCGGCAGCTAATAGCGCCAGTTCTGTGTTGGTTGACGAAGCACCTCAATGTTCCTCTCGTGTCTGCTCATGCCAACACTAACCCCCAAGTCTCGCATTCTGGACAACGATGTGGATTCACTGGTACCAAAATCATCCGCTCTCCACATCTCTCTAAAGGCATTAATAACGTCGACACGATCCATAGGCTGGTCATCTACAAGGGGATACAGAACCAGCAAGTGTATCAGCTCGTTCATTTTCCTCAACTCCCGCTTGTCCCGGAACGAAGATGAAGGTGACTGTACATACAACAGACCCCCTTGCTCGTCTCAATCTACTGTCTATGTACAGAACCTGTCTCGGTCTTCCGTACCATGCTTGACAAAGCAGTTCACAAACGCTGGTATAAACCTTTATTGTTCTTGAAATCAACGGTCAACAAAAGAGGGACACGAAATACGACAAGGAAACATGCAACAGTGAAGACCAGAAATAACGTTAGCGCTCACACAGAGGTCCAATCTTGCCAATCTGATCGACTGAGGTGCTTGCTATTGTCCCAACTGTGGCAACCACCTGTGGAGAGATGGCCATTGTGGCATGTTTATCTCTGACAAGATAAATACAGCGCTGGGTGAGGTATCTTATGCAGTTTAGTTAAATATGGGGGGGGGGGGGGTGGGGGTGGGGGGGGGGGCTGAGTGGTCTTGAGTGTGCTGGAGGTCCCGGGTTCAAGCCCCGGTGATGGCCGGGATTATTTCACGTGGACTTCTAGTAACAAAATTCCACTTGGTCTTTGGGTAGCGAGATCGGGCGCCCGTGTGTATTGCTGCGCACGTAAAATATCCCTTGGCAGTGGAAATAAAAATAAAGAGCAGCCTAATGGTGCTGCCCAGGCAAAATTTCGAGTTAAAAATCTACCCAAAGTATATCAGGAACCTCGTCGGTGCTACGGAGTTCGTGCACTGAGCTGAGATTCTCCGGACTCAGGCTTGAGTTAGGAGTAGAACGGAGCACTTATGGGTTACACACGTGTGCCGTTATGTTGATCCGTCGACTAAACTAAAACTAACAACTAGTTAAATGCTGGAGTGCAGCATCATCATTATCATCGCGTCCATCGCCATCAGCGTCATCATCATCACCATCGTCATCACCCTCATCACCATCGTCGTCGTCATCATCATGTGCCCTACGAGCTGATGTAGGCGCCCATGTCTCTCCACAGATCTCGATCCTTGGTGTTCTGGATCAACTCTGCAGATGCTATTCCTCCGTGCCACCGTCTCAGTCCATCCAGCATCATTTCTCTCGATCTGCCTCTGCTTCTTTTCCCGCTGATCTTTCTAGTCGTTAAGATGTTTTCTAATGCCTCTCTTCTCATCAATGGTTCTAGTGCATGTTAAATTAATAAATGCTTTGCCTATTGAAAACACTGTACGAAAAAAAGGAAGCTAAATTGTTGTTATTTGGTTAATACGAGGACAATATTCTACAAGATCTGAAAATGGAAGAAAAATGACTCATAAATAGCACCATCTCTCGTAAATTGAAATACTTTTGTCATTTAAAACTTAACATTGGTTTACAAAAGAACGGCGATGGAAGGCATGAGATGAAAAGCGCGGTTTCTGAAAGAAGGGGCTAAAGTCGACCAGTAAAGACATCCCAGGCATGAAAATTCAAGAGGCAGGGGGTGGGGATGGGGGGGGGGGTGTCGAAGAATTGGGAAAACGATGCAAGTTGCATATCCTTTACAGGACATCGCAGTCATCCCATCATTTTTTGGCTGTGTGCGATTTATTAGCAAGTTTACGTTCAGTAGTTTACCATTGTTTTCTGAATAACCGAAACTCATACCGTTGTATGAAAATCAGGACAAGGCGGCCTGCTTCCAAATGTTTCGAATGCGGTATGCAGGGTTGCGAATTGCGTTCGTAACCCCGTGGCCACAGCGCCTGCGATATAAATGAAGACGTAAAACTAGACAGAAGAGACAGAGACAGAGACAGAGACAGAGATGAATAATGTGGGGAGGACATATGGCGAGCTGGATGAGACGTAAAACTAGATAGAGATGAAGAATGTGGGAACATATGACAAGCAACAGGAGAATGGACGATTTAGCGTGAGTTGGTAGGGGGGCTTACTCTCCAATATGGGATAGAGCACAGAAGAGGAAGAGGAAATGTGATGTGCTTGTTGTTATCATGGGAAAGTGTATTAGACATAACCCACCATATAGCTACGAGCAAAAACTAGACTTTTACCAACACATCCTCACTCGTCAACACCGTATCTACATAACTAGACTTACACTGCTGACTCACCATAATCGGAAAGTAGCCTTTAACTCTGTCCTTCTCTATGGAAAACCTCAGCGTGTCTGCGTGCATGATGCCTTCCCGGTCCGTCCACAGCCTCTTCAGCCGCACGCCCGCGATCTCGCTGACTCGCTCTAGACTCGGGTGCGCCTGGGTGAGATATTACATGGGTAAGGGTTCGATACTGGATTCTATCTCTGAATGGTGAATTTACGACCAACCAGCCATGTATGTCTGTCTCTCATGTTATCTGTCATTTTACACCATCATCATTATTACCGTCATGCCTGTCTGTCTATCTGTCGTCTTGTCAGTCATCTAATACCATCATCATTATCATATCATCGTCATGCTTGTCTGTCTGTCTCTCGTCTTATCTGTCTTCTAATACATCATCATTATTATCGTCATACCTGTCTGTGGTCTTGTCTGTCATCGTATCCCATCATCATTATTATCATCATGCCTGTCTGTCCTTCTGTCGTCTTATCTTTCATTTTAACGTAGGTGTTAATTTCTCTCCATAGATCTCGGTCCTTTGTGTTTTGTAGTAGTGAAATGTTATATCGAACCTATTATTTTCAGTATGTGTATCTTTTTAGATGTGTAATTGTATGATATTTGTGTGTCTGACATACCAGTTTATTTTCTGTGTGATATTTGTGTGTGTGTGTGTGTGTGTGTGTGTGTGTGTGTGTGTGTGTGTGATATGTCAGTTTATTCTGGGTGGCGTGTGTGTGTGCGCCTTGTTAGTTTATTCTGTATGCGGTGTTTGTGTGTAAGAGAGAGAGACATGACAGTTTATTCTGTGTGTGTGTGTGTGCGTGCGTGTGCGCGCGCGTGTGCATGCGCGCTTGTGTGCCTGCCATGTTATTCTTTTTTAAAATTATCTCTGCCTGTATTCTTAGAATCTTGTAGCCATACTAAGGGAAAATACTGAAAGTCTACAAAATCTGAACGTGGAAGAAAACTAGCTTATAAACAGCATAATAAAGACGTAGTGGCTGGGGCTTTATTGCAAAGGCTAATGGGCAAGTCTTGAAAAAGGAGAGCCTGGCATATGAGACTACGACCTCCAGCATGAGTGGAGGCAGTAACAGCGGCATTCCGGTGGCTAGAGGAGACTACTGCAACACACATTGTATTCATTACGGATTCAATGAGTATGCTTAGCAAGGTGGAGAAAGGAATGTTTCGTGTGGAATGGCTCTCGTCGCTTCAGAGGTCACAGATCGTGAGAATTGTATGGATATTTTGCCCTGGCCATGCGGGTGTACGAGGGAATGAACAGGCTGATAGGCTAGCAGGGAGGGCAACTCTTGGTGGTATTTTGCCTATGGACAAGGGGGAGGTGGTCGTGCGCTTGTGGGACCAGGTGGAGAAGGCGGAGGGACAGATTGAGAACCCATATGTGAAAAGAATGTGATTGCGGGGCATCGGCAGGGGTTCTGGAAGAATATCAAAACTGAGAGGGAAGACCAGGAGAACTTTTAATCAGATAGCGGTGGGAACGATTAGTAGTATGACTCTTCGCTGGCTGTTGAACGAGGGGACGGAGCACGTATGGGAATGTCCTGAGTGCAGTGATGTCGGTTCTTAACTCACTCAACTCAACTCAACAGCGTAATATCTCGCAAACTAGAATACCAGTATGCCAAATTGCACAAGACAGTGGTTTGAACAAAACAACGTTGGGCGGGTTGGTTCTTGGAAGAAAAGTCCCTGGTCGGTCAGCTCGAAGATGGACACAGGACATCAAAGACACGTTGTACATAAACATGAATGAAATGACAAAGGAAGAAGAATCCAGACAATAGACCGCGAAAAGAGCGGACTTCTACAAAGGCCCCGCTTAAGGATGATCTTTCTAGAATAATTATTGTTTTAGCCGCCAATTATATTCCCATGTATCTACTTGTATTTGTCTGGGGTTATGTCTGTCAGAACCATTCTCCATCTGTCAATTTCTAAGTCCACTTGAATCCCTGAATACATTAAAGATTCATTGAACTGAAAATGGGCGAGGCGGGGAACTAGAGAAAGATCGAGTCTCTTTCTGGCAGGATCTAATGCAAATGATCTGCCAAGGAACAACTATATGTCTGTCATCTGTCAAAGACTGTCATCTACTGCCGACAGTAGAACCTTACGGTGAAGGGACAAGGGGGTATTGAGCCTGAGGAATTAAGACCACCTGGCTAGGGCAGTCGCCGGGAACTGTGCAGGTTAGGGTTGTCTTTTTGCCCCAGACAGAAAAATATCCACACCTTACCGAGGATTCGAACCCTGGTCTTCCGAAGAAGCACCGGACATTCTAGCCAGTGGGCCAGCGGGGACTGGCTACACGGAGAGGGGAATCCCAGGGCGCTGCTTACTTGCTCCGAGCAGTAGACCATGAACTTGTCCTGCAGCTCCCACTCCACTTCGTCAGGGTAGGCCTGGCTCAGCATGCCCAGCATCTTCCGTTTGGCGGCGGTCATGACTGTCAGCAGGGCTTCCGTGGTGCTGGTCTGTCGGAGTAGGGTCACAGGAGTTTAGGAGGTTACAGGGTCGTGGCAGTTTGCGAAAGAGAGGGGGAGGGAGGGATAGACAGAAAAAGAGAGGGAGAGCGAGAATGAGATGGAGACATAAAGAAAGAGTGGGAGGGAGAGAGGGAGAGAAGAGAAAGAGAGGGAGAGACAGAGAAAGAGAGGGAGAGAGTGGAGAGAGGAGAAAGGGAGGGACAGACAGAGAAAGAGGGGGAAGGAGAGAGGAGGAGGGAGAAGAGACTGTCACCAGGGCTTCTGTGGTACTTATCTGCGAGAGTAGTGTCACGGGTGGTGAGGCGATTGTTAGGGATCGTTGATGGCGCGAGAACGAGGTTGAATCGTTATATATTTACTCAAGATTCGTGATAACTAAGACACATACAGGAGGGGCGTAGAGAGAGAGAGAGAGAGAGAGAGAGAGAGAGAGAGAGAGAGAGAGAGGAGAGAGAGAGAGAGAGAGAGAGAGAGAGAAAGAGAGAGAGAGAGAGAGAGAGAGACAGACAGACAGACAGACAGAGACAGAAGAGAGAGAGACAGACAGAGAGACAGACAGAGAGAGAACGAACGAATGAACGAACGAACGAACGAAAATCTTTATTTTCAAAGGGTTAAGAATTGGGTATGCAGGTCCGTCTGACATTCTGTCCTTCTTCTCTATTTCCTCTCATACATTCTTTCGTTCAACATCTCTTATGAAGGAATTCTTTAACAACAATAGAAAAATAAGCATTAAAACGCATGAAAAATAATCAATAGTACATGACTCGTTGAGGCAATGTTTAACATGGGCATTATAAATACTCAAGGTGGGTGTAACGTGCAACACATATGGGAATGTTTTTTTTTTTCTGGCTAGTTGTCTTTCGAGATAATTTACCATTAATACTGTCTTTGTTGCTGTTTTTTTTTAAAAATTATTATTTAAGAGGGCATGTAGTCTGTCCTGAGGTAGTGTTCAAACAGGTTGCGACTGTATGTATAATGATTGGTGGTGTCTTTGATTTCTTGTGGAGGATTATTCCACAACTGAGTGGCAGAGTATGCTAAGCTTGTTTTATATAAGTCTATCCTAGGTTTAGGGACATGAAGTATATTTAGTCGTTCGCTATGTCTTGCGTTATATTTAAACAATGGCCAAAGGTAGCTTTGGGCATTTTGAAATAGGATTTTGTGAGTTAGTTTAGCCTTATTAAAAAGTAGGCGTTTGTGGAGTGGCAGTAACTGAAGACGTTCATGTAGGTTAGAATTGACTGTAAGCTTATCACCATAGATTAGATGCACTGCCCTTTTCTGGAGTGAATAAAGGCGTTTTGCTATTGATTTGGAGCATCCATCCCAGATTGTGGAGCAATAATCAATATGTGTTTGTATGTGGGAAGTATAGAATATCTTTCTTGTGTTTTCGTCGAGGAAGTTTTTAATTTTGGCAAGTTGGTATACTTTTTTTTTGGCTATTTGTTTAACTAGAGCATGAACGTGGGAATTAAAGGATAGATTTTGATCTATGATAAGACCCAGTGTCTTGCGCTCGGTTACACTTTCTATAGGCGTGCTACCAATGTGCAGCTGAAGAGTTCTCTGCGAGTTTAGTGTGTGAAGTCTTTGCCTGGTTCCTATTAACATAGATTTTGTTTTAGAAAGGTTAATTTGCATGCGGTTTGCATGACTCCAGTTAACTACACTATTTATCTCCTGTTGCAAGGATAATTCTAGCACATTACGATCAATAGTGTTTGCATATACTGTGCAGCCGTCTGCAAATAGATCGCAGGATGATGACAGATATAAGGGAAGATCATTTATATCAATGGCAAATAACAGAGGGCCAAGAATAGACCCCTGAGGTACTCCAATATTAATGGTAATGGCTTGGGATAGAGATTTATTGTGTGATACTACTTGTTTTCTGTTTAATAAGAATGAGTTTATTAATGTCACTATATTACCAAACTCATCCTTATTAGACAGAAAACAAGTAGTATCACACAATAAATCTCTATCCCAAGCCATTATCATTAATACTGGAGTACCTCAGGGGTCTATACTTGGCCCTCTGTTATTTGCCATTTATATAAATGATGAGAGAGATGAGAGAGAGAGAGAGAGCGAGAGAGAGAGAGAGAGAGAGAGAGAGAGAGGAGAGGAAGAGATGGAGAGAAAAAGAAAGGGGACGGAGAGGGAAAGGGAGAGGAAGAAAAGTGAGGAGATGAGATAGATAGAGAAAGGAGGTGATAAGGAGGGGTAAAGGTGGTGAGAGAGAGAGAGAGAGAGAGACAGAGACAGAGAGAGAGAGAGAGAGAGAGAGAGAGAGAGAGAGTTAGGAAGAGAGAGTGAGATGTGGAAGGAGAGAGATGAGACGAGAAGGAAGGAGACAGGTAGAGATAGGAAAAAGCCGAAAGATGGAGCGAGGGAGATGGAGGGTGGGAGACGGAGAGGGGGGAAGAAACATTCGGAACAAGACAAAGCCATTGCTTGTTTATGATAATGTGGGATTGTGGTTTGCGAACTTGGCCAAGCGGCTTTAATTGTTTGTGATTTCTTCGCAAGTTTACGTTCAGTAGTTTGCCATTACTTTCTGAACGACCGGCACTTATACCATTGCATGGAAACCAACGCAAGGTGGTCTGCTGCCAAAATCGCCCGCAGCTGTGTTTCTAACGCGGCATGCGGGATTACGAATTGCAAATCCAAAAGTATATTTTCTATGTAGCAAGCACTTTAACACTCTTGTTCTCGTTGCAACTGACATCTTTTTATTTGTTAGTATTTTCTCCAATTGGTAGCACCTTTGATAAGGATGACTCTCATGTCCATTTCAGGACCCATCCCCCACTGGTCCAAGCCTGACACCCAGCTCACGCCTGTAGCTCCTAGTAGCTGTCAGCATGCGACAGCGGCCACCCCCCCCCCCCTTCTCGGGCAACAGCTGTGAGAGGCTGGCTAAACCAGGCGCGGGTAGCCGATTTGGTGTCAAACCAAGCGGTGAACTAGGGTATGCCTACCCAGCATGTGAAGACAGGATCCGGCAGACTGCGCGGAAGAAATCATTCCTGATTCAACGGGCAAGACGGCGTTTATCTGCAAAGCGTTGTGGAACGTAATGAGCACGGCAAGGCACGTAGAGCGCCCTGGTCATCCACTGCACCTGTATTCGTCTCCAGTCGTCTTGACTTGTCCTGCCACTGGATTCAGATGGACTCAGGCGAGAGAGTGAGGTCGACGAATTGCGCAACTCTTCCTCACTTTAATCCAATTCATCGCGCAAGTCATTCTTCATCCAACCACTGCAGAAAATCCTCCTCCAGAAACGTCAAGCATTCTTTGTCCACATTGTCAAAGAACATTTCGAGCCAAAATAGGCCTTATCAGCCATCTTAGAACTCACGGCTCCATACTTTCAACCCCACTGAATGAAGTGAATGGTCATTATCGTTCTTGATGGACAAACAATACAACACAACATTTTCTCCATCTTGCAAAAGACTACCTTTGCCATAGCGGTTATTGTTCTAATCTCTTCAAGACGTCTCCCATCAGTTGTTATCACTGCTCCAAGATAGTTGTACCGTTTCACTTGTTTAAGAATATTTCCATTTACTTGTATACCACATTGTGGTATTTCTTCCTTGCTAATGACGACCATAATATGTCTCCTTACAATTTAACTCTAACCCTAGTTGTTCACTGTGTACAATAACCGTGTGTACTAAATGTTGCAGATCCTGCTCATTGTCTGCACATGCCGATATGTTTTATAAAATATGGGGCTTGTAAAATGTTAATTTACTTGAACTTTTACTGTTGTTCTCATTTGAGTAACTGATTGCTCTCTTTCAAGATGTTTGCATTTCTGTTCTATCTGCTCACTGATGCTCTCGGCATTCTTCTATTGTGACAAACGAAGTACGAGGGGACATCAAATTAGAACTTCAAACGTGTGATAGAAATTAAATTAACTATGCGATAGTCTTATAAACTCTCAATATTGTTGTTAGGGATGTCAAGAATGCTTAGCATGTGACATTATGTTGCAGACGAACACGATGAAGTCATGAGGACAGCTTAAAGATGGCCGCCCCCTTTTTTGGCATGCACCATCCGTTTTTTGTTTGTTAAATATATGTAGGGTGAAACATATAGAAATTAATCGGCGAATGAAGATCCAGTATGGTGATGCATGTCTGTGAGTCAAGCGAGTGTATGAGAAGAGTTGAAAGTTTTAAAACCACGTGACGTCTATGACATATTTTTCGGTCCGATGATGAGGTACAGCACGTGGTGCTTGAGTAGTTGTTACACGCGCGCCCAAGATAATTTTTGTTTACAGGAATCCAAGCACTTTATCGGCGATGGAGGACTTGCATTGAACGCAGTGGTGACTGCACCGAAAAATAATACATTTGTTAATGATTTTCAGAATTTACTCTCTCTCTCTCTCTCTCTCTCTCTCTCTCTCTCTCTCTCTCTCTCTCTCACTCGCTCGCTCGTTAGCTCTCTCTCTCTCTCTCTCTCTCTCACACACACACACACACACACACACACACACACACATACACACACATGTTTGAGATTATCACTTGGAGCCCCCTTGTATGTTCAAATGTTTCCAAGAAACCAGCCATGGGACGTACTTTTACTAACTTACTGGCGAACATCAAACCAAAGGGCATTACATCAAACCTGAATGATCCCACCTCCACCACCAGCCCCGGTAGATCCTTTCCCAAAGAAATGGAAGTCAATGGGCAGGTCCATGAGGTGGGCCAGCCAGTTCATCACCAGCATCTCCAGTTCTGTGGCCGCCGGGCAGTCCGCCTGTACAGATACACACATGTCAATGAGCGGTTCCAATCAGTGGGGGACATGTAATAACAGATGATGGCAGGCGTGAAATAGAAATCATACAGAGGATATGAATGGCCAAAAAATGCTTTCAGCAGCATGACATCAGTATTAACATCTAGAGAGATTTTTTAAAAGTCGCTTAAAAGTCGACATGGTCGACTTCATTACACCGGGTTTTATCCCATATGGCTCGGTCTCTTTCCGTAGCACGGAAAGCGTCGCACAAAGCACGAACTCCGTAGCTTTTAGCGACGACTCACAGGAGTCTCCGAAACATTTAACTCGTAAACCGAAGGGCGCGGCCCGGAATCGAACCAACAACCTTCGGAGCACGAGTCAAACGGCTTGACCACTTCGCCACAGAGACTCCCAAGAGAGATTAACAACGCATTAAAAATAAGAATTGTCGAATATTACGTATTCTCAACACTACTGTATGGCACGGAAGCCTGGACATTGAATAAGCTACTAGAAAGTCGAATAGAGGCCCTGGAGATGTGGATAAACAGATGAATATGTCGTATTTCATGGAAACAAAAACATTAAAATACAGAAGTTCCAGAAGAACTGGGGAAAAAAAGAGAGATGATGAAAGAAATTTAAAAAAAAAAGAGGCAAGTGAAATAATTAGGCCACGCTAAATTACATAACTCTTATAAAACCATACTGGAGAGCAAGGTTGAATGCAAGCGAGCTAGAGGTATACTACGATACAAGTGGGAAGATAACAAGAGATGGATGAACATCAGTCTGACAGAATGTACAGTCAAGGTGAGAGACAGTGTTGGAGATCCATTGCAGCCAACCTTCACTGTGGAGACGTCACCTGATTGATTAATTGAACCAATGGCGTAGCCAGCCGGGAAGCAAGGAAAGCGGCCGCTGCCCTTGAAAGCCTTTGAAAGACAAGTGGATCGATATCATTGCACCTGGTTTTATCCCATATGGCTCGGTATTTTCCCGCAGGCGGTCTTCCAAAAGCATCGCACAAGGCATGAACTCCGTAACTCCCGCGACGACCTTCAGGCGTCTCCGAGAAAATTGCACTCGTGGACCGAATGTTGTAACCCGGAATCGAACCCACAACCTTCGGAGCGCGTGGTAGGCGGCGTAAAGACTTCGCCACGGAAACCTTGTGCCCCATGTTTGAAAAGTGACGCCGATAAAAGTTATTCTGGGCATTCACTGATGTATGCTCCCCCCACCAAACGTTTGAACTTCGCAACGTTCCTATCCTCCGTGTCATCAACGAATTCAACCTCTGGCCGTCTTCTGTACCACACTGACAAACCAAAGAGCATTTTCTCAATTTGTTGATCTATAAGAACATTTTCTCCATCTGTCGATATATGTCTCTAACACCCCATCTTCCTGGTTGTCACGACACATTTTCCAGACCCGCTCGTCTCATAACATGACTGAAGATATCCAGTGTCTTGTCTTGATGTTGGTACTCTTGACGTTTCTTTTTCCAAGTTAGATTTGTTAACATGCACAGTTAATATCTAACAAGAGTCACGTGCACAACTAATCTAACACGAACGCTTTGTTTCTTCTAGGTCGACCCAATATAATAAAATTGGTAATCTATAATTTTCGGAATTTTCTAGTATGTCACTCCATCTTAGTATACCATTGCCTAGAAATATATGACAACCAAGGAATTACCCTTGCGGTCAAGGACACACTCACCCAGGTAAATCCGATGCAGCCGAGGCCATCACAGAGCATACTGCCCAACAAGCTGGCGTAGGACCCACCCGCTGGCAACAGCGCGTGATGTTTGGGGCTCTGCCACTGGGGTAGCTGGGGGGAAAACCAAAGACGCGATTTGGCAAACATTGTCTGAACATAGCATGGATTTGGTTACTATGAGTAAGAGAAACATTTGGAAAGACATACATACAGACGGACACGCAGGCAGGACGAGAGACGGACGGGACGACGGACAGACGGGACGACGGACGGATGGGATGACAGACGGGCGGGACGACAGACGGTCGGGACGACGGACGGACGGATGACAGACGGGCGTGACGACGGACGGGACGGCTGACGGGACGGGATGACAGACGGGTGGGACGACGGACGGACGGGATGACAGACGGACGGGATGACAGACGGACAGACAGACTGGCAGGCAGGCAGGCAGATAGATAGATAGATAGATAGATAGATAGATAGATAGATAGATAGATAGATAGATAGATAGATAGATAGATAGATAGATAGATAGATAGATAGATAGATAGATAGATATAGATACCTTAATGTAGTTTTGTTTTCAAAATAATTATCATCATATTTCAAACCAAGTGATGGAGGTGCCCATTTCTCTCCACGGATCTCGGTCCTTGGTAGGTCGGATAAATTATGTTTATCCGTTGTCTTGGTCTGCCTCTCTAATTGATCTTTCCAGTCATCACGATGTTTTCTAATATCTCACTTCTCATTTTATGGCTGAAGAACGCCTGTTTTCTATAGTTTATTATATAATGTTCTACTTTCATAATGCTTAGTCAGGTCTTAGTCAGACAGTATCAGGCAGTAGACGGTATTATCTGCTTTCTGCGCAACTGGGAGGGTACAAGCCTTATCCTGGCACGAGAAAATGCAACTAAAAACGAAATTTCATGGCAAGGCAGAACAGGCTCCAAGCCTAGGTCGGCAATTGATCTAGGATCGAAGCTCAGGCAGACTGACAGTAAGAACATTGCTTTGCTGATCCGGCAGCTTCTGCAGCTTGTCTTGTTCCAGGTGTGTTGGTGTTACCTTTCCTCAAGAATAAACTAGGCAGGCTGAGAGAGGGATTAAACTACATTGGCAACACATGCTCTCTACAATTCAGCCCACGCTTTGTGCTATGGGGGAGTTATTATACTCTTTTTTTTTTTTTAAATCACAATGTAACAAACTATCGTCTGTTAAGACGGCAGGGAGCTTGTAGAACGTTTGTTTTAATACAGTGCAAACCACTGATGACGATCTCGGATGTGACGAATTTTTGTTGTGAAGAACAGTTTGTTTACCCCCGGGAATTGTTCTTCTTTTCTGATAGGAAAAACTTTCACCTTATCAGGTCTGCAATGCAATCAAATAAATAAATAAAATACATACAACTCAAGACACCCTTCAGGTGAGACGGATCGTGTTATATTCAACGGTTCCCAAATTATCAGTTCCTTACCCCAGGGAAAATATACTGTTTTATCTCCTTGTACACCTCATCCATGTTGACAGGGTGGCTGGGCGGTAGTTTGGGCATTTTTCTGAACAGGTATCCCTGGATTGCCGAATGATTCACCTGCAGAAAGATGCGGGAGTTGGCGATGACAAAGCATCTCATATAGGCAATTGCAACAGACTACAAAACATAGATCAACATCAAAACCTAGCAAATGATAACTTGATCACCTTGTGTCAAACCTCACTTCAAGAGACGGAATCGAAGATCTATTTAGGCAATGCAGGAGACTAATATAAAACTGTAAAATATCAAGGAGAGCTTTTGTAACACTGAAACATTTGTGAAAATCAAAAGAAACTAAACTTAGCATCAAACTTAGAATATTTAACCCTTAGCGTTAAATAAGTTCTATTGTATCGATCAGACACAAAGGAAAAGACTACAAGTTTAGCATCAAACTTAGAATATTTAACTCTTAACGTTAAATAAGTCCTATTGTAAGGATCTGACACAAAGGAAACCACTGAAATCTTAGCATCAAACTTAGAATACCTCTTAACGTTAAATAAGTACTACTATATGAATGAGATACAAAGGAAACGATTGCCAGTAATAAGCACATCACTCAACAGGAGCCCAGGTTTTCCCGTGCAGTGACACCAAGGCACCTGGTGGCGTCAGGACAGAATGGCGTTCCAAGACTGACCTGCTGTGCGTATCTCACCTGTAACCAGGCCACAGATCCAGACAGGATACAAGTAACTCTAAAGTTATGTAATTGTTTTCCACCACTACAGATTTGTAATTGTTATAATGCATATGTTCAATGATTAATGATTAGACAATAAAAGTGATTATCATGGTTCCGTCGCCCTGCTACTGAATGAGTGCGTGGCGCGACACTGTGAGCTGTGAATTTCGTATGGAATGCTTTTACATCTGTACTTGGTCGTTTGTAGCGTGAACTGCATGTTCGGAACGATGGCGGCCGGATGTTGCTGAATTGACTGGTGTGCCGTTTCGGTTCACGGGTGCATTTTTTCAGGAGACTCCTGGGAGTCATTGCTGGAGCAACGGAGTTCGTGCTTTGTGCGGCAATTTCGGTGGGTCGCCATGCGGAAAGAGACCGAGCTATATATGATAAAACCCTGGTCAATGAAGTCTTTCTGGTGACTACCGCTTCCATCGACGATGAACTGTATTTTCCGTGGAGGACTTTTGTGTTGGCAGTTTCTGACGGCGGCATTATGCACAGTGTACCTGTGCAGGCTGTTAGCTTGCCGAGACTCCTATTTTTTCCACTTTTCACATTGGGCAGTGAGGAGCATTTTGTGAGATATTCACTGGCACAGGAACAGAGCTTTATGGGGACGACCCGTTGCCCTGAATTTGGAACCGCGACTAACTAATAAAAATGATAATAGTTTGTTTAAAAAAAAATAATAATAATAAAAATTATTTGGCGCATGCGCAGAGTAGAACTAACATTGAATGACAGAATCACAATGCGGCTCATGGAGAGAACTAATCAAACATTGAATGACAGAATCACAATGTGGCTCATGGAGAGAACTAATCAAACATTGAATGACAGAATCACAATGCTGCTCATGGAGAGAACTAATCAAACATTGAATGACAGAATCACATTGCTGCTCATGGAGAGAACTAATCAAACATTGAATGACAGAATCACAATGCGGGATCATGGAGAGAACTAATCAAACCATTGAATGACAGAATCACAATGCGGCTCATGGAGAGAACTAATCAAACATTGAATGACAGAATCACAATGCGGCTCATGGAGGAGAACTAATCAAACATTGAATGACGAATCACAATGCGGCTCATGGAGAGAACTAATCAAACATTGAATGACAGAATCACAATGCGGCTCATGGAGAGAACTAATCAAACATTGAATGACAGAATCACAATGCGGCTCATGGAGAGAACTAATCAAACATTGAATGACAGAATCACAATGCGGCTCATGGAGAGAACTAATCAAACATTGAATGACAGAATCACAATGGCGGCTCATGGAGAGAACTAATCAAACATTGAATGACAGAATCACAATTGCGGCTCATGGAGAGAACTAATCAAACATTGAATGACAGAATCACAATGCGGCTCATGGAGAGAACTAATCAAACATTGAATGACAGAATCACAATGCGGCTCATGGAGAGAACTAATCAAACATTGAATGACAGAATCACAATGCGGCTCATGGAGAGAACTAATCAAACATTGAATGACAGAATCACAATGCGGCTCATGGAGAGAACTAATCAAACATTGAATGACAGAATCACAATGCGGCTCATGGAGAGAACTAATCAAACATTGAATGACAGAATCACAATGCGGCTCATGGAGAGAACTAATCAAACATTGAATGACAGAATCACATGTGGCTCATGGAGAGAAACTAATCAAACATTGAATGACAGAATCACAATGCTGCTCATGGAGAGAACTAATCAAACATTGAATGACAGAATCACAATGCTGCTCATGGAGAGAACTAATCAAACATTGAATGACAGAATCACAATGCGGCTCATGGAGAGAACTAATCAAACATTGAATGACAGAATCACAATGCGGCTCATGGAGAGAACTAATCAAAACATTGAATGACAGAATCACAATGCGGCTCATGGAGAGAACTAATCAAACATTGAATGACAGAAATCACAATGCGGCTCATGGAGAGAACTAATCAAACATTGAATGACAGAAATCACAATGCGGCTCATGGAGAGAACTAATCAAACATTGATGACAGAATCACAATGCGGCTCATGGAGAGAACTAATCAAACATTGAATGACAGAATCACAATGCGGCTCATGGAGAGAACTAATCAACATTGAATGACAGAATCACAATGCGGCTCATGGAGAGAACTAATCAAACATTGAATGACAGAATCACAATGCGGCTCATGGAGAGAACTAATCAAACATTGAATGACAGAATCACAATGCGGCTCATGGAGAGAACTAATCAAACATTGAATGACAGAATCACAATGCGGCTCATGGAGAGAACTAATCAAACATTGAATGACAGAATCACAATTTCGGCTCATGGAGAGAAATAATCAAAAATTGAATGACAGAATCACAATGGGGGCTCATGGAGAGAACTAATCAAACATTGAATGACAGAATCACAATGCGGGTCATGGAGAGAACCCAATCAAACATTGAATGACAGAATCACAATGCGGCTCATGGAGAGAACTAATCAAACATTGAATGACAGAATCACAAAGCGGCTCATGGAGAGAACTATCAAACATTGAATGACAGAATCACAATGCGGCTCATGGAGAGAACTAATCAAACATTGAATGACAGAATCACAATGCGGCTCATGGAGAGAAAATAATCAAACATTGAATGACAGAATCACAATGGGCTCATGGAGAGAACTAATCAAACATTGAATGACAGAATCACAATGCGGCTCATGGAGAGAACTAATCAAACATTGATGACAGAACACAATGCGGCTCATGGAGAGAACTAATCAAAAACATTGAAAGACAGAATCACAATGCGGGTCATGGAGAGAACTAATAAGAATCAAA
>JACEFZ010010708.1:0-61098 GCA_014155875.1 Cepaea nemoralis | reverse complement strand
AAGTCTTCAATTTTTGCAACCTCTAGTGTAACATCTATTTTTGTAGCTGCTTTTTATTTTTTTGTTTTTTTTGGCATTTTTGGTCTTAATTTTCCTTTCTTTTTTATTGTGTCCTTCATAGTGTAACTATCAAAAAAAAAAATTTTTTTTTTTTTTTTTTTTGGTTTGTGAACTTATTTTTTCTGGCAGTGTCTTAGTCTTCATTGCCCTCATAGGTAACTATTATTTTTAACGTTTGTCTGCAGTGTCTTAGTCTTCATATTGCCCCTCATAGTGTAAACTATCTATTGTCTGCATGTCTTATCTCATATTGCCCTCATATGTAACTACTATGTCTGCAGGTCTTACTTCATATTGCCCAATCATATGGTGTACTATTGCTGCAGTGTCTGCTTCATATTGCCCTCATGTGTAACTCTATTGGGGCTTTAACCCTTTGTATTTTGTCTCATGTCTAATCTTCATATTGCGCCCTCATAGTGTAACTATCTATTGTCTGCAGTGTCTTAGTCTTCATATTGCGCCCTCATAGTGTAACTATCTATTGTCTGCAGTGTCTTAGTCTTCATATTGCGCCCTCATAGTGTAACTATCTATTGTCTGCAGTGTCTTAGTCTTCATATTGCGCCTCATAGTGTAACTATCTATTGTTGAAGTATGTCCCTTAGTCTTCATATTGCGCCCTCATAGTGTAACTACTATTGTTTGTAACTTAATTTTGGGCTGAAGTGTCTTAGTCTCTTTTTTATTGGCCCATAGTGTAAACTATCCTATTGTTGTAGCTGTATTGTCTGCAGTGTCTTATCTTCATATTGCACCCTCATAGTGTAACTATCTATTGTTGTAACTGTATTGTCTGCAGTGTTTATGTCTCATAGTGTGTCCTCATAGTGTAACTACTATTGGTTGTAACTCGATTGTCTGCAGTGTCTTAGTCTTCATATTGTGTCCTCATAGTGTAAACTATCTATTGTTGTAACTGTTATTGTCTGCAGTGTCTTAGTCTTCATATTGCCCCTCATAGTGTAAACTATCTATTGTTGTAACTGTATTGTCTGCAGTGTCTTAGTCTTCATATTGGCACCCTCATAGTGTAACGTATCTTATTGTTGTAGCTGTATTGTCTGCAGTGTCTTAGTCTTCATATTGCTGGCCCTCATAGTGTAAACTATCTATTGTCTGCATGTCTTAGTCTTCATATTGCGCCCTCATAGTGTAACTATCTATTGTTGTCAGCTGTATGTCTGCAGTGTCTTAGTCTTCATATTGTGCCCTCATAGTGTAACTATCTCATTGTCTGCAGTGTCTTAGTCTTCATATTGCGCCCTCATAGTGTAACTATCTATTGTTGTAACTGTATTGTCTGCAGTGTCTTAGTCTTCATATTGTGCCCTCATAGTGTAACTATCTATTGTTGTAACTGTATTGTCTGCAGTGTCTTAGTCTTCATATTGCACCCTCATAGTGTAACTATCTATTGTCTGCAGTGTCTTAGTCTTCATATTGCACCCTCATAGTGTAACTATCTATTGTTGTAACTGTATTGTCTGCAGTGTCTTAGTCTTCATATTGCACCCTCATAGTGTAACTATCTATTGTCTGCAGTGTCTTAGTCTTCATATTGCACCTCATAGTGTAACTATCTATTGTTGTAACTGTATTGTCTGCAGTGTCTTAGTCTTCATATTGTGCCCTCATAGTGTAACTATCTATTGTTGTAACTGTATTGTCTGCAGTGTCTTTAGTCTTCATATTGCACACCCTTAATTTAACTATCTATTGTTGTAACTGTATTGTCCTGCAGTGTCCTTAGTCTTCATATTGTGTCCTCATAGTGGTAAACTATCTATTGTTTGTAGCTGTATTGGTCTGCAGTGTCTTAGTCCTTCATATTGTGTCACCCTCATAGGGTTAACTATCTATTGTTGTAACTGTATTGTCTGCAGTGTCTTCGTCTGCATATTGCACCCTCCTAGTGTAACTATCTATTGTTGTAACTGTATTTGTCTGCAGTGTCTTAGCTCTTCATATTGTGCCTCCATGCATAGTGTAATATCTATTGTTGTAAATGTTTGTCCTGCAGTGGTCTTAGTCTTCATATTGCACCCTCATAGTGTAACTATCTATTTGTTGTAACTTGTCTCTGCAGTGTCTTAGTCTTCATATTGCACCCTCATAGTGTAACTATCTATTGTTGTAACTGTATTGTCTGCAGTGTCTTAGTCTTCATATTGCACCTCATAGTGTAACTATCTATTGTTGTAACTGTATTGTCTGCAGTGTCCTTAGTCTTCATATTGCACCTCATAGTGTAACTATCTATTGTTGTACTGTATTGTCTGCAGTGTCTTAGTCTTCATATTGCACCTCATAGTGTAACTATCTATTGTTGTAACTGTATTGTCTGCAGTGTCTTAGTCTTCATATTGCACCCTCATAGTGTAACTATCTATTGTTGTAAACTGTATTGTCTGCAGTGTCTTAGTCTTCATATGTGCACCCTCATAGTGTAACTATCTATTGTTGTAACTGTATTGTCTGCAGTGTCTTAGTCTTCATATTGTGTCCTCATAGTGTAACTATCTATTGTTGTAACTGTATTGTCTGCAGTGTCTTAGTCTTCATATTGTGTCCCTCATAGTGTAACTATCTATGTTGTACTGTATTGTCTGCAGTGTCTTAGTCTTCATATTGCACCCTCATAGTGTAACTATCTATTGTTGTAACTGTATTGTCTGCAGTGTCTTAGTCTTCATATTGCACCCTCATAGTGTAACTATCTATTGTTGTAACTGTATTGTCTGCAGTGTCTTAGTCTTCATATTGTGTCTTCATAGTGTAACTATCTATTGTTGTAACTGTATTGTCTGCAGTGTCTTAGTCTTCATATTGTGCCCTCATAGTGTAACTATCTATTGTTGTAGATGTATTGTCTGCAGTGTCTTAGTCTTCATATTGCGCCCTCATAGTGTAACTATCTATTGTTGTAGATGTATTGTCTGCAGTGTCTTAGTCTTCATATTGCACCCTCATAGTGTAACTATCTATTGTTGTAACTGTATTGTCTGCAGTGTCTTAGTCTTCATATTGTGCCCTCATAGTGTAACTATCTATTGTTGTAACTGTATTGTCTGCAGTGTCTTAGTCTTCATATTGCGCCCTCATAGTGTAACTATCTATTGTTGTAACTGTATTGTCTGCAGTGTCTTAGTCTTCATATTGTGTCCTCATAGTGTAACTATCTATTGTTGTAACTGTATTGTCTGCAGTGTCTTAGTCTTCATATTGTGTCCTCATAGTGTAACTATCTATTGTTGTAACTGTATTGTCTGCAGTGTCTTAGTCTTCATATTGTGTCCTTCATAGTGTAACTATCTATTGTTGTAACTGTATTGTCTGCAGTGTCTTAGTCTTCATATTGTGTCCTTCATAGTGTAACTATCTATTGTTGTAACTGTATTGTCTGCAGTGTCTTAGTCTTCATATTGTGTCCCTCATAGTGTAACTATCTATTGTTGTAACTGTATTGTCTGCAGTGTCTTAGTCTTCATATTGTGTCCTCATAGTGTAACTATCTATTGTTGTAACTGTATTGTCTGCAGTGTCTTAGTCTTCATATTGTGTCCTCATAGTGTAACTATCTATTGTTGTAACTGTATTGTCTGCAGTGTCCTTAGTCTTCATATTGTGTCCTCATAGTGTAACTATCTATTGTTGTAACTGTATTGTCTGCAGTGTCTTAGTCTTCATATTGTGTCTTCATAGTGTAACTATCTATTGTTGTAACTGTATTGTCTGCAGTGTCTTAGTCTTCATATTGCACCCTCATAGTGTAACTATCTATTGTTGTAGTTGTATTGTCTTCTTCTTGTAGGTATATTATTTTCCCCTTGTGGTTGTATTGTCTTCCCGTTGTAATCATACTGTCACTTTTTAGCTGTATTGTCTTTCCATTGTAGATTTATAGTGTTGCCGTTGTAGTTTTCCTGTCGCTTGATTGGAGTATTAAAATAGAATCATTAAATGCTTGTTTCTTAATTTGATTTACTTTTCTTATCATCAAAAGAAGAAGTCATGTTTTCTTCAGATCTCTTCTCTCCTTGCTGCTTTCTTCCCTTCTTTCTGTGAAATACACTTCATTAGAAGCTAATAGGTAGATAATAGTTCATGGATATATTATTATTATTATAGTTATGATTATTAAGACTAAATAACAATAGCTTTAATCTGCAATATGCACCTGATGAGATGCAGTGAAATCTGCCAGGCAATAAATTGTGCAACATATTGTTTATGACTTCTGTCTTTACATTCACTATGGGAATACATTGTAGTTCATTGAGTGACACATTTCCTGCAAGATTGTACATCATTTCTTTTGGATACTACCAGCTTATTTTGTTTTCATTCATGGTTACATAATGTGTTATATATATATATATATATATATATATATATATATATATATATATATATATATATATATATATATATATATATTGCAAATTTGTTGTTTTTCAGTGGTCAAAGGTCAACAGGGACAAGTTAAAGATTCTGGAGGTAGGTGTAGACAACTACAAGTTAATGCGTACCAAAGGTCAAGGACCCTCTTCCATGCCATGAGACTTTGCCAGGTGCATGGTGCTAGCCCCATATTTGTCTAGACAACCTGGCACTGACAGGCTGATGTGTCAATATCTTGTCAGTCGTCTTTACTTCTCCTGACATTTTCTGGTACCATCTTTTAGACCAGGATGATGTGCGATCCCAAGTCGCTGTAAATTTTAAAAAAATTGTGACAAATTAGAATAATTATTTATAGACTAAACAGTAATTCAAACATTCATCAAAGATGAATGATTTTGTTATAAATCCATGGTTGAATCATTTCCGAGTGATTTTGTAATCCATGGTTGAATCATTTCCTAGTGATGTAACAATCAGCAAATGGAAGAGAAGTGGCCATGGTAGTGTAGTGGCTAGCTTGCCTGCCTGCTAGCCCTGTGGTCATGTGTTCAATTCCCCTTCGTGACCTGGATTCTGTCCACTGACCTAGGCTCTCAGCTTGGCTCAGCCTAAAACAGGTGCCAGGAAATGTGGGAGGTCAAAGCAGCTGATGTGATGTGTGATCCCATCAGCCATTGAGTGCTGATTGATGTCTACAAATATGAGGTTAGCCTATACACCCAGTATGTCTCATGGTGGAAGAAGGTCTTTCACGTTGTTTACTGTATGGCAGTGAATTTATGGAGATGATTTGTCCTTGATGATGCACCTTACTCTCTTGATTTGTCCCTCATGAGGCACCTTACTTTCTTGATGTGCTAGATTGTATATGTAAATTAGACCGTGCCGCTTTGTGTTATAACATGCTGGTATGGGAGCCGGTCGTTCAGAAAGCAGTGGCAAACTACTGAACGTAACACTTGCCTAGTACATCAACAGCAGCTGAAAAATGCTGGTGTTGACTGCAATGTCCCGTAAGGGATACGCAACAATTAAAAAAAAAATGTGTAAATTCCTATGTTATGTGAATATGCAAGAAATCTGCCATAGAAGTGATGTTACTCGTTTTAACAGATGACTGTTTGTCATTGACTGTGAAGCATTGTTCTAAGATGTGGTTTTGAAGTATTATTCTAAGATGTGATTTTGCCCCTCTGCTGTGTGTCCACCGTGACGAGGTAGAGGGGCTTGTGCGTCCCAATGACCCCAAGAGCTATGCCGACGGTAGCACAGCTACTGGTAGGGCCACCCATGTCGGACAGGTCAAGGGAGAGGGACCAGACGAAGAGACACACAAACCTGCTGCCTTGTAGGTAGACTGGGGACAGTCAAAGGCTAGGGAAAGCACCCCAAATACATGCTTGTCGAAATCGGATGTACTGAGCCACAGGCTTGACAAAGCAGTGCAACGTGAAACCTGCTGCCTTGTAGGTAGACTGGGGACAGTCAAAGGCTAGGGAAAGCATCCCGAATAAATGCTTGTCGAAATCGGATGCACTGAGCCACAGGCTTGACAAAGCAGTGCAACGTAACTTAATTCATGATGTCACAAATCAAAATTAATCGATATGGTGCTAATCCCGTGAAGTCCCATCAGGCGGTGATAGTGCCGGGCCCCCTGCCTCGAGGGGGTCCACCCATGACTACTGGTGGTCACCTTCCCCTGTGCTGTGGAGTCAAGGCACAGAGGAGTAGGTTAAGAGCTATTGACCAAATACCCCGGACACTCAACATACTACAGTGGAATGCCGAAGGAGTTTACAAGAAGAAAGACTCCCTAACACAGCGTCTTCATAAAGATAGAATAGATGTGGCATGCATTCAAGAGACACACCTCAACGCCAATCACAAATTCTCAGTCAGAGGATATCAGGCCACACGTTTCGACCGCGAAGGACACAAAGGAGGAGTTCTAATACTTACACGAAATACAATACCTTGCAGCGAAGTATCTGTGATCTCTGACAACCAAACGGAAATTATAGGTGTTGATATAATGATAAAGGACGTGAAAATAAGAATCTACAATCTGTATAGCCCAGCAGATAAGGACCTTACACTCTCAAACATGAAAATAACTGACACAAACTGCATTATTGTCGGAGACTTTAATAGCCGTTCAGAAAGATGGGGATACCCAGATACTGACAAAAGAGGAGATGAATTGGAGGACTGGGAAATAGACTCAAATCTCCATCTACTCAACAAAGCGGATGACACACCGAGCTTCTACTCCAGAAGATGGCTTACCACTTCTACTCCAGACTTAGCTTTCTGCACAGGAGACATCCTCCACAAAATCGATCGCCATGTGCTGGACCAATTAGCAGGTAGTGACCACAGACCAATCAAGCTTGAAATGAATATGGAGTATGTTCCACAGGAGCAAAAGCCCTTGCCCCGCTGGAATTACAAACGAGCAGATTGGGACAGATTTGCCATACTAACAGACAAATATTGTGAAAACATAAATACACGATATGGCAACATAAAGCAAATGGTGGAAAGTCTAAACAGAGCGATAATACAGGCAGCCACTGAGTCCATTCCAAGAGGAGCGAGGAAAAATTACAAACCATACTGGACTGAAGAACTACAAAGTTTGGAGGACAAAGTTGAAGATGCCAGGAAGACAGCAGAGAGAGAACAAACAATTGAAGCAAACATCTCTCTCAAAGCCATCTCAGCAAAATATAAAAGAACAGTAAATCAAACAACAAGAGATTGTTGGAGGGAAAAAACAGAAAACCTGAATTTTGACAGGGATGGAAACAAACTATGGAAACTAGTGAAAGCCATGAACAATGAAGGACCTAGAAACAAACAAATAACAATTAAACAAGGAAATGCCTTGCTTACAGGCAAAAAGGCTGCAAATGCACTAATGGAACACTATGCAAATGCAAACCACATTGATATTACAACCGAACAGAAGAAAGCAATCAAAGACAAACAGATACATCATAGAAATACAGAGACAGCAGCAGAATATATGATGGCAAATCTAACAATGGAAGAAATGGAACAGGCAATGAATACCCTAAAAAAGAAGAAATCACCAGGAAAGGATGGAATCACAAATGAAATGCTAATAGGACTAGGCACCAAGGCAAAGAAGAAACTACTAGCAGTCCTAAATAACAGCTGGAAGAGAGGAATAGTCCCACAGGCATGGAAGGAAGCTATACTAATACCAGTCCCAAAGAAAGGAAAAGACCTGGAAGAACCAAATGGCTATCGACCTATCAGTCTACTGAGCTGTGTAGGAAAATTAATGGAACGCATTATCAATGGCAGGCTAACATGGCATCTGGAAGAAAACAAACTCTTAACACCACACCAAGCAGGATTCAGAAAATACAGATCCACTGAAGATCAAATAACCTATATAGCTCAGGAAATAGAGGATGCCTTCCAAGAGAAAAAGCACACACTAGCAGTCTGGATAGATTTAGAAAAAGCATTTGATAAAGTATGGAAGGAAGGACTGAAAGTAAAACTGCAAAACATGCATGTTTGTGGAAAAATGTATAAATGGATCAGCCACTACCTTGAGAACAGAACTGCCAGGACAAAAGTACAAGGACAAACAAGCAAAATGATGCTGCTGGAGCAAGGTGTCCCCCAAGGAGGAGTTCTTTCACCAACATTATTCCTAGCATATATAAATGACATCACAGAAAATTTTCCAGCCAGAGTACACACATCCTCCTTTGCAGATGACCTAGCCATATGGACATCTGAAGAATATATTAGTACAGCTAACAGCAGAATACAGCAAGCCTTATTAGCGCTAGAGGACTGGTCAAAATCATGGCTAGTGAAGATAAGTGAGGAGAAAACAACATGCACAGTGTTCTCCCTCTCAAATAAAACTCAGCAACCTAAGCTGGTATTGAATGGAAAAATATTGCGCCATGAAGAAAATCCAAACTATCTAGGAGTCACCTTTGATCGTCGCCTGACATGGAAGACACAGGTTGAGAAAAATCGAACAAGAGCAAGGCAGAGAATGGCAATCATGAAAAAGCTTGCTGGTACAACGTGGGGAGCAGATGAGAAAGTTCTCAAGAAGTTATATACTGGACGGGTGAGGCCAGTACTGGAATATGGCATTGCAGCTTGGGCAACAGCAGCTAAGTCAAACTTTAACAAAATAAGTAGAGTCCAAAACCAAGGAATGCGAATCATAACTGGAAGCCTGAAGACAACGCCTATTAATGAACTAGAAAAGATCACTTGTTTACAACCAATGCAGGATAGAAGAGATAGCAGAGCCCAGCAACAAGCAGAAAAAATTTAGAAGATTGACAGACCACCCTATGTACAACAGATTTAATGGTTTTGGAAAGGGAAGACTGAAGCGTAGCAACTTTGTAGAAACTGCAAAACGAAGGATTAGGGCAGATCCTATACTTAACATATCAACAGTCAAGCCCATACACAATGCACACAACTTCCCAGCTTGGAGACAGCAGCAACTGCCTGAGATGATAGAAAACATTCCTGGTATTGAGAAAAAGAACACTCAGCATGAAACCGAAAGAAGAGAAATAACCCTAAACTACATAAAAGAACATTACCCAAGCAGGAATTGGACCCATGCATATACAGATGGATCAGCCAAAAATTCAATAGAGAATGGAGGAGGAGGAATTCTCCTAAATTTAAAAAATGGAGTGAAAAAAACACATTCAATGGCAACTGGAAAATTTTCAAGTAACTTCAAAGCGGAGGTAGAGGCTTTGAAAACTGCAGCAGAAATGCTCCTGATGGAGGAAAATAAAGAGAAGCAAATAGCTATCTTCACAGATGCAAAGTCAGCTGTCTCAATACTCAAGAGCAATAACAGCACAGAACTAACTGACCTAAGAGCAGCACTCCATGGTCTATGCCAGAAATCCAAAAAAGTTGTAATACAGTGGATCCCATCACATTGCAGTATACCTGGAAACGAAGAGGCTGACAGACTGGCAAAAGAGGGCGGACGACTACCACAGCCTGACATAGACATAACCTATAATGAGGCAAAGAGGTTGATAAAAAGCACTTATAGAACCAAATGGGAATCTGAGCATCCAGGCCATCAGAAGGATGATGCATATTACAAACTCGACCGAAGAGAACAAGTAGCAATCTTCAGACTCCGCACAGGACATAACAGGCTGAAATACCACTTGTTCAATAAACTAAAGATAGGAGATACTGATGAATGTAATTGTAGAACTGGAAAAATGACAGCAAAACATTTGCTGCAGGATTGCCCAACGTATGCAGAACAGAGAAGATATTTTGGCCCACACCTGCTTCATTTGAGGACAAGCTCTATGGAGATATCAACAAGCTCAAGTTGACCGCAGCTTACTTTAACTACATACAGGTTGACATTTAAAGGTGCATGAAGACCCAGAGGCATGAAATGAAATATTGCTTGGATAGCAAATCCATTATGTGGAAAGTCCAAATCGAAAGCTCGCTGTGTGGGCTTCATAAAAGGTGGAAAAGTGTCCTAGTGGCACGAAATGGAATATTGCTTGATAGCAAATCCATTACGTGGAAAGTCCGAATCAAAAGCCCATTGTGTGGGCTTCATAAAAGGTGGAAAAGTGTCCTAGTGGCATGAAATGGAATATTGCTTGGATAGCAAATCCATTACGTGGAAAGTCTGAATCGAAAGCTCACTGTGTGGATGTCATCTGCAGACTGCATACTTCTGGTTTCCGGAAGAACAGCCTATGGTGAACGGAAGGCCCAATATACGGAAGTGAGGCTAAGCAGCCATGTGCAGGACGTGACGATTCCTTGGGTGAGCCCAGTACCAGAGCGCTATGTATCGGCTCTGCAAGTATGGAAGCCTCCTTGGATGGCGGGGAATGCCCATGGTCTGCCCCTGCCTTCCCTTGAGGGCTGACCAGGATCTTTGGCTGTTCTATATGGACCAGCTGGGATGGGGGATAACACCACAACAGTGAGAGTCAAACGTCCTAAGAAACCCCCGGGAAGGTTAACCCGGTCAAAAAATGCCCGCAGAAGTCGGATGTGTCGGCCTAACGGCGCAAGAACGCAGCTCTGCTGTAAACAGGCACAACGCAATCACATCCGAAAAAAAACTCCGGATGAACGAAGAAGAAGAAGAAGATGTGATTTTGAAGCATTGTTCTAAGATGTGGTTTTCAAGCATTGCTCTAAGATCTGATCTATCTGCAGCACCAGATGGACCCAAGCAACAACTTTGGCAGCTACAGGTCTTGTCTGAAGGCTGCCATGTGGCGATCCCAAGGTGCAGCTGAGGACAGGGAGAAGGTCAGTCACCTACTTTCCTGGACTTTTAGTTTGGAGACCTCTAGTTTGTAGATTTCTGGCTTGTAGATCTCTAGCTTGTAGACTTCATATTGCTTCTAGAGATGACTTCAACATGAGCAAACACTCAAAAAGTCTCAGTGACTTGTTTCTTTTCTTCTTCTACTCTTTTGTAATTTGTTGTTGTGTACAACAATAGTCATTTCTTTTACAACTTGTTAAAACAGGAAATGAGCTTGCGACTAAAGGGCACCAGATGTAGATCCATGTATAGACTGCATGTTTCAGTGTACTACTAAAGGACACCAGATGTAGATCCATGTATAGACTGCATGTTTCAGTGTGCTACTAAAGGACACCAGATGTAATCCTGTATAGACTGCATGTTTCAGTGTACTACTAAAGGACACCAGAGTAGATCCATGTATAGAACTGCATGTTTCAGTGTACTACTAAAGGACACCAGATGTAGACCATGTATAGACTGCATGTTCAGTGTACTACTAAAGGGACACCAGATGTAGATCCATGTATAGACTGCATGTTTCAGTGTACTACTAAAGGACACCAGATGTAGATCCATGTATAGACTGCATGTTTCAGTGTACTACTAAAGGACACCAGATGTAGATCCATGTATAGACTGCATGTTTCAGTGTACTACTAAAGGACACCAGATGTAGATCCATGTATAGACTGCATGTTTCAGTGTACTACTAAAGGACACCAGATGTAGATCCATGTATAGACTGCATGTTTCAGTGTACTACTAAAGGACACCAGATGTAGATCCATGTATAGACTGCATGTTTCAGTGGACTACTAAGGGCACCAGATGTAGATCCATTGTATAGACTTGCATTGTTTCAGTGTACTACTAAAGGACACCAGATGTAGCTCCATGTATAAGATGCATGTTTTTCAGTGTACTACTAAAGGACACCAGATGTAGATCCATGTATAGACTGCATGTTTCAGTGTACTACTAAAGGCACAGATGTAGATCCATGTATAGACTGTATTGTTTCAGTGTACTACTAAAGGACACCAGATGTAGATCATTTAAAGAATGCATGTTTCAGTGTAGCTATAACGGACACCGATGTAGATCCTGTATAGAGCATGTTTCAGTGTGCTCATAATGGATACCAGATGTAGATCCATGTATAGACTGCAGTTTCAGTGTACTACTAAAGGACACCAGTGTAGACCCATGTATAGACTGCATTTTAAATGTGCAGGGAGGCCCAAATTTGACGAATGCTTGCTATAAAAAGATCCCTTAAAAAAATAATCAAGCCCAGGGATTTCAGAAAAATCAAAAGCGCTTCCTACAAAAGACTAACAACCTGTCAACCTGTTTCTGCAGATTGTGATCCCCTTCTTCAGTTTGTTGTCAAAGATCTGTATTTCCTGAATGGGGGCTGCTGCAGCGGGCAAAAAAAGATGGCTCCGTAAATTTCCCCAAAAGGGTTTTGGAAATGGCCCAAAAGATCTCAGACCTCTCACTGGCAAAACCCCGGTGGAGGTAAGAAGTTAAACACATAAACAGTGATTGACTTTCCATGTTGATCACTCCAAAATGTCGCAGATGCCATTTGATCATTTTCAGATACCTAGATGTAACAGTGAACAATGACCTTCATGTTTCTCAGAATACTTATAAAAATGATTGAGCTGTCTGTATAACTAGTTGTCTGTCTGTCAGGTGATACATTGCACATGGAAAAATGGCCTCTCATGGCCATATGTGTGGTGAGAGAGAGTGAGGAATGCTCTCTTGAAGAAAGAATGAACAAACAAACTTTATTTTTAAAGGGCTAAGAATTGGGCATGCAGACCCTTCTAACATTCTGCCCTTCTGTCACTCTCTTTCGTACATTACTTCATCCATACATCACTTGAGGCTAACTGAGAACAACAATATAAAAGATATGCATTATAAAGAAAACAAAAACTGGAACCTGGTTCTCCTAGCCTTGGTCACACTGAGGTTATTTGCTTGTACAGTTTTCTAAACCAGTGTTTCCTTCTTTGCAGATGTGTTTTGTGTGTGTGCGTGTGCGTGCATGCACATGTGCACGCTACAGATTAACTGCTTCTCTGAGAGTATATTTATTTTCACATCAAATACACATGATCATTATTTTATTTCTGTTTGTGTGATAATTGTTATATGTCATACCTGCCATGGTGTACTTTGAAGTGTGCAGAAAATTGCTATGGACATCGCCAGCAGTTAGTCTCACTCTGTGGCTGTGTGAAACAACTGCACCTGCCTGAGAATGGGAACACACTGTCAGGAGTAGATAACTCAGCAGTATTGGGATCAACAACAGACAGTGGGAAGAATGTTGCTACAGACAGCAATTTGCACAGACAATATTCACACCGTGTGATAGATCTTATATTGTATACATTTGCAAGATCATATATTCTATAATCAAGAAAGAAAATAAAAATGGAAATTAGTGAAGAACAGTACGGTTTTATGGAAGGAAAGGGTACAAACAATGCAATATATATATTACGAACACTAATAGAAAGATCAATAGAGAAACAGAGGGACATATATTTGTGCTTCATAGATGATTATACTAAGGCATTTGATAAAGTAAAACATGATGAGCTGATTAAAATGTTGGAAGATATCAACATTGATGTAAAAGATTTAAGAATAATAAAGAATATATACTGGAACCAAGTAGCAGCAATTAAAATGGGAAATAAAGAGGGTAGTTACGAACAGATAAAGCTAGGAGTACGACAGGGGTGTGTCTTGTCACCCGATCTCTTCTCCCTGTATAGCGAAGCAATAATGAGAGAGATCAAAGAGAAGCCAGGAATACTAATCGGAGGATATAATATAAACAATATACGCTATGCAGATGACACAGTATTGGTAGCGAATAATGCAACAGACCTACAATTGTTGGACAGTGTAGTAACAGAGAGTGCACAGAAAGGACTGTCCTTGAATATCAAGAGAACAGTAACAATGGTGATATCAAAGAAAATGGGGACGCCAAAATGTGACATAGAAATAGAAGGGGAAATTCTCAACCAAGTGGATAATTTTAAATACCTAGGGGCACTTATAACATCAGATGGAAGATGTACAAAAGAGATTAACAGCAGAATAGGGCAGGCAAAGACAGCATTTCAGAAAATGAAGAGTATCTTATGCAATAAGTCGCTATCAATGAATGTAAGAAAGAGAGTACTAAAATGCTATATAGAACCAGTTTTGCTGTATGGCAGCGAATCTTGGAATGTAAATGAACAAATTAGGAAGAACTTAGAAGCAACAGAGATGTGGTTTTTAAGACGAATGTTGCGAATTCCTTGGACTGCCAGAGTAACTAACAACAATTGCCTGAAAGAGGCTAATGAAACTAGAACACTACATACAACAATAAGACAGATACATTCATCTTTCTTTGGTCATGTGATGAGAAGAGAGGCATTGGAGAACATCGTGATAACTGGAAAGATCGAGGGGAAGAGAGGCAGAGGCAGACCAAGAGAAATGATGCTGGACGGACTGAGACGGTGGCATGGAGGAATATCATCAGCAGAGTTGATCCAGAACACCAAAGACCGAGATCTGTGGAGAGCCATGAACGCCTACGCCAGCCGGCATGGCACTTGATGATGATGATGGTATTCTATAAATTTATTATATATTTTACTAGATCGCATATTCTATAAATATATCATGTAATATTTTGCGAATTGTTTTCAGTGTCCGTTTGGCAAGATTCCCTCTGTCATCAACTACATCCTGACAACACCAATTTACAAGGAGACGAGTAAGTAGTGAATTGTTATAGTCAGCTGTACTATTAGTCTGTATGTGCAATAACTTTACATTTAGGCAACAAGTAATTACAGTTAATTGTACTCTTAGCCAACCAGTATGTACAATTTATTTTGCTAGGCTATTCAGATTGAGTATAGGTATGAAAGGAGAATGCCACCAGACTACAAATCCATCTTTGTGACTGTTCATAATCTTATTCTTAAAAAATTAAAAAGGGTTGGTTTTCATTTGCCTTCCAGGACATTACAAGATATTTACATGGCAGAAATATTCTGTGTGGGTATATTTTACACTTTTGTAGTCTTGCCTGAGCAGTGTCCAATCTGTCTACTTATGATGATTTCAAATCGCCAAGGGATCCTTCACATGTACATGAAGCTCCTGTTTTCACCCTTCTCTGAGAGAAACTAGGCATCCAGTCCATTACAATGCACATGAAGCTCCTGTTTTCACCCTTTTCTGAGAGACATTAGGCATCTGATCACTAAATTGGAGGGGGGGGGGGGTATAATATGGTTAATATTATCTGGTTCCTGTTTTCATAAGAATCATCCACAACTGTGGTGTTTGTAAGAAACGTCCACAACTGTCTTTGAACTTGACACATGCCATGTTACAGGCAAACCTTGCAGTTTGAAGCTTTAGATTACAAATTAAATGAGAAAAATATGAAGTATTGTCAGATGTCAGGTCATGTGATGAAATACAACGCCTACAACTATTGGGTATGTTTGAATCTTTCACACTAACCTTACATGTGTTGAGACTGTTGAATCTTTCACACTAACCTGAAGTGTGTTGCGACTGTTGAATCTTTCACACTGTCTTTTCATTGTTAAGAATGTTGCTCATATATCTGTGTATGTTTGTTGATACTCGATCTTCCCTGAATGCTTCATCATAGTTCTTGAGAACTATTACAATCCCAGCTCTCTAGCACAATTTGAAGTTGTATATTTGTAAACCGGAATCATGAACTTTGTCTGCTGAGACAGAACACTATGGGGTTGTTCAAATGCTGATTCTAGTAAACCAGTTAATACATTTTTTGGAAGTGATCTTGTAACTGTTAACAAGTGCTATCACTTCAGAATTCATCACTGGAACATATAAAACACAATATGCTGTTTCAATTGTGAATAATGAACTGTGAATTGTGTCTGAATGTGTCAGTGTCGACCGTCCATGAACTAAAGAGAATGTCCATGTTTCAGTGCTGTCCCTGGCCTCCTACGAGTGTGAAGCTCCAGACACAAGCTACGACAGGGAGAGATTTAAGCAGCTCAAGTGAGTAGAGTTTCTCAACATTGATGATTTATTACGAATAATTGATGTCACTGCACTGTTCATAAATACTTGGCCTCTCACAGCAGATGTCAAAGGTTGTGGATGCTGATTCAAACTTGGTTAGTTACATATAAGAACTGTCCTCATGAACAGTTCCTAATTGCCCACCCCAACAATTTCTGACCAGTTATACTGTTGTATGCATGTGAAGCATGGACAACAATCAGGCAAGATGAGACATATCTAAAAGTAGTGGAAATCTGGTTTCTGAGAAAACTGCAAAGCATACCATGAACAAATGATAGTCCTTTAAAAACAAATGAGAATCTTACATTGATTTGAGAAATAAACCTTAGTGAAGATTTATTTAGTAAACCTCATGAGGAAAAAAAAACTTGAAATCTTAGTGATAAGTGAAAAAATTAATGGGAAAAGAGCAAGGGGAAGGCAAAAAAAAATTAATAAATACCTATGGATAGCATGGCCACAATTAGGACAAGAATACGGGACGCAGAGGTGTTTCCAAGGCACCAGGGCAGGGTCTATACTGGCCAAGACCTATTGACGTGTCCTCGGGAACAGGTCCCTTCGGGGTCCTGGCTAAAGTCAGTAAGATCGGAGAGTGTCTGCCTGTACGGCGAGGAACCACCAGTCTGCACACCAATAAGCCAGACATGGGACAACGGATACTCACGCAAATCTCAGGTCCTGTATGACATCACACTGATGTTGGACAACAGGATGTCTTCATCCGACATACAGGACTTCACGTTGGAGCTCAAGCCAACAAACACAAGCAAGCAAGCAAGGACAAGAACACCGAACTTATCCAAGACTTTTTGTCCTTTTATGAAATAGCGAACCATGAGCATCCACACTTGTCAAGACACATAATTATGAATGTGACTTTTACAATCCATTCAGAGACCGAGAACCAGCAGTTTCTAGCAAGAGGTCACAGCCATGAGGTCTCTAAATAAGAGCTAATTTGAGCCATATCTTAATTCCTAATTATATTTGTTTGCAAGGTGTCAGCTACATTGCTGATGTTTGAACTCTTGTTGTCTGTCCAGATCTCAAGCAACTGTCACATCATTGTAACTGCAGGTAAAGCCTGAGAACCCCACAAGTTCATGCCGTCATGGAAGCTTCCCCAGGAAGGTTGCACAAACTCTTCCATCACCAGGTACCAAAGAGTGTCACTGAACCAGTGCGGAAATCATTTCTACACTTGTTGCCAACGGCCATTTCATTTTGTCATTGGGAATATCTGAAATCCGTGGGATTCAATGAACAGATATATGTACACTTGTTGCCAACAGCTGTTTCATTATTTCTGTAGAAGTATCTTAGACATCCCATGAAGGGATCGCATGAACAGATTTTGTGCAGTTGTCATCAAAACAACTTGTTCATTATCATCATTTTTCTGATATTTCAAAATCGTAAGATGAGTTGATACTAATATATTGGTTATATATACAGATATGTCATTGTTATCACTTGCCCACTGTCAGAATCCATCAGCTTGAAGTTAGCCAATGGAGATGGAGATGGGAAGTGTGCAGGTGACCTAGTATTTATCTAGTCATTTACCCAGCATGTGTCATCCTGGTATACCGAGATTCTCTTCTTTCTCCTGTGTCATCTTCTGCCTTACATGTCAGTACACATTGTGCCAGTACATTCTGTGAGTTTATACACCAGACCCCCCTCATGTCATAGTTTGACTATGGCAAGGTTTGATCAGTTATTATTACCAGACTTAAAAAAGACTGACATGTACACAACCATGAGACATGTACACAACCATGAGACATGTACACAACCATGAGGCATTTACACAATCTTGAGACATGTACACAACCATGAGGCATGTACACAATCTTGAGACATGTACACAACTATGACAGAGACGTGGTCTGAAGAAGGGCCAAAACAAAATTATAATGTTGAATGTGCTGTTTCTGTAGAGATCTCAACAGATATTTGTCTTGAGGTTGAAGCGGGGTGGTGTTCTTCAACTGAATGCACAGACATATCACTTGGGAAACCCTTTGAGGCCATGTATACCACATATAAACACATTCACATGTATACCACACATAAACACATTCACATGTATACCACACATAAACACATTCACATGTACACCACACATAAACACATTCACATGTATACCACACATAAACACATTCACATGTATACCACACATAAACACATTCACATGTATACCACACATAAACACATTCACATGTATACCACACATAAACACATTCACATGTATACCACACATAAACACATTTACATGTATACCACACATAAACACATTCACATGTATACCACACATAAACACATTCACATGTACACCACACATAAACACATTCACATGTATACCACACATAAACACATTCACATGTATACCACACATAAACACATTCACATGTATTGATTAGCTTTCATAAAAGTAGAAGCAAG
This sequence comes from Cepaea nemoralis, assembly GCA_014155875.1. Taxonomy (NCBI): domain Eukaryota; kingdom Metazoa; phylum Mollusca; class Gastropoda; order Stylommatophora; family Helicidae; genus Cepaea; species Cepaea nemoralis. The sequence continues at coordinate 42,704 of JACEFZ010010708.1, read as the reverse complement.
AAGCAGAGATTAGAGGATAGACTTGGCAAAATGAACACTGAAAACAGGGGTGCCAAACTGGCCATATGTCACAGTACACTAGTTCCTGTAGCAAGGTGGTGTGTTCAAATCCTGCATATCTTCTACTGTTATGAGCCCCAATCAATAAATGTGAAAGTGTTTATGTGCTTTCTTCAACTGAGCTCACTTTACTTATAGCGCTTGCATGCATGCATGCACACACGCTCAGAGAACTGATCATCATACTTGCCAGAAGACTCAGATCTTTGTTTAATCAAAGCTCACATAGTTGTACCAGAGTTTCTTCTCACACTTTCACATAGTTGTACCAGAGTTACTTCTCACACTTTCACATAGTTGTAGCAGAGTTGCTTCTCACACTTTCACATAGTTGTACCAGAGTTACTTCTCACACTTTCACATAGTTGTAGCAGAGTTGCTTCTCACACTTTCACATAGTTGTAGCAGAGTTGCTTCTCACACTTTCACATAGTTGTACCAGAGTTGCTTCTCATATTTTCACATAGTTGTACCAGAGTTACTTCTCACACTTTCACATAGTTGTACCAGAGTTACTTCTCACACCTTTACACATTAATGTAGTTGACTCCCCTCTGTCATGTGTTCACAAGTTACTTCTCACACATCTGTAACTTCCTGTCATGTGATCTACTTAACAAATTAAGAAATGGATCACAATCCAATCTGTGCCTGTAAACTAACTGTCATTATGCTCATGAGGTCACATGATTTTTTTTGCGTAAAAGATGTTTCCTTTTGGCACCAAACACATCTGCTTAATATTGATAATAAATACATCGGCATAACTAAACATGACTAAATAATGTATGAATATGTGTTGACTATAATACCACACTAAACTGCAGGTGGCTGTAAGTGAATCTAGGCATGACTGGAAGCTTTTGTTCTAGTTGCCAAATATCATTAATGCTTTGTAGTACTTTGCAACAGTTGCAGCATAATGGGGCTCCACAAACTTAACTTCATGAAATATTCAATCTTCCATATTTGTTTACATTGAGCATGTATCTAACTCATGTCATGTGACTGTTGATTGATTATGGTAACACACACACACACACACAGAGTTTTTCTTGAACATTTTATACGGACTCTCAAATGAGACATTCTACTGTAGACATCATGGACTGATTCTCAAGTGAGACATTCTACTGTAGACATCTTGGACTGACTCTCAAGTGAGACATCCTGGACTGACTCTCAAGTGAGACATTCTACTGTAGACATGGACACTGACTCTCAAGTGAGACATTCTACTGTAGACATCATGGACTGATTCTCAAGTGAGACATTCTACTGTAGACATCTTGGACTGACTCTCAAGTGAGACATTCTACTGTAGACATCATAGACTGACTCTCAAGTGAGACATTCTACTGTAGACATCATGGAATGATTCACAAGTGAGACATTCTGGACTGACTCTCAAGTGAGACTTCCTACTGTAGACATCATAGACTGACTCTCAAGTGAGACATTCTACTTTACACATCATAGACTGACTCTCAAGTGAGACATCAAACTGTAGACATCATAGACTGACTCTCAAGTGAGACATCAAACTGTAGACATCCTGGACACAGACTCTCAAGTGAGACATCAAACTGTAGACATCCTGGACACAGACTCTCAAGTGAGACATCAAACTGTAGACATCCTGGGCATAGAGTCTCAAGTGAGACATCAAACTAGATATCCTTGACTGACTCTCAAGTGAGACATCAAACTGTAGACATCCTGGACACAGACTCTCAAGTGAGACATCAAACTGTAGACCCTGTTAAGGATCTACTGTTTCTTAAATCACTGAACAAAGTAAAGTTAGGTGAATGCACTCTACAGGACATGTCAATCAACCCCAGCATTTTAAGCATGTTTGTGATTTTTCTAGGCAACTTTACATTCAGTAGTTTGCCACTGCTTTCTGAACGACCAATGCTCATCACATTGTGAAAATCAACCCGAGGCAAATGTTGCCTGTAGCCAATTGTGAACTCAGCATGCTGGCAACTAAACAAACATGCATAGAAAGGGCCTACACAAAATGAAAACGAGAAGATTCTAGTACAAATATAATGACTTGCTTATGTTTTCTGTTTGTTACTAAAACTGCCATCTCTGATACATAATATGTACATACTTTATTCCACGTCTTGCCACTAAAGTGCTGTGCAGGTACAGCCACATGTTTTGCTTGGCTGTTTAGTCTTGTATTAGCCAGGTACAGGTTAGTAACTGGTATTAGTATTGTACCAGATAAATGACCGTTTTCATTGTTCTATACCTGTACCATTATGTCAGTTGTGATAATTGGCTGTTTGGTATTGTACACAGTTTTATTGGTTATTTGTTCCTATAGAAGCCAATCACTAATGATATATTATCTTAGCAGTTTTGTTACTGTCCTGCACATCGGTGGACATTTATTTTTGTTAGTTTCTGTGCATATTCATAGATTCATTGTGTTTGTTAGACATGTAAGGTTATTCATAATAATGTAATAAATACACTTGTTTGACAATTTTCTCTGAATGGCTGTGAATCACGACAATTGCCAAAGAGGCAAGACAACTTTTTGAGACAGCAGAAATCTGGTGTTATAACAAACAGTATACAATATATCACAGGCAGAAACACAGGCAGGAGTAAAGGCACAGAACTCTTTTTCTTGCCTTCAGGAATTCTAGGTATATGGGGCACATCCCATATTTTTAGACCAATTGGCACTCGCTGAGTGATCAATATTATGCCAGGTGATCTAATGTTGGCCAAACTTTGTACAGACATAGAAAGTCAATATTATTTGGACACGTCAAAGATAGGAGAAAAACTGGATTAACAAACATCACGTCGAGGAGAGACAATTGAAACTAGCTGGATTAACTGATGTCCTGTAGAGGAGAGAATTTAGAGAAATAATACCAAATGTTGTGGATTCACGACCTGCAATGACAGCAACATAATGAACAAATAGCATTAGAGAGTGCCATTTTCTTCTCCACAATGACAGAAACACTTCGGTGTAACATCCAAGTAAACAGGAACATTCTAAACAGGTGAATCAATACAACTATCTTGAACAGCCATAACATGTGACAGAACATGCCTTATAGAGATTCGAACAGCCATAAGATGCCATGTAGAGATTAGAACAGCCAAAACATGTGACAGAACATGCCTTTTAGAGATTAGAACAGCTATAACATCTGACAGAACATGCCTTGTAGAGATTAGAACAGCTATATCTGACAGAACATGGCTTGTAGAGATTAGAACAAGATTCAATATGGCAAAAGAAGCCTTTAGCAAGATGGAAAACATTCTCACCAATAAAAAGCTGTTGATTGCAGTGTACAAATAAAAAGCTATATAGAACCTATACTGTTGCATGCATGTGAAACATGGACAATCAGGAGACAAGCTGAGAAACAGCTAATGGCAGTGGACATGTTGTTTCTGAGGAAAATGCAAAGAATAATGGTGGACAGAAAAACGCATGATCTAGCTGTTAAAGACACAAATGACAACCATAAACTGATCAGATAAATTAGACATAGACAATGCAGATGATTTGAGCATGGTGTAAGGAGAAATACAGATACCTGTGGACACTGGCCAGGATAAACCACCACAGAATTGTACTGAAGCCAAATAAAACTTTCATTTCTTCCACATCCTAGAGAAGAATTCCTGTGAGATATATATCTATACCAGATCCTAGGGAAGAATTCCTGTGAGATATATATCTATACCAGATCCTAGGGTAAGAATTCCTGTGAGATATATATCCTATACCAGATCCTAGGGAAGAATTCCTGTGAGATATATACCTATACCAGATCCTAGGGTAGAATTCCTGTGAGATATATACCTATACTGGATCCTAGGGAAGAAATCCTGTGAGATATATACCTAATACCAGATCCTAGGGAAGAATTCCTGTGATATATATATATATATATATCTATACCAGATCCTAGGGTAGAATTCCTGTGAGATATATACCTATACCTGAACTAGGGTAGAATTCCTGTGAGATATATACCTATACCAGATCAGTTTCCTGTTCAAACAGCCAACAGCAAGTTCCCATGAAAACAGTTACGAGTGCTGTTTATCCCTAGTTCTCCTATAATCACTACAGATGTCGAGGGCTGCGGCTGCTGGTTCTCCCTCCAGTCCAAACCACAGCGACGTAACACCTTGCCCCAGCATGGTATATCACAGACATGAAGCCATGACCTGTAGATGTACAGCTGGCCAAGTTGATCAGTTTCCATTGAAATATCAGGTACATAGACAGCTGATTGTATCACTGTGTGACCCAATAAGCCAGGTTTTTCTGAACATGAAATATAATGAAACTGTTAAGGGCTTTTAGAATTAGCTGTGAATGTCAGGTCACATGATTTCTATACTTACCGGTGTCCATTTTTCCTTTGGAATGTAAACATTGTCACATGATTGTTTTGCTTTTACCATCATGTCCCATTTTGTCTTTGATATGCAAATGTTACATGACTTCTGAGTTTACCATTATTCTGTTTGAAATGTAAACACTGTCACATGACTCTGCTATATTTATCATTGTGTTCATCAGTGTCTGCAAGTTGTTGATGTATGTTTATGTTTTAGTGATTGCCGTACTGCTGAATGTGTAATACCTCATTGTTCATTATTTTCTGGAGGATTGCCATTGCTGCTTCTTGATATGTGTTGTTGAAGATATATTTTTAATTAAGAATTTCAATGTTCTGTGGAAAAGTCATGCTCAGTATTTTAAGAATATATATTTTAAACAAGTATGTTGTGTTCTCTGAAAACAATGCTCATTATTTTAGAGTGCCAGTATCAATGGTTGTTTGTGATTTCTTGACAAGTTTCAGTTCAGTAGTTTGGTCATTGCTTTCTGAACAAAATAAATGCTGGGGTTGACTGCAACATCCTGTAAAGGATAGACAACAGCTTGAACTGTCAATGATATTCACATTTTGAGTGTACACGACTCTCAAGTGAGATACTCTACTGTAAATATCCTGTTCACTGACTCTCAAGTGAGAGATTAATGGACATGCTGGGGTGATCATTCTTGTTATATCTTCAGTCTCACAACATTTCTGTAATGAACATGTTTTCCCACTCTCTACACAGTGCTTGTAACTCTCTGTCTAAATCTGGTCTCTTCAACATCCATACAGGTCAGTATCTGTCCAGGAGGACTGAGCACTTATGGCTGTGTCCCTAGTGCCATGACGTCACCTCATGGGTACCTGTCCACTGTTTTATCTTGTACATACACCATGAATTCATGACATATCATTGCCTGTTGTATATTGTTGTACATAAGATCGCAATTAATTTATTCAGCATATTTCTGGAACTGCCTACAATTGTGACAGTTTGTCTGATTGTTTTGTTGATTGACATCCCGCAGGGTAGACATAGAGACAGCATATGTAATAACAATTATATCTATTTGTGTTACTACAGTTTCAGGAGAGGCAGACAGAGAGTAGCATTAGGCAACATTTGCCGTGTATATATATATATATATATCGAGAGAAGAGAGATAGAGAGAGAGAGAGAGAGAGTAGCATTAGGCAACATTTAATATATATATTTCTAGAGAGGAGAGATCAAGCGCATGGCAGGAGGTAACATACTGGATGAACATTTGTTGTCCATTTCCAGTGAGGATAGGAGAGACAGCTTATTTCTGTCCATGTATGATACTGCATGCAGTGCTTTCCTTCCGTACCATAAAGTATGAGAAGTGACAGCAGTTAAGCAGAATGACTAGTGGGAATTGTGACAAGAAACTCTTACTTGGGTATGAAATCACAATAACGGAATGACACGAGAAACTCTTACTTGGGTATGAGAAATCACAATAGCAGAATGACACGAGAAACTCTTACTTGGGTATGAGAAATCACAATAACAGAATGACACGAGAAACTCTTACTTGGGTATGAGAAATCACAATAACAGAATGACACGAGAAACTCTTACTTGGGTATGAGAAATCACAATAACAGAATGACATGAGAAACTCTTACTTGGGTATGAGAAATCACAATAACAGAATGACATGAGAAACTCTTACTTGGGTATGAGAAATCACAATAACAGAATGACACGAGAAACTCTTACCTGGGTATGAGAAATCACAATAGCAGAATGACACGAGAAACTCTTACTTGGGTATAAGAAGTGACAACAGTTAACTAGAAGACAAAGGGGAATTGTAACAAGCTCCTGCTTTGGTATAAGAAATGGCAGTAGCAGAATGACCACAAGAAACTCCGGTACTTCAATTTTAATTCACCGCAAACAAAGGGAATTCCAGGGCACACGTCATATCCTGGAGTCCCCTTATTCGCGCTGTATCTCGGTGTGCATGACCTTGACCGGAATAACGTTGTCGGTGTGCAGCAAATGGTTTAGTTATGTGTGTGAGTTGACCTGAATATTTCAGTGGTTGTATACTCTTTTGCACACTTAGGGGCTGTTATTGTGTGCTAATTTGTGACCCTGAAAAGGGCCCGTTCCGTTATGGCATTCTTCTAGTGGCCCTGAAAAGGGCCCATTGCTGGATGCTGCTGTATGCATGGGTTAGGGTTACAAAAAAGGCAACACTACTCTGCTCGTCATGGACAGCAGACAGAAATAAAATTCATGACTGCAGAAAGCCAACGTAAAAATGTACTACACACACTGTGTTACCGTTCGTCGCTCCTTTTTCGCGCCATGACACGCACTGAAAAAAATTTTAATTGAACGAAGATCCCCCGCCAGTGCTATATATAGCTGCTAACTACGCTATATATAGCTGCTAAAGCTAAATATAGCCTCGTGACGTCTGTTGCGGTGAATTAAAATTGAAGTACCGAAACTCTTACTGAGTTAGATGGAGGCATGCTAAGATGAGGGTACTGCCACATCCAAGAACTCTCACAGAAACATGAAGTTAATCTCTTGCTAGACATGATGCCTTAACCCCCAGTCAACAACCACGGGCTGTTGACCGAGACACTCTGCCTATTCCAAGTATCAGGCTACAAGTTCTGTACTTGGGGATCACTTGTTATGGATGCATAATATCCCTTGCCTTGCTCTCAGGGGACATTCATTGCCATCTTCCACTGTTTACCATGTGCCGCTTGATGTGTGTGCTGTTGAGAATAGCGTCCTCACTTTGGGGGGACATTTGTCACAGAAACAATCTCTGATCAAACAATTCAGGTGTCCTCACACAGGCTTCCTTCACAGGAACCAACCACAGTGAAGACCTCATGCTCCTGAAGGAGCACACAGGTACAAGATGAATGACATTGCTCGGCATTTTCATACATAATGTTACCTGGCATATTATGTAGTAGTTGTGTGTGTAGCAGAGACAGAGAGTGTGTGTGTGTGCTCAGAAGGATTATGTTTCTACAATGTCATGACCATCAAATGCTGTAAACATAATCAACCAAACTGTCATCAGTCCTTTAAATGCAAGTCCCCCAAGTGCCTTGCTCCTGTGGGAACAAGCTCAAACTGTCATATTACCCCTTCTTCATTATCTCAATCATCTGTGATTTCCTGCAATGAATAATCTTGAAACAGTAGCACTTATTACCAGCTCCACAACACACTCGTGAAGTCAACCAATCAGATTTACAGCTTCTCACACAACTAACACAGGGATGCTTTTTTCCCCGTTTTATTCACTGCAAAATTCACTAAAGAATTTAGCTCAAAGTACATACAATGTTTATAGTGGATGCAGGCATCCTTGTGTCCAGCAACCCATTGAAAGGAAGCTGGTTGTTACTAGTATAAGATCTGATTCCCACACAAATGGGCTGAAAGTGTATGGTCAAAGATAGCCATTCAGCCAGCAATTGGGAAGCTGGGGATTCAAAGAAGGCATATGTCTATGGGAGGAGACACCACGAAGCAGCCAAGCAACACGTGCAGGCAGCTAACGTGTAGTCGTGCCGACAGTCATGCTTCCATGGTGGATGCTGCTCTGAACACACTGACCAGCATCTGTCACCATTATTGAACTTTGGAGTGGTATTTCCAAATAATTATAATGCATCCTCCAAGTGAGTCTAATCCAGATACAGACATAGTATGTACATGACTCTCATGATAGCAATGTTGCCTGTAGTCCTTCTGTAATTGAATGTTGCCTGGCATATCTCTGGCTCCAAAAAAAGAGTGCACTTTTCCAACACAAGTGGTGTTCTAAGAACAAGATTATATACCCAACAGGAGTGGTAGTTTCAATGACTGAACTGTCATGACTAAAGACTCGCATCTCTCATGGAATGGTACTACACTGATATGTTGAACCATCTCTCATGTTTGGACGTCAGTTAAACAAAGCAATAATCTCAGACAACACATACAGTCTCTGTTATGTACGTCTATGTTGTGTTCAGCAGTTTTATTAAACAATGATTCTAACAACAAGACTTCTTTGTGTTATGAGATAAGACTCTTATTTCTGATAATTGGTAAATGTCAGAGAAATGAGTGAGGTACAATTCATAAAGCATGGATCCAAATATGTGGGTATGTCACACTTGAAATTATGAGTACAGGCCCACACAGAGGAGAGTTCTAAGGGGAGGAATGTTTAAGCAGGAGTCACTCAGGTCTCAGGTGTGGAAAACACAAAAGTTCATTAGTTCACCACTAAGTTTACTTCCCAGACACAAGTCTGTAAGATTACTACGGTGAGGTTGCTAGCAATATGTCTCAACTCTTGGTGACTTGTCCAGTTGTCTCAACTAGAGGTGACTTCTCACACTGTCTCAACTAGAGGTGATTTGTCATGCTGTCTCAGCTTGAGGTGACTTGTCATGCTGTCTCAGCTTGAGGTGACTTGTCATGCTGTCTCAGATAGAGGTGACTTGATGGCAATATATCTCAGCAAGAGGTGACTTGTTGGTAAACAATCTCAACTGGTGATGACTTGATGGTAATATATCTCAACTGGTGGTGGCTTGTCACGCAGTCTCAGCTAGAGGTGATTTGTCATGCTGTCTCAGCTAGAGGTGACTTGCCACGCTGTCTCAGCTAGGGGTTGCTTGTTGGTAACATGTCCAGGTTGAACAAATGTCTCATTGTTGGTCGTCCATGGGGACAGTTCTGGAAATAGGACAGACACGTAAACTGCTGGCTCATCATGTATGATATTGAACAATTTGCGTGGAACAGAATTTATATAAATTACCAACACTTTCTTTCATACTAGCTCTTATTATTCTTCCCACTTCTAGCCTTGTTTATTATTATCTAGATTAACAACACATTAAAAATGAGAATTGTCAAATGTTAAGTATATTCAACGGTACTGTATGGCGCGCAAGCCTGGACATAGAACAAGCAACTAGAAAGTCGCATAGAGACCCTGGAGATGTGGATATACAGACGAATATTTCGTATTACATTGAAGAAAAAAAAAAATGAAAAACAGAGGTTCTAGGAAAAACTGGGAATGTAAAGAGAGTTGAGGAAAGAAACCAAAAAAAAGAGGCAAGTGAAATATTTCAGCCACGTTAAAAACCATATGGGAGGGGCAAGGTTGAGAGTAGGCGAGCAAGTAGACAACAATACAAATGGTAAGATAACATAAAAAAATGGACAAAGATCAGTCTGACAGTGCTGGAGATCCATTGCAGCCAACCTTCATTGTGGAGACGTCACCTGATTGGTTATTATCTCTCTCTCTCTCACACAACACCCCCCCCACCAACAGATTCTGTCTCACTAGATTTCACAATCTCTCTCACACAACACCTCCCCCACCAACAGATTCTGTCTCACTAGATTTCACTGTTTCTGCTGCTACTCTTGGAATATTCAGGGTGCAATCCTGTTGTTTGACATGATTTCACACACACACAGCTCAATGGGGACTCAGTTCCAGACTGCCATGATGGCAAGCAAAGTTACCTCTCCTATGGAGATAATTTATCAATGACATACAACAATGTAATTTATTGGAGAGATTGAGCTGCACACACAAGGAAGTGTTTAGAGTAACAAAACAGCAACAGTAGAGGCTGAAGTTAAACAACGTAAGCTGTCGGTAAATACAAACAAACCAACAAACTCACCCAGGGTTGCTCAATCTGGCTCATGTGACTCACAAGCTGAAAACACAAAATAAATAAAACATGCTAGATTTGCTTCAGCAGTGTCTGATAAAACACATTATTCTTGGAAAAAATAAAATAAAATCGTTGCTAGTCTTTGGTTCAGCAGTGTCTGACAAAGACAATCATTATTCTTGGAAAAAAATAAAATAAAATCGTTGCTAGTCTTTGGTTCAGCAGTCTGGTAAAACACATTATTCTTGGGAAAAATTAAATAAAATTGTTGGTGGTCTTTGGACATTATTACCACATCCCCCTTAGTCCCGATTTAGAACCTTCAGACTTCCATCTGTTTGGATCACTGAAAGAAGATCTTTGCGGACATCACTGGAAGGACACCCCTACCCTTAAACTGCCAGTGGATTTAGGAAAAAGGACACACATTTGTACAGTGCGAGGATACATGCCCTTGTGAGAAGATGGACAAAAACTATAACGAATAATGGAGACTACATTGAGAAATACATTTGAAGTACAGACTTAAGGTTTTATTTCAATGTGAATTTTATCTTTTTTTTTGTCTACTGAATGCAATTAAAAATTACAAGGCATTACTTATTGACCACCCCTCGTCCTACATTGTGTTAATACTGGTGCTGAGTTATTCCTCACATGAGATCTCACATACAAGACTGTCCCTGTCAGATGACTAAAATGAGCCATTGAGGTTCATGATAAGAATAACAGTCAATTTCAAACATGTGTTTACCCTCTTCATCTCATATTTGTTCAGTGCAGTGCCAATCATCACAGACTTGCGACAGGCCCTGGATGCAAACATCATCCGCACCCTGGACGGCCAGCACATCACATTCTACAAATCACAAACAAACAGACATGATGGTCAGTTTAACATTACTGTGGCAGATAATTAAAATTACTAAGTGAATATGTGTATTGCGTATTTCAGCTTAAAGGATTTATCTTACTGCTTTACTTTAGTTAGTTAGTTAGTTAGTCGACAGATCATCCTCATTGCACATCGAACCATTCAGTCCATAAGTGCTTGGATCCCCTCCTCAGCAAATCCCGCAGCGTGTAGCGGCTAACGACACAAGTTCTGTGTTGGTTTATCAATCTTCTTTGGCTTCCTGCATAGTGTTCTTGTTTGGCAAAGAGTTAAAAGAGGTGTTGCCAAACAAACTGTTTTACTTTATGTTGTGTGATTTCTGCAGGATGTACCTGGTGAGATGCAGTGAAATATTGCAGTCCTCGTCCAATCTCTGTAGTGACAGAGTCTGTTTCAGCAATATGGTCCTGGGGGTAACTCAGCCTCGTCAACGGGCTAATGATACATTTTTGGAAATTTTATGGAAATTAAAGCTGTGAGGAAGGGAATGGCTGATCCAATCTCTTTATATCACAACATAGTATATTTGCAGACAGGACTAGCTATTTTTTATATCGATTAACAAGGCACGAAACAACATCCACCTCATCTGAACTGTTGTTAAAAAGTGGAGTAAAAAACAATGACTGTCCTATAACACAAACAAACATAACTTTCATGTAACAAGACAACAAACATAAATTCCCTAGTACTAAAACATAAAACAACATTCCCTATAACATTAATATTAACATAACTTCACTATAACAATAATAACACAATCATGAAAAATAAGGACTTACTGCAATCATGAAAAACAAGGTCTGATTACAATCATAAAAGGACTGACTAAAATAACAAAACAAAAGGGCTGATTACAATCATGAAAAACAAGGATCGACTACAATTATGAAAAACATTGACTAATAATAATAACACAACCTAAACAAAACAACAAGGACTGATTACAATCATGAAAAAAGGATTGACTAACATAACAAACCACTAGGACTGATTAAAATCATGAAACACAAGGACTAACAACAACAACATCAACAACAACAACAACAAAAACACACAAGGGCTGATTGTAATAATTAAAAAAGGACTGTGTAGAATAAGAAAACACAAGGACTGACTACAAACATGAAAACAAACTAGGACTAACACATTGTGACAAAAAACCAAGGACGGACTACAATCATGAAAAATAAGGACTGATTACAATCATGAAAACAGAGACATAACTTGACATATTCTTACTGGTGAGTCTGACAGCATGAACAACAGCTCCTCAATATCTGAAATATGAACAAGGAACAAGTATGAACAACATGAAGACTCCTGTGGTTCAGGGTGACTTGTATTGTACCAGGACAGCCAGACATGCTCCAACCTACTCATGTGAATCACACAAGGAGGATCTCAGCATGGGGCACAAATTCTGTTACCATCAATTGATACAAATGTGAGCATAACGTAATCACACATGTGCTCTGAAGGCCGTGGGTTCGTTTTCGCACTCCATCATTTGGTTCACAAGTGCAATTTTTTTAGATCCCCTGGGGGTCGTTATTAGGAGTTATGGAGTCCATGCTCTGTGCGGTTGTCTTCCGGTACTTCAACCCACTCTTTTTTATGCTTGAAGGTCTCTAGATCACACACCTGACGTACAGATATTTCCGCCTGTGCCATCCAGGACCTGCCTCGTCTTAGTCTAGGACCCTTGTCAAGGGTCATAGACATAACAGACTTCTCATAAACATGATGTGATCTAAAGTTAAAATAGACTTCTCATAAACATGATGCGATCTGAAGACAAAACAACAGACTTCTCATAAACATGACTCCTGCAACAGATGAAAGAAGACAACATATTTCTCATGAACATGATGTGATTTGAACCCTCAGACTTCTCACAAAAAACATGTCATTCAGAGACACACAACTGTGACTTCTCATAGACATAGTGTAATTCAAAGACAAAACAACAGAGACTTGTCACAGATATTAAGTGATTTGAAGACAAAACAACAGACTTCTCATAAACATGACGTGATCCAAATACAAAACAAGACTTCACATAAACATGTGATCCAAAGACAAAGCAGCAGACTTTAAAATAATGTGATTCCTCTGCTACATTAGCTTCATAAGTGATGTTGAATGAAATAACATATGAGAGAAAAGATAGAAGAAGGGCAGAATGTCAGAAGGGCCTGTGTGCCCAATTCTTAACCTTTTGAAAATAAAGTTTGTTTTTACGTTCACTCCCCACAATGTATGTGCAGTCCAATTGCCAGGATGAGGCCCATCATTCTCCAGGTCACTGAGGTTCTCCATAGCAGTGTCCTGTGTAGGAGATGTTCAGACGACATGTGTGTGGCAAGAGAAACTAGACTGTTCCCAGACTCAACCCTCCCATAAAACACCAACAATAATGACAACAAATCCCCATGATGACAACTGTCTTGCTGTCATTGTTGATAAGCTAGCAGACACAACAACCAAGCACAGTGACTAAAGCAACTTTCCCTGTTGCACATACCATCTCTGTCAAAGATAATTCCCACAATCAAGCAACATTACTATACCAATTTTCCCTGTTGCACATACCATCTCTGTCAAAGATAATTCCCACAATCAAGCAACACTACTATACCAACTTTCCCTGTTGCACATACCATCTCTGTCAAAGATAATTCCCACAATCAAGCAACACTACTATACCAACTTTCCCTGTTGCACATACCATCTCTGTCAAAGATAATTCCCACAATCAAGCAACATTACTATACCAACTTTCCCTGTTGCACATATCATCTCTGTCAAAGATAATTCCCACAATCAAGCAACATTACTATACCAACTCCAAATAATACTAGGGACACAGCCAGAGTACCGACAGGAAAGTACTACCATAACTATGATGCTGAAATTGAGGCAATCAAGATAGCAACAGAGAAATTACAAAATACCAGCCATGGTACACAACCTGTGGTGCTATTGACAGATGCAAAATCAGTTCTCTAAGGCGCTCTGTCAGCATAAGGTCACCATACAGTGGATACCATCCCACTGTGGAATACCTGGCAACGACAGAGCTGATCGATTGGCTAAGGAAGGAAAAGAATGATCAAATCAGTCAGAAAGCCACCAAAACCTGCTCAAGATGACTACTACGTTATGGACAGACCAGAACAAGTCATTATTCTGTGCCTCAGAACAGGACACAATAGATTACACATGTATACAAAATTCAAGATTGGTGAAACAGCCATGTGCACATGTGGATTGGCGTTGCAGACAGCAGAGCACATACTCCAAGACTGCCCAAAATATAAAATATCTAGGCAAACCTTCTGGCCTAGAGAGACGACAGTGGAAGATAAATTCTATGGACCATTGTGTGAACTGAAAAAGACAAATTCATACAAGAGACAACATTGCAGTTATAGACATACTGCAAGCGAACGAAAGAAGAAGACGAAGAACTATACCAACTTTCCCTGTTGCACATACCATCTCTGTCAAAGATAATTCCCACAACCAAGCAAAGTTACGTAACGAATATTACATGTTGCACATATCATCTTTGCCACCAAGCTAGGAGACACAACGAAGCAAAGTTACATAACCAATATTACATGTTGTATATACCATCTTTGCCAAAAAGCTCACAGGCACAAAAATCCACCCTCCTCCCCTAAAAAAGTTACATAACCAATATTACATGTTGCACATACCATCTTTGCCACCAAACTAGGAAACACAACAACCAAGCAGTTATGTAACCAACATTACATGTTGCACATACCATCTTTGCCAAAGCTCCAGTTGTTGCTGACTGGGGCAGACACAAGCTTCACCCTCTGTGTGGGGGGTGCTGCAATAAATAACACAGATAACAGACAATTACAGCAAGAACAGATGTTATTACATGTCAGTTGATACATCATATTATATGCCAGTTATATATCATATCACATATAAGTTTATATATTACTACTATTGACACCTGGCTGTCTTGACAGACAATAGTTTGTTACACTTTGGTTAAAAAAAGGCATGATAACTACAACCCATGACGGGGACCAGGGCTGGAGTTATACCTCTCCATAGCACAAATCAATAAATCAATCATGTGCCATGCCAGAATGCATGGGCGGTCATGACTCGCCATTTCACTCGATCACCAGAGTTGTGGATGAGCTCAGTGTTCCTGTCTTGTCCATGCCATGTGGCCAAGCCATCCAGGCACAAAGCCAGGGCTGAATTGTAGAGACCACATGATGCCCATGTAACATGATTCGTCTCTTGGCCTGCCTAGTTTACTCCAGAGGAAAGGTTACACCAATATGTCTGGAACAAGACAAGCTGTAGAAGCTGCCAGATCAGCAAAGCAATGCTCAAACCATCCGCCTATCAGAACTTTCATTCTAGACCAGTTGCCAACTAAGGCATAGGGCCTGGTCTGCCCTGCCTTGACATTTAGTCTTTAGGTTGTATTTCCTCGCACTAGGATTAAGGCTTGTAGCCTCCCAATTGTGCTCCTCTGCCTTAAGCTGTTGACAGTATGAAGTGTCAGGTTTGGTCAGCGCCACCCAACATTCGGCACTAACAGAAAGCAGTACCCCGGGAAGGTTAACCCTGTCAACAAATGCCCGCAGAAGTCGGATGTGTCGGCCTAACGGCGCAAGAATGCAGCTCTGCTGTAAACAGGCACACCGCAATCACATCCGAAAAAAAACAACTCCGGATGAACGAAGAAGAAGAAGAAGAAGAAGAAAGCAGTATAGTCTACTGTAGCTCAGTCATATCTGAATAAAACATCACAGGAGATATCAGTTATATATATTCAGTTAATATATGTTATTACATATCAGTTGATGTATATATACAAGTATATCAAGAATGTCTATGCTAACATCACAAGTAACCCCACTGCAAGCACTACAACAACAAATCAGTCAATGTCAAGGGCTCTTGTCCACATCTTGAGCCATATCGGGTAGATGGCGCTAACCCCATATTTGTATCGACCAATCAGCTCTCAATGGCCTCTACAACCCAAGACATTTCATGGTACTCATGTTAGTCTGAATCGACCGGGGAGTCCAGATCAGTTTTAAAATCCCCGACTAATACAATTGTAGTGGTGTCATGTGACAGGAATATCATTTTCTCAGACATGGGTCATGGGTTGTGGTAGCCTGCTCCCGCCCTGGTCACCTTGTGTTCCCAACTCAGTGACTTTTTTCATCCCATATTGACCGAGCCATGGAACCCCAATAGACTGAGCCATGAATTCTTACAGAGATTGAACCATAGAACCCCAATAGACTGAGCCATGAATTCTTACAGAGATTGAACCATAGAACCCCAATAGACTGAGCCATGAATTCTTACAGAGATTGAGCCATAGCATCCCAAAAGATTGAGCTATGAATTATTCCAACAGAGGGATACTTGTGTGTCTATGATGCACATGGACATGGTCAATCACCTGTTGGGTCAAGCCAATAATGTTGTCAAACGTGGACACAAACACCCACCTTCTGTGTCTATGATGAAATCAAAGCCATTCTTCCGGAACACCTCCAGGTTGTCTACTAGGATGGTCTCGTTGCTGGCGGTCAGCTCCAGGTTCTGAGGACTGCAAGAATCCACATGTCAGCATGTAGCCCTGACCTGTCATTGACACCATCCAGTTCTCTACCACAACCACACTATCCACACCACCAGACATTCATTACTGGCTAATTTTCTCAGTCTGACATTTTACCAGAGCAGTCACCTATATAGTATACTCTGACTGGCATCTTGCCATCTTGACAGACGACAGTTTGTAAAATGGAGTTATAACACTCCATAACACAAAAGCTTGGGCTGAATTCAGAGACCATGTGTTGCCCATGCACATGATCCCTCTCTTGGCCTGTCTAGTGTACTCCAGAGGAAGGGTAACACAAATACGTCTGGAACAAGACAAGCTGCAGAAGCTGCCGGATCAGCAAAGCAATGCTCTAACTGTCCGCCTATCGGAGCTTCCATCCTAGACCAGTTGCCAACCAAAGCTTAGGGCCTGGTCTGCCTTGCCATGACATTTAGTCTTTAGTTCTTTAGGTTGCATTTCCTCGCACCAGGATAAAGCTGGTACCCTGCCAAATGCGCTCCTCTACCCGAAGCCGTTGGCACAATGTATACTCGATAGTTGCAAATACCAAGAGATTTCTCATGTGTAAAACTCATAAGCAATGGTAGCCAAGCAGCGAGCATGTCTAAATGGATTCTACTGAAGATACTCCACCATGCAGTCAGTCATGTGAGGACTGGGTAAATGCCACTAGCAACATATTTGTATAGACCGACCGGCACTCTAGGAGTGATGTGGTTGCTGTTATGCTGACCACCTGTACTTCCCACATTCCCTGTAGGCATGGTGGTCATGTGTTTGAATCCCTAACAAGGCAAATGTTACAAAATTACCCTGGACTCCTCCTTGATCACTCCATCCTAACAGGAGAACCAGGGAATGTTCTAGGAAGTATAGATGGCCAGCATGATACTAATCACATGGCCCCTGGGGTGCCGGCTGTCTGTACAAATATGGTGCCAGTACCTTATACCCAACATGTCTCAAGGCGTGTTACAGGGACATGTGACTGACTGACTGCCTGCAGGAATATCTTCAGTAGAATCCACCCAGTACACACAGAGTGGAGATCTGTGGAGAGATGTGTACACTCACACCCAGTACACCCAGGGTGGAGATCTGTGGAGAGACGTGTACACTCACAACACTGTGCAGGACACATGATGATGTTGATCAGCACAATATGCCACAAGGCATTACAAGGTTTCTATATTTTGTTTACTTCTTATAACCCAGAGGCTGTGCTTCTTGTTGCTCTATGTGACCAGACTAGGCAACCAACCATCCATGAACCAGAGATCATAGGCAGTAGACCATCAGCACAATATGCCACAAAGCATTACAAGGTTCCTGTACTTGGTTGACTTCTTACAACCTAGAGGCTGTGCTTCCTGTTGTTCTGTGTGACCAGGCTAGGCAACTGCACATCCATGAACCAGAGATCATAGGCAGTAGATCATCAGGTGTCCCAGAAACAACTGCCTGGTTGGACTTTCTTCCATTTGCTACCTTTGAAATTAAGCAAAGTCCATACACGTGCTACTACTTTCTTCTAGCAGTTGCTCCTACTGGGGGACTCCACTGGACTGATATTTGCATGTGGATTAGATTTGCCTATTACCAGTATCATCGCCATCAGGCAAACCCACTCCGACTTCTAAGATTAGAGGCGAGTGTCATATCTACAAGCCTCCCTGATCGCCTATGGTGGATAGGCTTGGGTAGTGTCTCTAACTTGAGTAGACCTGGTACAATTAGTGGTGTGGCTGGTACAATATAACAGATCCTAGATAGCAGACTGGACATCAGTCCTTCTCAGACAGGGCTGAAATAGGAGTACCTGTGTGCATACTGCATACATTAGCAACCTTTTGACAACTGGACAATGAACAGAGTTGGCCAAGCCCAGGCTACATTTTAAATAGTCAGTTCTACCTACAAAAGAACACTGACAGCATGTGTGATTTGGCATCCACAGATGTGGATCCTGGTAGGATCAATGGAGGTTACAGTGTCCAAATTCTCACTTTAGTCTATCGAGGACATTGAGGCACTTATGGCGATGTCTGTGTGCAATGAAAGTGATCCTTTACAAACCAGCTTGCATGTCACTATAAATGCACACAGATTAATGCTACAATAACACACACAGAGTAAAACCATAATCACAGAGATTGATGCTACAAACATACATACAGATTAATGCTACGCACTCACACACACAGATTAATGTTACAATCATAGAGGTTAATGCTACAAGCATACATACACAGATTAATGCTACAAACACACACAGAGATTAATCCTACAAATATACATAGAGATTAATGCTACAAACACACATGGATGACGCCAGTACTTACACAATCATCTTCTGACTCTGTAGAACCGTGGTTTTCTGCAACATCTCAAAGTTGTACTTCTCATCCGTGGCATGCTGGTCCACAATAAACAAGTCACGGCCCAGCCTGGCAATGATGAAGCCCAAATTAAACTGCAAACAAGAAACAACCATTTTCTCAGTTTGTTGAACACAAAGTTTGAGTTGAAACAATTTCCTTACTGTTGAACCTAGAATTTTAAATTGAAAATAACAATTTTCTCACATAGAGTTTTAGTTGAGACCATCAAAATGCCTTCCCACAACCTTTGTGCTTTTTGTTTTATCCTCCACTGACACCATGTTCACTGCTAGCTGACATCTTTGTCCTACTTTCTCCATGATCTCTGTTTTTTCCATGCTAGTGGGGCCATCATTACTACTTAGAGAAATACATATTTAATCAATTAATGGCAACTGTTGACAGAAAATCTGGCCAACAATAGACTGTGAAACATCATGACCATTTCAAACAGCTCATCTGAATCAGATAAACTGTGCATGACAAACATAGAACTATCATTATAAGAATGAAAATAAGAATAAACATTGCTCTTGAAAAATTATGGTAATTAAAATTTTTATGGGTTGGGACAGATAGACCAGATGTAGTAGGGATGTAGAAGGGACTGAGTGGTCTCGAGGTATGGTGTCCACCTTGAGTGCTGGAGATCCTGGGTTCAAGCCCCAGTGAGGGCCAGGATTTTTTCACGTGGACTTCTAGTAACAAAATGTCCTTTGGTCTCTGGGTAATGAGATCGGACGCCCGTGTGTGTTGTTGCATACAAAAATATCCCTTGGCAATTGGAAATCGAAAAACTGTAGCCTAATGGCACTGCCAGGGCAATATTTTGAGTTAAAAATCTACCCAAAGTATTTCAGGATCCTCGCCGGTGCTACAACAGAGTTTGTGCACTGAGCTGAGATTCTCCAGACTCAGGCTTGAGTTAGGAATAGAAAGGAGTACTTATGGGTTACACCCATGTGACGTGATGTTGATCTGTCGACTACAACAACAACAACAAAACTTTATTTTGAAAGGGTTAAGAATTGGGCACGCAGGCCCATCTAACATTCTGCCCTTTTATCACTCTCTTTCATACATTATACCATTCACACACAATTCAAGGCTAACTGAAAACAGCAACAATATAAAAGATATGCATTATAAAGGCATGTGGGAAATGAAAAATCAATACTACACGACTCAGTAATAGTAATAACTGGTGTGGCATTTATTAGCTATGTGGAGTATACTGGCCTAAACTAAACTAGATAGACCAACAAAAGTCTAATCTCTATAAGATACCTTCCATCAGATATTGTGACTCTACAGAGATAGTTGTACCGATTCATTTGTTGAAGAATTTTCCCATTTACTTGAGTGTTACTTTGTAGTATTTCTTTCTTCTTGGATATGATTATAATTTAATTTTTATTATAGTTTAATTCTAACCCTACTTTTCATTGTTTACAATAACCGCATCTACTAAATGCTGCAGATCCTGTTGGTTGTCTGCAATAATTACTGTATTATCTGCATACTTGATATTATTGATGATATGTCCTCCGATGGCTAACTATTTGTGTCTAATATCTTAGGTAGTAATACTGCATGGAAAGCCCTCTTAAAGAAATGCGACAAACAGAAGGTTTTGTGTACAAGTTGTAAATATTGAAAATGCCGCTGCAGCTCCGAATTGCACAGAGTAGGCCATAAGACCTTTGCCACAGCAAAATTGATCAAGAAAGAATAACCAACCCGAGCGCAGTTTTCTACTTAATATTGCAATTCACACGAGATATTGTATATTTGTCCTGAAATGTGTGCCACCAAGGTTTACTTTATTCACCTGAACAAGGATAGATATGCCAATGGTGCAGATGTGTAACAACCAATGGTGTGTGCTGGGGGGATGCTGACATCTGGTTACATGTGGCAATTCATGTTGTGTCCAGTGTAAACTAGCATATACAGTTGTCACAGTGCTAAACGCTGATGACCAATGAAGATAACAGATCATTCAGCATCTTCACAACAAAGTTCCGCTGCAATGGCTCTCCAGCACACTGTCTCTAGCCAAGATTGCCATTCAACATCCTCTTTCCAGTCCATCTCTTGCAGCATCTTCCCATATAGCTTCCATCCTTCCCTCCAGGATGGCTTTCAGCAAATTCTTATAACCCTTTATATACCCAAAATATGTTATTTATAAATGATGGCAAGAAATGAAAATAATATCAGTGGCAGGTTCTTGTTTGTCTTCCGGAGATATTAGTTACCATAGTTGGTCTCTGTGGCAACATTCCTACACACGACATGGAGATAATCAGCTACCATGGTTGGTCTCTGTGGCAACACTCCTCCACACGACACCATGGTTGAGATGAACACCTTTGCCTGTTGGATAGAACATCAAGATAACAAGGGAAAAAATCCTTACCTGGCCGATGACTTGCATTCTGTCAAACATGTCTTTGCTGAAAGAGGAGGAAAGCACATGACTGGATAACATATTGTTTTATCTTTATGACCATAATGTTTATCTTGATTATTGTACTGTTTTATCATTACAATGAAAGCATTTATGTTGTCAAGAGCTTCCACTACACGCATATCCAAACTGAGGCATCAGCACTGCCTGTCCTGTCTCTACCACTGGGAAGGCTGCTTGTCACAGAATATTTGAGCCAAAATGATCAAGTTCTTGAACCAGCATCCAAACCCCTGGACCAGCTGCTAATATCACAAAATTTGCTTGAACTTTAAGAGGAACAGGTGGCTAAAAATGTTGTATGTTGAAGATATGTATCCACACCAAGAGGAATGAACTGTTAACATCAGCCTCACACCTATGGATATGTGGGTTCTAATATCCACTATCATATAAAGTTGTTCAATCTGGAGATAATGATCGTGAAATATGACCAAGAAGCTGGGCACAAGTTTTAAACCAAAATCTTTGTCAACAAATACAATAGGAAAGAAGGATATTTAGCTGAAAATAGAAGTATAATTATTCATGATGATTATGTGCTTAATTTGTTGACCTTCTCGAAGATGTCATGGTCATTGGCTGACCTTTTCAGTGGCATGTCTTGGTAATTTGCTGACCTTTCCAGTGACATGTCACTGTCATTTGTTGACCTTCAAAGTGGCATGATACATAATTTGTTGACCTTCTTAGTGACATGTCACATTCATTTGTTAATATTCTCAGTGACATGTCATGGCCATTTGTTGACCTTCTCAGTGACATGTCATGTTCATTTGTTGACCTCAGTGACATTTAATGGTCATTTGTTGACCTTCTCAGAGATATGTCACGTTCATGTTTTGTTGACTGAAGCTTGCTAGTAGTCACTACTACACTCACCAGCTAGTCTGCAGACTCACACCAGTGTCTGAATATGTCAACCCATGATATAGTTGAGACTTATACGAGACCATGACGCAGTTCACTTTCCATTGTTCTAGCCAAGGCATGATACAGATGAGTTTCCCTTTCTCAAGGCGAGACTATGATGAAAACTGAGTCCTCATCAACTCCCTTCTGCATACACCAGCAGTGGTTTTTATGTGAACAGCAATAGAAAGATGCATCGATGAAACAACAGCTCCCCACACTTGCTCAATTGGTAATTTCTGAGAGCCTCAATAAGCTAGGCACAACCAAGAATGCTCAGACTTGGAACAGGACACTGGGCACTCAGAGTACACCTTCCCTGAATGAGTCTCAGAGACTGCCACTTGCAGCACCAAAGCAAACTCCACAGCACATCCTACAAGACAGCCCAAAATTTGTCAGACAGAGAATGAAAGTCTGGCCCTACACATGTGTAAATCCAGAAGAGAAATTGTGGAGAGCAAATGTTGACTGCTACTGAAAAAGAGAAGAAGAAGAAGAAGAAGAAGAAGAAGAAGAAGAAGAAGAAGAAGAAGAAGAAGAAGAAGAAGAAGAAGAAGAAGAAGAAGAAGAAGAAGAAGAAGAAGAAGAAGAAGAAGAAGCCAAAACAGGAGAACAAGGAGGAGAAAAAAAAAGCAGAAGAGAGGGGGAGAAAAAGAAGAAGGATAGATGAAAGAGGAGACAAATGAAAGAATGAATGAATGAATGAATGAATGAATGAATGAATGAACTTTATTTTAAAATGACCAAATATGTACAAATTTTGCCCTTCCATCCTCTCATCTTTCGCATATCAATTTATATGTTAAGTATTATATATGTCATATTCATGTAAAACAAAAAAGTAAAAAGAAAAAAGAAGAAGAGAAGAATGCCTATGTCTTGCTCAGCACTGGTAAAGCTACAATAACACTGACACCAAATGTGCACATATAACCTCATGAGACGGATGGAGTACTGGCAGATGAGACCTACCTGATCTCCCGCTGTAATTCATCTTCTGCTGATCTGTTGTCTGTGGGGCAAATTTTGGCACGGAAACTTCGGCACAGTTGAGAGCTGGATTCATCACAAGAGACTGCAATGAACAAGTGTGTTGTGCATGTGTATATTTATTTACATTGTTAAACCAAATTCTTGACAGGCATTGGAGAATGCAGGTAGTAGGCATAATTATTTCTCAAAATGGTTGACAATTGCAGCATCATCTGCAAAAAGCCACTTTCTGATCAGAAAATTCCTAATTTTGGTCTTGGCCTTCAATCACTGAGCATTGTATAGGCCACCACCTGAGTGTGAATAATAAGGATTTATTTAACAAGTTATTCTTCATTTTATTAAATGTAGTTTCTGCTTGTCCTATTATGTTCTTTGTCTCTGTGATGTATCTTCCATCTGATGCTATCCATGTCCAAATATATCATCATTATCCAGTGCCTGGCTGGCTGACGAATGGGCGATCATGCCTCTCCAACTTCATGGATCAATTAGTGTGTTGACTCCCTTTCATGCCATGACACAAGACTATCAAGAATTTTCTCCCACTGTCTTCCTCTGTCTCTCTTTCTGGTTGTCTCAACATGTTCCAGTTTTTGTCTTGTCATAACGTGGCCAAAAACAATGACTGCCTCTTTCTGATGTTTGTGGTAAGGTGTCTTTGCGACTTAGCTTCCCTCAAAATGTCCAGGTTGCTCATTTTGACCCTCCAAAGAAGAATGCTGAAAATTACTGTGACAGCCAAAATGGGCAATGTAAACATTTTGAGGGAAGGCTTAAAGACAAAGACAACATATCACAAACAGGAAAAGGCAGTCATAATTGTTTGGCCACAATATAAGAAGACAACAACTAGAACATTTTGTGACCACTGGAAAGATTTGTGGAAAGAGAGAAAGAGGAAGACGATGAGAGAAAATTATTTGTCTTGTGTCATGGCACAGGAGGGTATCAACATACACGTTGTACACATCGATACATACTGTTGGAGATCACAAGATGTGCAGAAGCATGATCGCCCAAGCCAGTTGACAAAGCACTTGATGATGAGTATATACATATATAAACACACACACACACTAAGTTTGCTCTGAACAGCTTATACCAAAGATGATGAGTATATACAGATATAAATACACACACTAAGTTTGCTCTGAACAGTGTATACCAAAGATGATGAGTATATACAGATATAAAAATAAAACCAAAAAAACCACTCACACACACACTCTCTCTCTGTTTGCTCTGAACAGTGTATACAAAAGATGAGTATATACATATATAAACACACACACTAAGTTTGCTATGGACAGTGTATACCAAAGATGATGAAAAGGAAGTGGTCACCCAATCTAATGCCATCGTCGACTTATGTTGCATGCCAACTTCTAGCACATGATGTTTACTTGTGTACATCAGACAGAACATATAACAATGTGAAGACAACAACCACCACACACACAACTCCCCCACCCCCCCCCCCCTTTCTGTGTTGATAACTTACCCCGTGAGCTGATCTTCCTGCGCAGGCTTGACAGACAAAACACAACCTGCTGCTCTCGTCTGCTGATGGTGTCTGGGCTGTCATGGCCCTGAGGGTAAATGAAATGTCAGTGAGACAAACATGACAGACACTGAACCAGCAACTCTCTTCACCACCAATACACTTTCCATTGCTACATAAAGTCTACAACAAACAAATCACAAGACACTAGTTATTCCTTACTGGACCAAAACATGTGTTCCCTTTAACTCATTCTCTACTAAACAAATCACATTTTCTATTCATGAAATTCTGACAACAGTAAACATATAAGAACATCTACTCATGAAATACTGATAAAAGTAAACATACAAGGATATCTAGTTATGAAATACTGACAATAATAAACATTCAAGAATTCCTTGCCATGACAGAAACAGCCAGCAAGCTGTCATTATACAGATATCAGATAGGAGAAATACTTACAAAGTCCAGGTCTGTTACATTACATAGATATCAGATAGGAGAAAGACTTACAAAGTCCAGATCTGTTACATTATACAAATATCACATTGGAGAAAGACTTACAAAGTCCAGGTCTGTGACATACACAAATATCACATTGGAGAAAGACTTACAAAGTCCAGGTCTGTTACATACACATATATCACATTGGAGAAAGACTTACAAAGTCCAGGTCTGTGACATACACATATATCACATTGGAGAAAGACTTACAAAGTCCAGGTCTGTGACATACACATATATCACATTGGAGAAAGACTTACAAAGTCCAGGTCTGTGACATACACATATATCACATTGGAGAAAGACTTACAAAGTCCAGGTCTGTGACATACACATATATCACATTGGAGAAAGACTTACAAAGTCCAGGTCTGTGACATACACAAATATCACATTGGAGAAAGACTTACAAAGTCCAGGTCTGTGACATACACATATATCACATTGGAGAAAGACTTACAAAGTCCAGGTCTGTGACATTACATAGATATCACATAGGAGAAAGACTTACAAAGTCCAGGTCTGTTACAAGGCTAAAGACTTACAAAGTCCAGGTCTGTTACAAATGGCTGACTGTCCTCCATGTTGCTGATATCTTCAATCTCACCTGGCCTCCCCCCATCAGGTTCATCACAGCTACTCTGACATCCCTTGTTGGCGTCTGACACATGTAAACTCTCAGACTGAAGAGCTCTGTCATCTGAACCAACTAGGTCAACCACATGATCAAAGTGAATTGTCAGTCCTGATGGTGTGGGATTGTTCTGTTCATGGTCCATGTCTGGACTAGACTGACCTTGGGCCTGGGTGTCCATACACGGTATGTTTAAGTGATCTTGTGGTGACATGTTCAGTGTGGAAGCATAAACCTTCCCATTTTCTGGATCATGGCTGTTGTTATTCACAGTAGAAGGACAACACTCAGAAACATGATCTGATATAGAACCTTGACCAGACCAGTGATTCTGTGTCCGCTGCGGATGTGTCACACTGTCATCAATTTCAGGTGTGTCTGTGGTATCTGAAGTAACATCAGCTGTTGCCGATACTGCAGACATGGGTAGTGTACCTACAGTTGAAGATGTTGATTTCTTGGATGAGTCTTTGGAAAAAAACTGCATGATGGATCCATGTTGTGAAAATTCAGGGAAACTGCTGGACTTTCTGCATGGGGCGGAGTGAGGAGCAGGTGAACCTGAAAGTAATGAACACACTGTCTTAACTGTTGTGCAGGGAATGTTATTCAACACTGATTATGTTGTTCATGCTACAGATATACATGAATGTGGGGGAATGTCACAGAGTGGACAGGTACTGACCATAGCACCATTTCACAATCACTACAGAAGGAAGACAGGCGACATGGCTCAGTGGATAGTGAGTCACAGTTTCCTCACATGCCTGACATTCTGAATGCCGGGTTCTTCTTCTTCTTCTTCTCTGTGTTCATCCGGAGTTTTTTTTCCGGACGTGATTGCGTTGTGCCTGTTTACAGAAGAGCTGCATTCTTGCGCCGTTAGGCCGACACATCCGACTATAACAGAGTACCCTGTTATAAGGTTGGTTGTAGGGATGGTGTGCAAGGTAAGGATGTATTAGCGAATAATGCACGATTGAGCACCATAGTTAGGGGTGGCTATGGGTGTTGGGGGAGGACAACAAGGTTAGTGATAGCTTGACCGCCAGCTGGTGAGGTCGCTGTAGTATTAGGATTTCATCTGGAATGTGTTGAATCAAGTTGAGCCTGATTAACCTTTGTGAATCTTTTGAATGTCAACAACCTTTGTAGGCTGCTATGCCTTTTGTACGAAGTGCCACCAATAAACCTGAAACCTTATTGTCGACGGCCTTTGTTATTGATTTAAGAGAGTGAGGTCTCTGAGATGAAAACCATTGTACGATCCGGTCTACTTTAGCCCCCCCTACAATGCTATACGACTTCTGCGGGCATTTGTTGACCGGGTTAACCTTCCCGTGGCTGAATGCCGGGTTCAAAATCAACCGTGGATGATTTGGACACACACCACTTTGCGTTCATTTCAATGACATGAGGCATTGGATATTCAGAAAGCAATGGCAAACTAATGACCTAAATAACTGGCAATAACTTAGTAAATAACCAATAGCCAACAAATGCTGGGGTTGAGTGCAAATTCCTGTAGAGAACATACAACTAATTTAACAGAAAGGAAAGAAGAACAAACAGCTATCTAATAAGAACTCACTATCAAAGAAGAATAGTTATTAAGAAAAAACAAATGAGGACAATAAAATATTTTGAACATGCAATATGACATTAAAATCTAGAAAAGATCATTATGGAAGGAAATGTATCATGGAGGGGGAAGACCACAATGTGGATGTGAAAGATAAAGTGCACATGATGTGCATCAGAGGCAGGGCTCTGGCTGGTGACTGAGAGAACTGTTGAGACTTACTGGGGACAAGCTCTACATAGGGTAAGCCACTGGATGGTGGTGGGCTGAGCAGATGATGGTATGTCCAATACAGGCCTGTACTTGAAAGGTCCATCAGCTTATATAGTGTGTGGTCATTGTTTCCCTGTACTTACAGTGTGTGGTCATTATTTCCCTGTACTTACAGTGTGTGGTCATTATTTCCCTGTACTTACAGTGTGTGGTCATTGTTTCCCTTCGAGACATTGACTACTTTATGAACAATCTCTTAATAGGAATGGCAAGGAACAAATCTGAGAAACATAATGTAAAGATACAACAATGGACACAAGACTTATAGACAAATACAGCAAATGGTGCTATCAAATGAATAAGGAAGTAAACAACACAATTTAGAAAAATGTTCACACAATCTAGCAAAATATCTAAAACTAAACCAAAACCACAAATAATTGTAACAAAGTTCACCAACATCTGATATACTGTGAACAAAACAAGAACCCTTATAACACCTCCAGGGATATGGGGTATATGGTGCCCGTCCCATATTGTTATAGACCAAACATCACTTGATGGCTGATGGCAGCCACCTGTACTCCCCAGGATATGTCCTGGCACCCTGCCTAGCCTGGGTAAACCTGGGAGTCGAGGTCAATGTTAACAACCCTCCCAACTAGCAGGCAAAGCATGGCAGTGACTGCAGCTGTCTTATGTTGATACAATGTAGTTAAAGTGCCCAACTGCTGTAAAGAACTGACTGACTAACACTGCGTGCCTTACTGGCTGTCTGATGGAAGCTGATGCTGGGTGGACTGTCTGCTGGATCATGTCTATCAAACGCACTAGAAAATGACCGCTTGAGTCTGGACAAGGAACCTGCTAGTGACGGACAGCTGGAGCCCTGGAAGCACACAATGGTATTTATGTTGGTAATGTGTACACACAATTAGACCCACGTACATGTCAACTCAGTCTGTCCTCTGCTATCCTGGCATGTAGGGTACCCAACTGTCATGTGCAGTCTCTAATCCTCTTATATATGTTACTGAAGAACCTGGAAGCCAGTTTGGTCTGTTATCCTCCACAGTCCCAAGCACGTGATTGGCTTTTGCTCTTGAATCCCAATCATCACATTACTTTTTAAATTTGGTCAGAAGAAACTACAGAAACCTGGCTGTGATAGTCTCTGCTTCCACTGTCAATGTTAGCCTCTGTGAAGGTCATGCATGCCTGATTCTAAGTGTGTTTATTTCTCCCTGTGTGTTGGTTGGTGGGTTGAGAATACTCCGGGAAACTAGTTTTAACTCTTAAGCCAGATGCACTGACCTTCAGGTCACTTGAGACCTGGCCAGGGCTGGCATCCTGATGCATTGACCTTCACGTCATCTGAGACCTGGCTAGGGTGTGCATCCATCAGAGTGATACTGCTTCAGAAACTGTCTTCCCAACCAGGCACTAAGTATCATCTCCACTGAGTCTGTGCTCTTCTACACCTCTACAAGCTCTGCAACCACTAGGCTGCAGCCAAGTCTCTCCTACCCTACCCAGTAGTGAAGTGCTACTGGACATTCATATTCAGTCTCTCCTAGCCTACCCGTAGTCAAATGCTACCTGACATTCATGCTCAATCTTTCCAGTCTATCTAGGAGGGAAGTGCTGCCTGACATTCATGGATCTGTCTGAATGTTAACAATGACATATCTAAAACCTGTGGAGACTGTTGACAATGACATATCTAAAACCTGTGGAGACTGTTAACAATGACATATCTAAAACCTGTGGAGACTGTTAACAATGACATATCTAAAACCTGTGGAGACTGTTAACAATGACATATCCCGTTTCTGGGCTTGGAGACAGGAAGGTGAACTCTACATAAGTCCCTGGTACTCTGATAATATGTCAGGAAAAAAGTCTGTACCAACTATACGTTAGTAGATGCACAACCCCCTTTAAGATGTCCTAAACATAAGTGCATCAGATATTTGAGACTCAGTATTCCACAGGATTCACAGCCTGCCAACAACACCTTCATCAGTCATCATATAATACTTAGGATTGAGCCAGGACGTTTGCATTGGTAATGCAATGTACAACCACTAAGCCGCAATGTTTCCTTGAACTGCATGTCTGACTCAAGCTACGGATCCCCCACTGTGGTCTCTCAAAGACTGCTTGAGACAGCGTAAGAATAAACACAAAAAACATATAGGCCAACACTTCCCATCCAATAATGCAGACAGGCTGTTGAGCTGTTAAGACCTCTAGAGTGTTTTTGCTTCTTGTTACGATTTGCTTACGCATTTTCTTCATGTTGGACTGGTAGTTCATGGTTCCATTGCCCAACTGCTGAGTTAAGTGTGTGGAGTGACACTGTGAGCTGTGGATGTCATGTGGAATGCTTTTATATATGTCCATGATTGTTTGTATTGCGAACTGCATGTTTAGAAAAATGGCAGATGGCTGGTTTTTGCCTTATGCAGTAATGTGTGTGCAACTGCTGGTTTTCTAGTGACTGCTGCTTCCATCCACGATGAACTGTAATTTTAGGTTTGGATTGTTGTGTTGGCAATCTGGCAGTAGCCTTATGCATGTACGTCTGTGCGTGCTGTTGGTTTGTCAAGACTGCTGTCTGTTCCACTTTTTTCACAGGACAGTGATGTGAATTTTGAGTGATATTCATTGGCACAGGAATGGAGCATTATGGAAATGACTAACTAAATAATACAGGCCAGAAACTCACAGACACATCATCTAAGACAGCAACAACAACAGAAGCAAGATGAACCCAAATTAAAAACAAATTACCTGAAAATCCAGAGCCGGGGAATGTACAGGAGTGTTGGGTAGTCTGTGTGCTGCAAACATGAAATATGGCTTATCAATCTCAAGAACCAGACAACGATTTAGAATAATCAGACACAATGAATGCTGGCGTGAACATCTAGTGGACAGACAGCAGCTGTCAACAACACACTAGCTATGCTGTGGGGTAGACATGTGTGCTCCCTCTATGACACTGTGTGCAAGGCCAACATGGACACCCCCCGACCTGTTGCTGGACTGTAGTTTACTCTCAAGCACAGAGATGTGATGATCCTCCCTGCTGTTTGCTAAATACTGATACTAGAACAAATATAGTTGTATTTACTGCAATATCATTGTTTTCCTTTAAATGAAAACAGTCTATATACAGTCTCACAGCAACATAAACAAATGGTAATCTTCTCTCATGTAAAAGAAGGTCAAATAGCGGGTTTATTGATGGGTGATATGATGAATATACAAAATGTCACCTGTATGTCCCCAGAAGTGCCTTTGAATATAAATGTCAAAGACGGGTTCTAAGAATATCTTGGATACAGAAAAGAACAAATGCATCCATACGACAAGAGCTGAATATTGAAGAAGGCTGGCTTCTAAAACAACGAAAATTGAAATATGTTGGTCACGTGAAACGTCATTCAAGTTTGGAGAGAACAATACTGGAGGGGTATATGATTGGGAAGAGAGCAAGAGGAAGGCCAAAGAGAAGATGAGTGCAAGATGTGGCAGATGATCTCCAGATGGGTGTATCAGACACAGAACATCTTGCTTGTGACCGAGAAGTTTTCTGGATGAGCATTATGGGAGCGAGGTTCTGCAAAGGACATGCTACTGAATGAATGAACTTGCTCAGATATCTGGTAGCCATTATATGTTTAAAACAAAAACAATAACTAAAAGGCCATATTTCATGCCATAGGTGCGGGATGTGTATTTGTCTGGACCAATCGGTGGCCGATGTCATATGTCTCATGTTAGCTGCCTTGACTTACCATTATATTTCTAGGTGTAGGCTGCGGCGACCTGTGAGCTCTGGTTAATTGTCCACATCAGCCCCTAAGTGGATTCAAACCCATGACCACCGGGACAGTAGGCAAGTGTCTAGCAACCATGCCAGCCTATGTTACCTGGTCTATGAGGCTGGGATCACTGAAATAGAGCAGACAGAACAGGCCGCTGCCCAGGCTACAATACCTGCCCACACACAGAATACTGACACTAGGTGTGATTCTGGCACACACAGAATGGAATCCCCTCCATGGTTATGAGATGTGTGTATTGAGCTGAGATTCTCCTTGTGTGATCAATGGATGAGACTGGAGTACTCATGGATACATCCATGTGATCAATGCATGAGACTGCAGCACTAATGGATGCATCCATATGTGATCCATGGATGAGGCTGGCACACTCATGGATGCATCCGTGTGAACCATGAATGAGACTGGAGCCCTAATAGATGCATCCATGTGATCCATGGATGAGACTGGAGCCCTAATAGATGCATCCGTGTGATCAATGGATGAGACTGGAGCCCTAATAGATGCATCCGTGTGATCAATGGATGAGACTACCCACCTGGCACATTGGGTAAGACATTGTTGACCTTGTACGTGGAGGTGGTCGACTCAAACATCTGCACCAGCGAGGCCTGGAACACATTCATGGAGGCTTAGAATGGAGATGATGGTCAGGAACATGCAAGTTCCATAACATACATATCTAATAAACATTCACAAATGTGCTTCATAACATTCACAAGTGTATTTCACAACATTCATAAATGTGATTCACAACATTCACAAATGAATCTCAGTCTGTGTTGGGTTAAGTTAAAAGAGGACAGGTGTTGGCTGGGTTGGTACCAAGCATAGACGCTTCTTTCTGACGTGGACTGACATAGATATAGAGTCCAGATAATGATGGAGTGGTAGTGAATCTGCTGACATCCAGAGCACAAGAAGTGGCAACGCTCATGACATGTCAGATATTTTCAAGAATATCTTTGAACGACCGCTAGTTGAAGACACATCAGCAAATGAAACACACTTACAGATTTTTTAGTTTGGATTCTCAAGCCCAGTTTTTACTTTAACTGTCATTCTCAGCCAGTTACTTTAAACAGAAGATCAATTTCAGAACAGTCATAACATCTGATGAAAGATATCTTGTAGAGGCTACAACAGGAATTGCCATAGCAAAGGTAACCTTACTTGAGAGAAAAATCATCAATAAAAAACTGTTAATAGCAGTGATAAAGTGTTAAAGTGCTACATAGAACCTACACTGCGTGTGAAAAATTGACAGTCAGCAGACAAGCTGAGAAATATTTAATGGCAGTGGACATGTGGTTTCTGAGGAAAATACAAAGAAAACCATGGAAAGGCAGAAAAACCAATGAAAAAGTCCAAAGAAATTAATGAAAACCATATACTGGTTACTTTAACCCTGTCTGTCACAGATAAAGATTACCCATAGCCTCTTTTTCATAAGATCATTATTATTTTCAACTACTTTTACCCAGGCGATTGCTTCAGTAAAGTAAAGATTGATTGGGAAATTAAATATCTTTATTAAACATTGATCATATGGCACTAAACTTTCAGCTAGCACTGAGAATACATCAACTAGAGGACAAACACATACTAAACACATAAACTAAAACACACTACACACATTCAACATAGAATCTAGCACACTGCCAGTCAGCCCAGAAACTAAAACACACACACCATACACACATGACGTAGGCACAGAGAACAAATCAACTAGAACGTATGCACTGACACGGAACACACCTGTACTGGACACACATATAATTCTGGTGATGAGTTTGTATATGAAACAGACATATATCTAAAGTCACAGAGTGACAAAACTAAAGTCACCGAGTCATGACAACTAACCTTCAGGGTTGCCAGCAGAAGATTCTCACCCTCCAAGAAAATCTGCCTCTTGTCAGGAGTGACATTCACATCCACAGATTCTGCCAGAATACACATTCTCTATATAGATGCTCTACTGAAGCTATAGATATATACACACAAACAAGACCCACAGCAGCAGTCCGCCGTGGGTCTGTGGAATGACAGAATCATGACATGTTGTAGGCCGGAATGCACGGAGGAATAGGTCTTCCCCTCACTGAGTGAGAGATGAACATAAGCATTGGATCCTCATCTGTTCACCTTCGTAACATCAGCACAGCTACTTATCAACTACACTAACTGTCTGTCTGTCTGTCTATCTATCTGCCACAGTCATGGGTGATCCCACTTCTCAACATGTCCCAAGTTCCAATCAGAATGTGTCAATTTGCATACTAACACATTTCCAGGTTATGATGACAAGCTGTCAAGAATCTTCTCTTGCTGGCTTCCTGTTTCTGTTTCCATAAATCTTTCCAGTTGGAACAATATTTTCTAGGTGGCCAAAAATGCATACCCTCTTTCTCTCTCTCTTTCTCTCTATGCCTCTATCTTCTAATGTTTCCTACAAACTCCAACCAACTGCCCAGAGGTGATTTGTTACTGTAACCCTTGTGCGTCTCAGACACTTGTTACTTTCATCTTTTTATCTTTTTGTTTTGGTTTCAGGCATGTTTACTGTTTTGTTTACTTCACTTGTTAAAAGATGTTTCAGATCTCTCTCTCTCTCTCTCTCTCTCTCTCTCTCTCTCTCTCTCTCTATATATATATATATATATATATATAAAATCATCCAATCATCCATTGCCTTGCCAGTTGTCAAGGGCTATCATGCTTCACCACAAATTGCGATCTCCGATGACATGGATCAATTCATGTGTTGACTCCCTTCCATGATGACTGACTCTTTCTGATGTTTGTGGTAAGTTGTCTTTGTAACTTAACTTCCCTCAACATGTGCAAATTGCTCATTTTGACTGTCCAATGAATTTTCAGTTTTCTGAAAAACCTTTCGTAAAACCACATCTTTTAGGCTTTTAGGGATTTTTTCACCTGATTACTAATTGTCCAGGATTTGCAGCCGCATGTTAAAACTAGATCTATGTAACATGCAAGAACTCTTTTTCTAACTTCCAAGGACAAAAACCTAGCGCATAAAATGTTCTTCATTTGATAGAATGCAGTATTTACTTGTCCTATTCTGTTTTTTATCTCTATGAAGCATCTTCCATCTGATTTTATCTATGTGCCTAGATATTTGAATTTCTGCATTTCCCCCAAAACACGTCATTTTATTTTGGTGCTCGCTTACTTTGAGCTAAAGCGTAGTCCACACACACTATTTACAGTAGTGATGGACTGAAATTTGCATGTGGGTTAGCTATCCATATTAACAGTGTCCCTCGCCATCAGGCGAACCCACTCTGACTTCAGAGATACTTGTAATTAACATTCCCAAGTCAAGAACGATAGGTCAACATTTTAGTCCACCTGTCCGGTGAAGGGGTTGAACCGCTAATCTCGGCATCAGCACACTGGATATTTAAGAACATGCGTTCTTATCCATTCGGTAATGCTGACCTGCAAACACGTCATTTACTTAAACTGTACTTTTAGGTACAATCTGTTTCTTTGATATCACCATGACTTATATATATATATATATAAGGGTCAGTAAATTAATTGAATTATTATAGTCAAGGGTCAGTAGATTGACTGGATGATCAAAATCAAGGATAATTAGATTGACTGAATGATTGCATTAAAAGATGAATAGACTGACTGACAAGTAAGTTGGTACAACTATCTTGGAACAGCCCAACATCGGATGGAACATGCCTTGTAGAGGTTACAAGAAGAATCACAATGGTAAAGGTAGTCTTTTACAAGATGGAAAACACAGATCAAGAAAAAGATGTTAGACACTGTGAGAAAAATAGTGGTGAAATGCTCTATAGAACCAATATTGTTATATGTCTGTGAAACATGGACAATACGCAGACAAGCTGAGAAACATCAAATGACAGCGGGCATGTGGTTTCTAAGGATAATGCAAAGAATATCATGGAGACAGTCAGAAAAATGAATGACTAAAAACCACTGGGATAACAATTACAATCATCATTATAGTCAGTGGAGGTCAGCACAGCCGGATGGACAAACGTGCTCATTATTAAACATCCGGTGTGCTGCTGTCGAGGTAGCTGGTTCAACCCCAACACCAGACAGTTGGACTAAAATGTTGAATTCCCATCCTTGACTTGGGAACATAAATTTCAATTCCTCCTGAACCTGGAGTGGGTTCGCCTGATGGCGATGGACACTGGTAATAGGGAAAGCTAATTCACTTGCAAAAAATCAGCCCAGTGCACTAGAAGTAGTAGCACGTGTACGGACTACACTTGAGATCAAAGCAAGCAACCACAAAACACAATTATAGTGAGACCAACATTGAACAAGTGAAGTCACACAACCAACCTTTGTCTACAGAAATGATAGTTAGTCCAACATTGAACAAGTGAAGTCACACAACCAAACAAGTGAAGTCACACAACCAACCTTTGTCTACAGAAATGATAGTTAGTCCAACATTGAACAAGTGAAGTCACACAACCAAACAAGTGAAGTCACACAACCGAACAAGTGAAGTCACACAACCAAACAAGTGAAGTAACACAATCAAAAAAGTGAAGTAACACAACCAAAAAAGTGAAGGAACACAACCAACCTTTGTCTACAGAAATACTGAGAGCAACAAGTGAAATCACACAACCAACCTTTGTCTACAGAAATGCTGAGAGCAACAAATGGATTCTGGTGTCTGTTATAGCTGTGGTAAACTTCATTGATTAACTTGAGAATCTGTGGAGAAAAACATCTTGTTGTGAGCAATGTTGCCCTGACAATAATGTCTGTATTGTCAAACCTCACTTCATTCAAGAGCTGGAATCCTACATCTACTAAGGTAGCAATGTAGACCAGGATGAGGGGAAAGATAAAGATAGTAACACAAGAATACAAAAGGCAAATAAGTTTTATAGCGCTAGGATATTTGTGGAGGTCAACAGAAATGACACTGAGAATATTAACTCTAATGCTAAATCAGAACTAATGTCTGGATCAGTAACATGGAGAACAACTGAAACAATGACTAAGAAACTACAAATATTCATGAACCGGTGCCTGTGCAATACAGAGAGACTGAAATTGAATGATGTGAATCATCAATGTGGAGTTCATGGAAAGAACTAAAAAAATATCAGTGTATGAATAGTAGGTGAGGAGAAGACACTGGAACTGGATAGGACAAAACCTGAGAATAGTACACCCAGAACGCTCTCAACCATAACCTGAACTGATTAGCTTTACGTGAACATTCCAACTTGAAGCTGCACTGTCAGTTGATGGTCTGTTTATATCACTGCTAGTCACTGACCATGACAAGTTAGGTCTCAGATATTACTGAGCTACCATATGACAGTCAACGTTACTAATTATTTTCTGTTAACGCCGAATGTTGGGCGGTGCTCACCAAACCTGACATCCAAATTGTGCCAACAGCTTCGGGCAGGGAGTGCTATTGGCAGGGTACAAGCCTTACCTTAAATGCAACCTAAAGACTAAATATCATAGCAAGGCAGACCAGGCCCTAAGCCTTGGTCGGCAACTGATCTAGAATGGACGCTCCAACAGGCGGACAGAGCATTGCTTTGCTGATTCAGCAGCTTGTCGTTTTCCAGACATTTTGGTGTTACCATTCCTCTGGACTAAACTAGACAAGCCAAGAGAGGCAAAATGCTGCATGGTCTCTAAATTCAGCTCAGACTTTGTGTTATGGAGAAGTATAAACCCATTTTACAAACTCTCGCCTATCAAGACGTCAAGGTGCCAGTCACTCACTACATTTCTCTCATGCACAGAGTCTATCTGTCTATGATCTCCTCCATGACATCAACTGATTAAACAAGGAGTGTCACATTCCTGTACCAGCCGACACGATGATTTAACTGTTCAGTTCTTCTGGTGCCTGGCACACACAACTCACCTTGGTGTAATCACAAGGTCGCCTGTTGACAAAGATAAACTGTCTGTCATTAGTGCTGCGACCTTGACCATGCTCACACTTGGACACAAACCCCTCCACTCTGAAACAGGAGAAAGCACAAGTGTGAAAATAGACTGACTTAAACAGGGAACAAGTGGAACAATAGACTAACATGAAGAGAACACAAGTGAGACAATTGATTAACATGAAGAAAACACAAGTGTGACAATTAAGGCTGTACCGGATTCAAATTTTTGAAATCCGGCCAGAGCCGGATTTGACCGGATTTATGAAGTGAGATCTGGCCGGAGCCGGATTTACAAATAAAAAAATAAAAATAAAATAACGTACTACATCACTTGACTTAGGTGAGTGGAGTCACTCGACTGTTCATTACTGCAGTTCATTACTATAGACATGACAAAGATGACATATACTCATATTAAATCATTTAAAAGTAAAATAATTACATTTACATTAGAATAAGTAATTAAGTAATATTAAGTTCCATAAGTTCAAGATGAAACATAATACATAAGCACATAATGCTAATTTAGTCATTTTAATTTTTAGTTTTCAGTTTCAGTTTTTAGTTTTCACATTGTTTTCAGTTGGCAAATTGGCAGCTCAGTTACAACTCACAACAACAGTACATTGAACAGATTGAATTTATTGAAATACATTCATTCAGTAATTTCACTATTCCAGTCAGTCAGTCTTCATTATGGCTGTGAAGTTGAACTCTCAGAGTCAAGAAGGGACGAGTTGTATTTCAGGAAAATCAATGTCTCCGCATTTTGTGGTAAAAGGCTACTACAGTGGTCAGTGATAATGTCTCCTGCAATACTGAACAGCCTTTCCGATGGCACACTTGTAGGTGGTGGTGCAAGAAATGCCTGCGCCAGTCTAGCCATACTTGGAAATCTTAGCTTATTTGCATGCCACCATGAAACTGGATCTGACTGTCGAGTTTGAAGTGGCTCTGACAAGTACTGTGTCACCTCAGTGTTAATGCTGTTGCCTTCGGCACTTGAAGAACGATCTGTGGTGGGATTTTCCTCGACAATTGTGTCAAAACAGCTCCATAGGCTGGACTCATACTGTGTGGCAGTGCTCACACAAGTCAAAACAATAGTACTACTACTACTAGTAGCTGATGGATCCTGTGGACTGACTGTGTTTGCTGAATCAATAATGGAGTTAGCTGCTAACAGCAGATGGGCTCGTGCATCACTTCTACCACGTTCGGAGAAGAAGCACAGCTTGAATCGAGGATCCAGTAGTGTGGCACAGGTGTAAATACTGTTGGATTCAATGTCCGCAAATCTGCTGCTAACAGCTTCAAGCAGGGCTGCTTTCATAGTTTTGATCCCAGCATCACTACCTTCTTTCTGGAGGAAAGCCATGAGTGTTTTCACTAATGGGATCACAACTGATATTGATGCCTGAGCTGCACTTATTTCACGTGTGATTTCTTCAAATGGTGCCAAAGTAGCTACCACATTCTCCGTGACTGCCCACTGCTGTGTCGTTAGCCCAGTTACTGAATCAATTTCAACACAGTACAGGCTGATGCTGCGCCGTTGTTCTAACAGACGTCGTAGCATATAGAACGTTGAGTTCCATCGTGTTGTCATGTCCTGGATAAGCTGATGTTGTGGTAGGTTTAATTCATTTTGAAGTTCATGCAAACGACTGGTTGCTGAAGAAGAGTGTTTGAAATGTCCTACCAATTTTCTTCCAGTACTGATGATGCCAGCAACATACTTTTGACTCAAAAGACCATCACGCACACACAGCTACAGTGTGTGTGCAAAACATCCAACACTTGAATAGCTGCCATCACGAAAGCATTTGGCAATATTGAATGCACTGTCTCTCACAACAACATGACACTTCTCACGTGCAATTGACCATTCATCCAGCATCATTTCAAATTGTGCAAGCAAGTTTGTGGCCATGTGATGTTCATCAAATGCAGTACAATGGAAGACTACACTGCTGTGAACGAAGGAGTCTGTTAACCAATGGCCAGTGAGGCCCATAAATGACTGAGTGGTGTGTTCAGCTGTCCACGTATCTGTTGTGAATGATATGTAATCAGTGTCAGATATCATTGCTGCAATTTTTACCTTCAGACGTTTACACATGTCAGGAATGACATGTTCAGCAAAGTACTTTCTTGAAGGCAATTCATA
The DNA here is from genome assembly GCA_014155875.1 of Cepaea nemoralis. NCBI lineage: Eukaryota > Metazoa > Mollusca > Gastropoda > Stylommatophora > Helicidae > Cepaea > Cepaea nemoralis. The sequence goes on along the minus strand of JACEFZ010010708.1, from coordinate 2,810 downwards.
CCTTTTTTCCATTGTATGCATCAACTCTCTGAAACCTGGTCGTTTCACTACTTGAAAAGGCTCCATATCTATGGCTATCATTCGGGCTACGGCAGCATGAATGCGTTTAGCATTGGGACTGTTGATGTCCCAAATTTTGGCCCGGTCCCATGCCTGCACAATTGACTGCTGGGTACTGCTGCTGGCTTTGTGCAAACATGGTCCCAGATTCATCATAGATGTGGTCGCCAATACACTGGCCTCCAGTGATGCTTTCTTTTCCATCATTTCATCATAGCTTTTCCTGTGCATCGATCGCAAATAGGTCTGCATGGATGATGTTGAGAAGTCTTTGGGGCGATCTGATCGTCCACACGATAACTGTTTGTCACACAACTTACATATTACCTTCGCTGAATCATCGTCTTTAACCTTGAAGTAATCCCAAACGGCGCTGTATGACTTAGATTTTGATGCCATTTTATTTTATGGGCAAGACCAAAGAAATTTACGAAAATAAGAAATATTCAAGTCCCACAAACTCATGAAGTAATGCACCATTAAAATTCAAAATGAGTGTTTTTTTCTTAAAATTCTTATTTACATCAGCGAGAAATAGTAAACCGGAAGTGCTACTGTGCTATTGCCTAAAATTCAGCTTGGCCTCATGAAACATGTACAGAAAATACACGTGATTAGGCAACACAAATCCGGCCTAAATCCGGCAAAATTGGACCGGAGCCGAAGCCGGATTTGTAAAAATGGGCGGATTCCAGATTTGCCAGAGCCGGAGCCAAAATCCGGTCCACCCCTAGTGACAATAGACTGACATAAAGAGAACACAAGTGTGAAAATAGACTGACATGAAGAAAGCACAAGTGTGACAATAGACTGTTATAAAGAGAGCACAACTGTGACAATAGACTGACATAAAGAGAGCACAAGTGACACTTTTATGGTCTTATCTAGTGTCAGCACATTGTTTTAGACTAATTTCCTAGTGATCCAATAGACTGATATGAAGAGAGCACAAGTGTGACAATAGACTGATATAAAAGAGAGCACAAGTGACACTTTTATGGTCTTATCTAGTGTCAGCACATTGTTTTAGACTAATTTCCTAATGATCCAATAGACTGATATGAAGAGAGCAGAAGTGTGACAATAGACTGATATAAAAGAGAGCACAAGTGACACTTTTATGGTCTTATCTAGTGTCAGCACATTGTTTTAGACTAATTTCCTAGTGATCCAGAAACTGTTATATTTTGGGAAAAATCCATGTCCGCCTGTTGAAATTTCTCATTTTTCAGCTATCTCAATTTTGTCAACAAAACTGCCCCAGGAGTGCAAATTATTACTTTTATGGTCATGTCTATTGACAGGACATTGTTTTAGACTAATTTCCTAGTGATCCAGAAACTTTTATATTTTGGGAAAAATCCATGATCGGCGGCCGCCTGTTGAAATTTCTCATTTTTCAGCTATCTCAATTTTGTCAACAAAACTGCCCCAGGTGTGCAAATTATTATTTTTATGGTCATGTCTATTGTCAGCACATTGTTTTAGACTAATTTCCTAGTGATTCAGAAACTTTTATATTTTGGGAAAAATCCATGATCTGCCACCTGTTGACATTGCTCATTTTTCAGCTATCTCACTTTTGTCACCAAATCTGCCCCAGGAGTGCAAATTATTACTATTATGGTCATGTCTAGTGTCAGCACATTGTTTTAGACTAATTTCCTAGTGATCCAGAAACTTTTATATTTTGGGAAAAATCGATGACCGGCCGCATGTCGAAATTTCTCAGTTTTGAGCTATCACAAATTTGTAAACAAAACTGCCCCTGGAGTGCAAATTATTACTTTTACGGTCATGTCTAGTGTCAGCACATTGTTTTAGACTAATTATTTAAAGATCCAGAAACTTTTATATTTTGGGGAAAATCGATGACCGGCCGCATGTCGAAATTTCTCAGTTTTGAGCTATCTCAAATTTGTCAACAAAATTGCCCCTGGAGTGCAAATTATTACTTTTATGGTCATGTCTAGTGTCAGCACATTGTTTTAGACTAATTTCCTAGTGATCCAGAAACTTTATATTTTGGGAAAAATCTATGATCAGCCACCTGTCGAAATTTATCATTTTTCAGCTATCTCAATTTTGTCAACAAAACTGCCCCAGGTGTGCAAATTATTATTGTTAAGGTCATGTCTATTGTCAGCACATTGTTTTAGACTAATTTCCTATTGATTCAGAAACTTTTATATTTTGGGAAAAATCGATGATCTGCCACCTGTTGAAATTTCTCAGTTGTCAGCTATCTCAAATTTGTCAACAAAACTGACCCCGGAGTGCAAATTATTACTTTTACGGTCATGTCTGGTGTCAGCACATTGGTTTAGACTAATTTCCTAGTGATCCAGACACTTTTATATTTTGGGAAAAATCCATGATCTGCCAACTGTTGAAATTGCTCATTTTTCAGCTATCTCACTTTTGTCACCAAATCTGCCCCAGGAGTGCAAATTATTACTATTATGGTCATGTCTAGTGTCAGCACATTGTTTTAGACTAATTTCCTAGTGATCCAGAAACTTTTATATTTTGGGAAAAATCGATGACCGGCCGCCTGTCGAAATTTCTCAGTTTTGAGCTATCTCAAATTTGTCAACAAAACTGACCCCGGAGTGCAAATTATTACTTTTACGGTCATGTCTGGTGTCAGCACATTGTTTTAGACTAATTTCCTAGTGATCCAGAAACTTTTATATTTTGGGAAAAATCGATGACCGGCCGCCTGTCAAAATTTCTCAGTTTTGAGCCCT
>JACEFZ010010707.1:12500-197139 GCA_014155875.1 Cepaea nemoralis | reverse complement strand
AATTATTCGCATTCTGCTCTATTTTCGCCATCGTATTGTCTTTCGCAATTCTACATGGTGAAAATTCTAGATGTCATTCCCTGGAGGCTTTCTGTGAAAGAACATTAAATTTGGAAATCCGGAATCATTGAGCTTTCTCCGCATCGCGGCCTCCTTTTCCTTTTCAGAAAAAATTCCATCCTCTTAATGGCAGTTATTCTTGCCACCCTGTGTTGTCTTTGGAGATCAGCCAGTCCACATCGCGGTTTCCTTTTCTGGAAATGTCATGTGCTCTTGAATGGCTGAGTTATTTGAAATCCTGAGTATTGATTGGCAGATCGCCAGCTATAAGCTTTTTCCATGCCCTACAAAGATGACACATGCGCTGGGATTAAGAAAGTTGTAAAATACCTCCATGGGACTCACCATCCTGCTGTGATAAGCCTACCGATGACCAAAAAGGGGTGCTCTTGAATGGGAGTTTTTTCATTTGACCGATGAGGGTTTAAATGGCAGTTCTACAAGCCTAGCAAAAGGGCTCCCAGATGAAGTTAAATCCAGTTCTGGGACCTAGCACAAGGCTCCCCACGATGACCATGGTCAATCCAGTTTTTAACCCTAGCCAAGGCTTCCCACGATGAAGGTGTCAACCCGATTTGAACAACCCTACATTTGGTCCCCACGATGAAGGTGTAAATCCAGTTCTACAACCCCTAGCACAAGGCTTCCCACGATGAAGGTGTAAATCCAGTTCTACAACCCCTAGCACAAGGCTCCCCACGATGAAGGTGTAAATCCAGTTCTACAACCCTAGCACAAGGCTCCCCACGATGAAGGTGTAAATCCAGTTCTACAACCCTAGCACAAGGCTCCCCACGATGAAGGTGTAAATCCAGTTCTACAAACCCTAGCACAAGGCTCCCCACGATGAAGGTGTAAATCCAGTTCTACAACCCTAGCACAAGGCTCCCCACGATGAAGGTGTAAATCCAGTTCTACAACCCTAGCACAAGGCTCCCCACGATGAAGGTGTAAATCCAGTTCTACAACCCTAGCACAAGGCTCCCCACGATGAAGGTGTAAATCCAGTTCTACAACCCTAGCACAAGGCTCCCCACGATGAAGGTGTAAATCCAGTTCTACAACCCTAGCACAAGGCTCCCCACGATGAAGGTGTAAATCCAGTTCTACAACCCTAGCACAAGGCTCCCCACGATGAAGGTGTAATCCAGTCTACAACCCTAGCACAAGGCTCCCCACGATGAAGGTGTAAATCCAGTTCTACAAACCCTAGCACAAGGCTCCCCACGCTGAAGGTGTAAATCCAGTTCTACAACCCTAGCACAAGGCTTCCCACGATGAAGGTGTAAATCCAGTTCTACAACCCTAGCACAAGGCTCCCCACGATGAAGGTGTAAATCCAGTTCTACAACCCTAGCACAAGGCTCCCCACGATGAAGGTGTAAATCCAGTTCTACAACCCTAGCACAAGGCTCCCACGATGAAGGTGTAAATCCAGTTCTACAACCCTAGCACAAGGCTCCCCACGATGAAGGTGTAAATCCAGTTCTACAACCCTAGCACAAGGCTCCCCACGATGAAGGTGTAAATCCAGTTCTACAACCCTAGCACAAGGCTCCCCACGATGAAGTGTAATCCAGTTCTACAACCCTAGCACAAGGCTCCCCACGATGAAGGTGTAAATCCAGTTCTACAACCCTAGCACAAGGCTCCCCACGATGAAGTGTAAATCCAGTTCTACAACCCTAGCACAAGGCTCCCCAGATGAAGGTGTAAATCAGTTCTACAACCCTAGCACAAGGCTCCCCACGATGAAGGTGTAAATCCCAGTTCTACAACCCTAGCACAAGGCTCCCCCACGATGAAGGTGTAAATCCAGTTCTACAACCCTAGCACAAGGCTCCCCACGATGAAGGTGTAAATCCAGTTCTACAACCCTAGCACAAGGCTCCCCACGATGAAGGTGTAAATCCAGTTCTACAACCCTAGCACAAGGCTCCCCACGATGAAGGTGTAAGTCCAGTTCTACAACCCTAGCACAAGGCTCCCCACGATGAAGGTGTAAATCCAGTTCTACAACCCTAGCACAAGGCTCCCCACGCTGATCGAAATGAGTGTGCAGCAGCTTGTCGATCGGGATGGAAACAGTACCACCACCACTCCCAAAATACTTCATTCCCTATAAAAGTGAACATCTCGAGCGGAGGGATTCGTACAGGTGTCACATAATTTTGCTCTGTAAACTTTTGATTTCTTTCTTGGTCAAAAGCACCGAACTCTATAGAACTATACTGCAGATACACATCTCATCATCATCATTTGCCATACAGATCGTGGGCGGTCATGTTTCGCCATCCCACACGATCACAGAGTCGTGGATCAGCTCTTGTTCTTGTCTCGACCATACCAGGTGGCCAAGCCATTCAGGTATTTACTTTTCTGCATTCCCCTTGTTCTTTTCCCTCATTCTTGCCAGTTGTCACCAAGTTCTCCAATTTATTTCTTTTCATAACGTGTCCAAAAATGTGTGACTGTCTAAGTCTAATTTCTCTAATCAGTTTACGGATTTCACTTGTTTCGTGCAGGACTTGTTGATTGGTTTTTTCTATCTGTCCATGGTATTCTTTGCATTTTTCCCAGAAACCTCATTTTCCACAGTCATTAGATGTTTTTCAGCTTGTCTGCTCATTGTCCAAGCTTCACATCCACACACAAGTACATGTTCTATGTAGCACTTCAAAACCCTTCTTCTAGTTGCAAAAGACATCTGTTTATTGGTCAGTATGTTTTACATCTTGAAAAAGGCTACCTACGCCATGGCGATTCTAGTTCTAATATTTTCAAGGCATCACCCATCAGATGTTATGATTGTTCGGAGATAATTGTACCGATTCACTTGTTTAATAATATTCTCATTTACTTGTATATTGCATTCCTTCTTCCTAGTGACGACCATAAACTGTGTCTTCTTACAATTTAATTCTAACTCTGGTTTTTAACTGTGTGCAACAACCACATTAACTAAATGTTGCCCATCCTGTTCATGATACACATCTAAAGAGAGCTATTTTTATTTAATAAATCCAATTATCTTATCCTGAAATGAACATAGCACAGACTTCTGTAATCCAGAATCCAATTAGAAACCAACAATAAGGAACGAGAAGATAACTATCTAACGCTTATCCAACGAGAACATACGCCATTCACTAAATCGAACCGCTAAGAGAGACGGCGCATCTATTGATTTCCCCAGACTGCATTGATATAGTTTCTGCCTAATAATAACAATATCTTACCAAGAGCACGTCTGCTACATGACTCCATGGAGCGTGACAATATTTATGAGCTATTATTTACTCGATTCAAAGTAGTGCATATTCTGCCCGCACATAAACAATACGAAGAGCCAATGTAAGATATTTGTAAAACAGTTCCTAAATAAACTATCGATTGTTTGACGCTCACAGAAGTAGAGGAAAGAAAGAGAAACCCTCGGACACAATTGGCACCATACAAATTAAAAGCTATAGTTATCCCACACGGGATTCGAACCCGTTACCTTCAAACGACGACAGCGCCTCGCTGCAGGAATAAGTGTACTTCGATGAATGACCAACTAGACACCCAATTTTTATGTTATGCCACGCTCTGAGAAGACAAAAAACTGGAACATGTGACAACAGTAAAGATTTGCGGAAAGAGAGACAGAGGAAGACAGCGTGAACAGATTCTTGACAGTCTTGTGTCATGGCAAGGAAGGAGTCAACACACGAATTGAACCATGATCGCCCACGCCAGCCGGCAAGGGACTGGATGATGCCGAGTATGTCCTCAAGTCTCTCCTTTTTTCCTCTTCTATAAGCGCCAAACAATACCTGCTAATTTATTCATGAACTGTCTTAGTGGTGTCAAAGGGTTCCCCAATTGATATTTATGTGTATAACATTTGTTTAAAAAAAAAACAAAACCACAACAACAACCCGTTTGTTCGGTCACATCCCAAGATTATCACAAGAGAATTATAGATTCTTGACACAACGGAAGTGATTCGAGAGACCTCCTACAACTCAACAGCTTTTTATTAATGGAACATGAGGCTGTGAAAATCACCACGTATGAAAACCACATAAGATTACGTACTTATCTGAAGCTCTTTGGTAAATTGTGCTTAAACAAAAGGAGGCGATGGAAGAGGATAAGCAGTAGTAGGTAGTAGGTAATAGGTAATAGGTGGTAGTAGTAGGTAATAGGTAATAGGTGGTAGTAGTAGTAGGTAATAGGTAATAGGTAATAGGTGGTGGTGGTGGTGGTGGTGGTGGTAGTAGTAGTAGTAGTAGTAGTAGTAGTAGTAGTAGTAGTAGTAGTAGTAGTAGTAGTAGTAGTAGTAGTAGTAGTAGTAGTAGTAGAATGTGATCAACATAGAACAATTAGTATAATGAGTCACATCACAAAGATTTTGCTAAGAATTATCACGCAAAGAGTGAGGAAGAAGATACAACCTGAAATAGGGGAAGAACAATGCGGGTTTGTAGAAGGAAAGGGTACAGTAAATGCTGTGTATATGCTGCGAACAGTTATTGAACGTGCTATAGAAGTAAACAAGGATATACATCTTTGCTTTATTGACTATACAAAGGCTTTTGATAGAGTTATACATGTCAACATGGTGGATATGCTTGCAGATCTACAAATTGATGGGAAAGACATTAGACTTATAAAAAACATATATTGGAAACAACAAGCTGCAATAAGGATTGATAATGAAGTGGGACAGTAATCAGCCAATTAAGAGAGGTGTTAGGCAGGGATATGTGATGTCTCCAAATCTTTTTTCCCTATACAGTGAAAATATTTTCAGAAATGTAGAGGATATAAATGGAATCAGCATTGGATGACGAAACATCAATAACATTAGATATGCAGATGATACAGTATTAATTGCAGACAATGCGCAGGACTTGCAACAATTAGTAGATACGGTTGTTGTACACAGTGAGCAACTGGGGTTAGAATTAAATTGTAAAAAGACTCAGGTTATGGTCGTCACTAGGAAGGAAAGAAGTGCCACAATGTAATATACAAGTAAATGGAAATATTCTTCAACAAGTGAATCGGTACAATAATCTTGGAACAGTCATAACATCTGATGGGAGATGCCTTGAAGAGATTAGAACAAGAATCGCCATGGCGAAAGTAGCCTTTAGCAAGATGAAAAACATTCTGACCAATAAAAAGATGTCAATTGAAACGAGAAAAAAGAGTGTTGAGGGGATACATAGAGCCTGTTCTTTTGTATGGATGTGAAACTTGGACAATGAGCAGTCAAGCTGAAAAGCATCTGATGGCTGCAGAAATGTGGTTTCTGAGGAAAATGCAAAGAATACCATGGACAGACAGAAAAACCAATGACCAAGTACTACAGGAGACAAATGAACATCGTAAACTGATTAGAGAAATTAGACGTAGACAGTCAAAATTTTTTGGACATGTTATGAGAAGAAATGGATTGGAGAACTTGGTGACAACTGGCAAGATCGAAGGGAACAGACCAAGAGGAAGACCGAGAGGAAAATACCTGGATGGCTTGGCCACATGGCATGGACGAGACAGGAACACTGAGCTGATCCACGACACTGGTGGATCGAGTGAAATGGCGAGTCATGACCGCCCACGCTTTCCGGCATGGCACATGATTGATTGATTGATTGAGTAGTAGTAGTAGTAGTAGTAGTAGTAGTAGTAGTAGTAGTAGTAGTAGTAGTATAGTAGTAGAGTAGTAGAAGCACCGCCGCCAGCAGCAGCAGCAGCAGCAGCAGCAGAAGAAGAAGAAGAAGAAGAAGAAGAAGAAGAAGAAGAAGAAGAAGAAGAAGAAGAAGAAGAAGAAGAAGAAGAAGAAGAAGAAGGCTGAAAAAGTACAGGTATAAGCAAATATACAGATGAAAAAAGAAAAAAAAATCCTTTATGAAAATCAGCAAAAATGACAAACACGTGAAGATAATGTTTGTTACGATGTCTTCCATTAGTCTCCAGCACTCAATAAACCGACAAGGAATCTTGCTGTATAAATCGGCGACGAAATATTAAGATCTCCACAAGTTCAGGAAAAAGAAAGAAAGAATCCACAATTTCCCCACCGAAGACAGCTAAGAATAGCATATTAAGGAGAATTGAAAACACAAAACGAGGTGTTCCAATGATACTAGTTGAGATGATGTAAGGTCATTAATTCGTCAAGGCCGGAGAGCAGGTAATTGAAGCTGGTACTGAGAAGCCACGCCCGTAAGGGAAGCAAGGACTAGCAACACGGTAACCTACCTTACATGTCGTAAGAGGCGATAAAGGAGGGTTGTTGTGAGACTGGCATCTCATCCCGTAGTAAACGTTAGCTGTAACAACCATCCAACAATGAATAATTTATTGCCTGGCATATTTCGCTGCATCTCAGGCGTATACTGCAAAGTTATATAGGGTGTATTTTTAATGACTGTGCAGTGTTGGAAAATAATGCCGGTCCAAGTTTTGTATTCACCCTCTGTAAAGTTCAAGGAAAATACTAGGTAAATACACAATTTGGACGGGCAATATTTTCAAACACTGCACAGACATTAAAAATACACTCTGTATATCATACAAGTTGGATAAATGAATTACATTTTGGCCGAACTACTTAAAACACACAGTCACTGTTACTGCTCGAATGTGGAGTATTCACGTAATATGATATATAACTCTATGCTGTGTGTACCTGACAAGATGCAGTGAAATATGCCAGGCAATAAATGTGAAGACTGCTTTTTGTGGCTTCTGTGTCTAAATTAACGAATGGAATGCATTGTTTTGAGCTATGAACAGGTGGGTCCTGTCCCGAGTTGCCCGAGGGTCTGTCGTGAGTTGCCCAAGGGTCTGTCGTGAGTTGCTCGAAGGCCTGCCGTGGTTGCATGATGGCCTTTTGTGAGTTGCCTAAGGGTCTGTCGTGAGTTGCCTGAGGACCTGTCGTGAGTTGCCTGGTGTTATTTCGTGAGTTGCCCGAGGGCCTGTCGTAAGTTGCCCGAGGGCCTGTCGTGAGTTGCCCCTGAGGGCCTGTCTGAGTTGCCCGAGGGCCTATGTTCAACAGGGAGACGAGAGGCAGAAGGAGAATGGGGAAGCCTGTAAACACGGCTGGTAATGTTCATAAACCCTCTGCGTCGTTTCCTTTCCGGTTATACATTTTAACTGGCTATTACACAAGCATAGTTTTGAAAACAAGAGTTGAGTTGGGTCAAGAACCGACATAACAACACTCGGGACATTCCATAAAGTGCTCCGTTCTCGTCTTCAACAGCCAGCAAAGAGTCATAATATTAATGGTGAATCACGCCAGTAACATTATTTTAGATCCAGAGGGACCCTCCCACTTTCTTACAGATAACTTTCCTTGGCACTAAACAATATGAATTTTACTACCAGGGTTTACTCCAATGGCGGTCTATCGGCAAGAATGCTGGAATGCACTGACAGAGCGGCAAGTGCGCGAAGAATTTCGAATTTCATAATTGATGCCATCGACATAAAGTGCGCCGTGTAACACGCACCACCAAATAGTAATGGAGCGTTGTATTACTGACTTATTGGCACAATACACGCCACAATATCCCGCAAGTCAGCCCGTCTCTTTTAGATACCGAAAAAAAGGGGTTGGCTGCTGCCGAGCTATTACTGGAGGCAAACAAAGCAACAAAGCTTCAACAATTACTACTCTTCGGATACCGCGATCATCATCATCATGTGCCATGCCGATAGGTGGGCGGTCATGTTTCGCCATCTTACATGATCACCAGAGTCGTGGATCAGCTCCCTGTTCTTGTCTCGACCATGCCACGTGGCCAAGCCATCCAGGTATTTACTTCTGTACCTTCCCCTTGTCTCCCCCACCCCATTCCAATCGTGCCAGTTGTCACTAAGTTCTCTAGTTTATATCTTCTCATAACGTGAAAAAAAAAATGACTATCTGCGTATATTTTCTCATTTGCGGTTTGTAGGACTTGCTCATTGGTTTTTCTGTCTGTCCATGATATTCTTTGTATTTTCCTCACAAACCACATCCCCATTGCCATTACATGTTTTTCTGCTTGTTTGATCATTGTTCACGTTTCACATCCATAAAAAAGTAACAGGTTTTGTAACACTTCACACGTTTTCTCGTTGCAATTGACATCTTTTTTATTAATCATGTTTCGTAATTTAACAGATGCCACGATAAGTATTTTTATTTTCTTTCTTTCTTTATAAAAATGTATTTTGTTGTCTTGTTCTTTGAAAATGACATCGGTCGAAACGTTGGCCTTTAACTCTGTGTGTGTTTATCCGTTCGACGAGCTTTCCCAGTCATAACTTAGTGTTTTCATTCGAACTCCTGCCTCTAACAGGCTGGGTTGCAGTATTCCAAAATGACTATCTAGGCTTATATGATAAGCCACAAATATAACGGCAAGTAACTCGGGCTGGCAAGAACCAGCATTAGTCTGCCAAGAGAAATGTAGCTGACGTATGTGCGCGAGTGGGAAGCTGCATCCAGGCGTCTGTCACGGAGATGAAATTAACCGTTAGAAGGTGTCAAAATGCGGGAAAGATGATCAAGAATGAAGCTAATCAAAGCGTTAGCTGGAGGGTGCGTCATTCTATTTCGGAAGCAAATAGGGTCGGGTTTAAAAGGTAAGCGCAACAGTCACTTTCAGGTGAACCCGATAACTTAACACGTCAGAGTACAGTTTCCGATAACTTAACACGTCAGTGTACAGTTTGGAACTGATAATCTTACGCTAGCCGCTGCTAATATAATGGCTATTTGACACTAGAATCAACATGTCACGAACGAAATTCGTTTCTTTCTCCAAACACAAATATTTATATCATACTGTACCTCATGGCTAGAATTAGGATATTTATGTACATTGTACTTTTGTTTGTACCTTTGTTTCCCAGAAACAGAAAATGGCTCAACAAACAGGATCAGTTGCAAGACCGCGAAGAAGGAAGAAATGTACCTCACACAATTAATATGAGAATGCCCTGAAGCGTTTCGGTAAGGTTACCTGCATCAATTGTAATAGTTGTAATCATATCTTTACCGATGTTGGTTATGTGTGTCACAATTTTGCTAGCCTGATAAGCAATTTCCCATTGCCTAAATCCTGCTGTAGTCAAAATATATCAGTTTACTTTCTAACACTCAAAATACACGGATGTTTAGAAAAGAAAGAAATTGTGTTTTAGGAGGGAAAGTCGTTAAGTCACCTGAATTTTATTATGAAGTGCACGGAAAAGTATGGACAACGGAAGATATTATTTAGGGACATAAACTGGCTCTTAAGCAAATCCCCCATGGTACAGGGACCTTTTTATCTTTACATTTTTCAAGATGGTGATTAAGGCGTGGTCGATCATGCTTCTACCCAAATCTTCCGAGCTGTCACGTGTTCTAGCTTCCATCTTCTCATAATGTCGTCAACCAACCAAATAATGACGACTGCCTCTTTCTGTTGTGTATGCTGTCTTAGTGTCTTTCATAACATTTTTTGTTGTTGTAGGACGTTGCAGTCAACATCAGCATTTTCCAGCTGCTGTTGATGTACTTGGCAAGATCACGCTCAGTAGTTTGCCACTGCTTTCTGAGCGACCGGTTCCCATATCACGTAAATTACCAACCCGGCGAGAACCGCTACTGTTTCTCGCGCAGGTTACGTTACTCACGAGGATATACGGGATTACGGAGAAAGAGGTTAACTCCTAATCGCTTCAAGGAATTTCAGAATTCTTCTGTAAAACCATATCTCTGCAGCTTCTAGTAATTTCTTTGTTTATTAATTATTGTCCAGGATTCACCATCATACATTAAAACTGGTTCTATGCAAGCATTCTTTTTCTAACCTCCAAGGACAATGATTTATTGCATAAGATGTTCTCCTTTAAGTTCAACTGCAGCTATGCAAATATACTATTTTCTACATATCTGTTTCTATATCCCGGGATAAAAACGGAACGACAAAGTAAAGGGAGAGGCAAACGACATCCAGTGATGAAGATTTTCACAACTGAATACGTGAGTAAATATATGCCGCGACCTCAGACGCCGAAGCTGTATCTCCCAACTTGCCGTGGCACCTCGCCAAGTAATAATAGCTAATGTGGATGCTCGTGAACCATCTTCTATCGGCTTAGAGTTGATGTGGCGTTCTGGTACACTTACTCTTACAGCCCAACGACAGCACTGCCTGGCTATGATGTTTTCAGATTCGTTGTGCGAGCAGCTGTCATTTGTTCTTTTCTAGTTCTACTGCATTTTAGTACGACTTCGGATACTTAACTTATTGTATCTCCTGTAGTTTAAAAACAAAATAATTAATACACCATTGTGAAGCTTGCGGATAGAACTAGATAAATAAGTGAAAAAAAGAGGTGAAGAAAAGACCTGACAATGGATAGTAAATACACCGAGACTTATTGGGAATAGGATAACTAAAATATCCTTGGTTGGATTCCACAGGGCAAAAGAAATGGAGCAAGCCCTGCAATCACACGGAAGCGAGAAGCAGAAACAGAAAATGAATAACATGGGAGGTCGTGGACGGAGCCGCATGGGAAAGCTAAGGAGAGGATGCCTTGGCGTGAGTTCGATGAGGGCCTATTCCTCAATGGGGGATAAAGAGCGGAAGAAGAAGAAGCTGCTACGCATAAACTCTTAAAAATGAGTACACAGCCACCCCCCCCCCCCCCCCCACCCGTTTCTTTTATTAACTAACTTCTTGAAGACCTGTCGGGGCACTGATTACTGAATATGACGTCACCATGTATCTTTCCTCCTATTTATTTGTTCTCTGTATCCGCATTTCCATACCCGCAACTGAGCAAATCAGTGGGTCATCGGCGGATCTACGAAGTTCGTGCTTTGTGCGATGATCTCCACAGAGAAAGAGAGAGAGAGATGGGGTCAAGAAGGGGGAGGGAAGGAGAAAACGAGAGAGAGAGAGACGCAGACAGACAGAGAGAGATGGGATCAAGAAGGGGGAGGGAAGGAGAGGACGAGAAAAACACAGAGAGAGACGCAGAGAGAGAGAGATGGGGTCAAGAAGGGGGAGGTAAGGAGAGGACGAGAGATAGACACATAGAGAGACGGAGAGAGACGGAGAGGGAGAGAGAGAGAGAGAGAGAGAGAGAGAGAGAGAGAGAGAGAGAGGAGACGTGTGTGTCTGAAGATAGAAATAGGCTGTGTTCCCTTGATAAGACACTCCATATAGCCCGTTTTAAATGTTTTTACAGCAGGCGACACCTGGGAATGGCGATTCTGATTCGAGACAGTATAGTGGTTTCAGAGATGGACATGTCCACGTGGGACAGTGACGAGACACAATTACAGGTTGTGAGAGTTCACTCCGGTCTACCATTCGTGTTGGTGAATGTGTTTGTCTGTAACGCGAGTGAGGATTCCCATAGAAGGCAGTGTTTGAGTGACATATTGTGTTAGGAGAGGAATGTCATTTTCTGTGGCAATTTCAACGTTAAGAGCAAATCATGGGGTAACATTTCTTCCAACACACAGGGGGAGGAGCTCGAGGTGGCTCTTGAAACCAGTGACCTGGTGTGTATCAACAGTGGCTGTGTCACCAGGACAGCAAGTCGTCCAGGTGACGAAAACAGTGTTATTAACCTGGCGCTGGTGTCTCTGTCACTCACTACAGTGTGTAGATGGGGTGTCCTACGGCACCATGGCAGCGACCACCACCCTTGCAGCATATTCGTGTAAAGTGGCAGAACCAGGCAGCACAAGTCAACGGTCAAGATCTTTAAGTATGATAGTTTATGGCAAGATGTGGTGAGTAAAATAAGGCGTGACAAACGCAGGAAACATCATGGCAGGAAAAAAAAAGCTCGGAACAGCCACCTTGGTGGAATTGTTAGGTGGAGAAGGCCTGGGTGGAGAAGCGTGGTGCTGTAAGGAAATGGCACAACGCCAAGAAGAACAGTGCTGCCCACCCTAGTCTTATTGTGCAACTGGAAAGAAAGATTGGCACCAAAGTTAGCTATTTAAAAAAAAACTAGTTAAAGTGGTTAAAAGTGAAAAGTTGGCAGAGTTGTGTCAAAGAATAAGCACAGACAAGACACTGAAATTGTTCCGGCGACTACATAAAAGTATGAATGGGGTAGTTAATAAGAATTTTCCTGACTTCCAAAGCGCTGACCTTATCTGGCAGAGGTCTGACGAGAATAAGGGCAAAGCCCTTTTCGAATGCTATTTAGAGCAGAGCAACCGGACATGAGAGTAGAAATTTTACCACAGCGGTTACCTCAGAAAAAAGAAAATCCTAACCTGCACAGTATGCGGCGACTGCCCTAGACAGGCGGCCGTAATTCCTCAGGCTCAAGACCCCTCTGCCATACACCGCAAGGTACTCTAATGGCAGTAAATGACGATTACCTCAGATAGGTGTAAGGCCCAGAACATTGCAACTGAAGACACAGTGGCACCTGGGAGGGTACCGTCCAAATAGAGAAAACTGGACCAACGCAGCAGTTTTTGCCCATGATGTCTATGGAAATTTCCACTCAAGCACTGAAACATGTGCTGCGGCGATTGATCTTGAGGATGCGTACAACAGAGTACCATTGGATTTCTTAATGTTTCAGCTTCTTGAATTCAAGATCTCCCCCGACGTGTCTCACCTTGCCGCGGTGGGGGAGCTTGAGTGTCCCACTGACCCCAAGCGCTGTGCCAATGGATATAAACTACATATTGGGACAGCTCTTGGGATAGGGACCAGACAGAGAGACACAACCTGCTGCTCTGCAGGTAGACTGAGGATAGCAGTCAAAATTTAAACTCAGGCGCACGAAGCCACAAACTTGGTCCAGACACTTACACAAAGGCCTCCATCTGAGAGATGTAGCTGAACGCCTCTAAGCTACTACCCTTGGATGAGAGAGCCGGCGATACTCACCTACTCGAAAAATGGAGGTGAGATACTGAGCACGCTACATAGCCCAGTTCAGATACCTGTCCGAAGGCTCTCAGCTGGGGGATATGAGGGATCCCCGGATGAGAGGGCCTGGCCGTTTCTCGCTCACTGCTGTACGGAGGCAAGGTGCTGAGCCGGCAGCACATGAAGCCTACCTCGTGAGCGAGTACTAAAAGGTTGAAGAAGTGCCCCAGTCGAATGAAATGGTTACGAAAACTGTATCTAACTCATAGAGAGTGTAGACAAAGGTGGAAAACGTCTCAATAACACGAAATGGAACGCACGGCTAGCGAATCCATTGCGTAGTCCGTAAGTCCGAAGCGAAAGCTTACCTAGTGGATGTCGCCGCAGACTGACCGTTCCTGGTGTGTGCTTGAGCGACCAGTGGCAAGCGAGATGCCCAACACATGGAAGTGAGGAACTAAAGCAGCCATGAGCAGGACGAGGCAACTCCTCGGGTGAGCCCAGTCTCAGAGCAATATGTGCCGGCTCTGCAATTATGGAAGCCTCCTTGGATAGCGAGGGAATGCCCATGGTCTGCCCCTGCCTTTCCCTTGAGGGCTGACCGTGATGTCATTGACGTTCTATCTTGACCAGCTGAGATGTGGGCGACATCACAACAATAAGTCTAACGTGCCTCGAAACCCGAGGAAGGCTAACCTCATTAAAAAATGCCCGCCGAAGCCGGAAGTGCCGTCCTACGGGTGGACAAAATAAAAATTGGCACTACGCATTTTACGTCCAAGTGAAATATCTCATCCGAATGTCTCTCATGCTAGGAACAGCTCTGACTACCTAGTTTCCGAATGGCACTCTTGTTCGGAACAGCTCTGACTAGGTAGTTTTCCGAATGTCCGTCGTGCCCGGAACAGCTCTGACGAGCACAACGACAAGCACATGTCCGTGTCGTAAAACTCGCTGAGTGGATACCAGTCTGCAGACTCTGTCTGGTTTGTGCGGGAACGGCCCGGGGCGAACGAAATGCCCAATATATTGAAGTGAGGAATTAAAGCAGCCATGAGCAGGACGTGAAGAGTTCCCTCGGTGAGCCCAGCACCTAGAGCGCTATGTGTCGGCTCTGCAATTATGGAAGCCACCAAGGATGGCGGAAAATGCTATGGACTGTCCCTGCCTTCCTTTGAGGGATATGACCTTGAAGTCTTCGACTGTTTCAACTTGACCAGCTGGGAGGTGGACGGTACCGCAAAAGTGAGAGTCTCCCAGGAATGCTAACCTGGTCGAAAATGCACGCAAAAGCCGGATGTGTTGACCTAAGGGTTTCGACTCAAGGGTGCCTAACGCACACCGCAATCACATCTGAAAAAACACTCCGGATGAACGCAAAGAAGAAGAAGAAGAAGAAGAAGAAGAAGAAGAAGAAGAAGAATTCAAGATAAGTCCATTCCTTCTTAGTTGGATCGCCGCAGCTCTCTTGCAACGGAAAGTAGTTTTTAGATGTGGTAGTTGGACCTCTGAACCAACAAAAATATATCCGGGCTTGCCACAGGGATCACCATTATCTCCGGTGCTGTTCAACGCCTACACTGTGAGAATTACCGGCGATCAGATCAGAGGACCGGGGAGGACATTGTCATATGCCGACGATGTGTTAGTGTATCGTCAGGGTAAGGATAGAGATCAGGTGGCTGTGGATCTACAACAGAACTATAATCGCATAAGCACTTGGTGTGTGGAATCTGGGCAATGGTCAACCCAACGAAGGCAGCAGTGACATGGTTCTCTTTGAATAACCATATTGTCAACACTCCAACACCAACTGTAAATCTGTGTTCAGAGACGGTGGAAAGAACGCAGGCAATGAACTACCCTGGGATACGTTTTGATCGAAGTCTTGCGTATCATGAGCACATAGACCGGGTGATAACAAAGGCCAAGCGAGGTTTGGCTGCGATGCGGGTGATGGCGGCGGCAAACTGTGAGCAGCGCCATTATGTCTCCTGTACGAGGGTCTGGTCCTTTCTGTTTTGGAGTATGCCATGGCGATCCTGACTATCAGCAGTAAGCGATAGGATACAGAACGAAGCTATGCGTATTATTCTTGGATGTACAAGAGATACAGCATGCAGGGCGATGCGCTACCTTCTTGATTTTCCAACCATTGGGGACAGAATACAAATTTGCAGAGCACGTGCCTACCTCAGAGTCAACGCAAACACACAACATCCACTGCACAGTGAAATTAAGAAGGTAAAGGGCAGCAGGTTAAAAAGAGGAAAGTCGTGGATGGGTCAAGCCGAAGACATTCTTCAACAGGTGTGTTCACTTGACGACTTGTATGAATGCCAACAGATTTCTGTACATCCTTTTCAGTTTGCATCCAACTAAACAGAAAATGCAAACAAGAAAATCCGGCTGCTGTGGAGGCGGAAGTACAGGCTTTGATCTTCGAGAATTCTTTGGAGGGTGATGCTGTCATTTACACAGATGGGTCGGTCGTTCGACGAGTGAGAAGTTCATGGGCTTTTACGGCTCAGGCCGGAGGGAGAATTGTGAAGGAAGATTCTGGTGCTTTTGCTTTGACCACAAGTAGCCTGACTATGGAAGTCATGGCAGTAAGTAAAGCAATAACATGGCTCGAGACACAGACATTCACTAGGGCATGTTTCCTTAGTGACTCAATGAGCATGCTCAAGAGATAGAGATGGGGTGGATCCGAAGAGAGTGGCTGCTGTCTCTGGAGCGGTCTCGGCTGGCAAAGATTAGTTTCATCTTCGTGCCAGGACATGCGGGTGTACGAGGAAATGAGCGGGCTGACAAGCTTGCAGGTAAGGCTACTGTGGAAGGCGGACGAGCCATGGACCAGGCTGACATTCTGAATGCTCTACGAGAAGTAAGACTTTTGCGAGAACCAAGTGATGACTGTGAATCTACAACCATGGTCAGACTGCGAGAACAGCAAATTAAAAGAGGTGTGGCCAAACAAGAACACTATGCGGGAAGCCAAAGAAGATTAATAAACCAACACAGAACTGGTGTCGTCAGTTGCTACACGCTGCGGGATTTACTGAGGAGGGGATCCGAGCACTTATGGACTGAATGGTTCGATGTGCAATGAGGATGATCTGTCGACTAACTAACTAAGCTAGCTAAATAACTAACTGTTCCTAAACAGTTGTTATGTTTGCTTGTAACAACTGCCCGCTGCGCGGCGAAGGAGTTAAGGACACAGTTCATAATTCCGAATTCCTGCGTTTGAAACACAGTTGTATGCGATTTGGCAGCAGACCACCTTATTTTTCGTTCTTTATGAAATGGAATGGGCGCCGGTCGCTAAGAAAGCAAAGGCAAACTACCGAACGTAAACTTGCCCAGGAATCACGAACAGCCTAAAAATTTTGAGGTTGACTGCTACGTCCTGTAAGGGATATGCAACAACTGTTTAATTGTTACCACACATGTTATCATTGTCGCCTGTGTGTCACCAAAACCCTTTCATGAAGCAAAGAACAGTAAAACTGTTACCTATCACGCATTTCGTAAAAGGCTAGTAAGAAGGGTTGGACTTGCGGCTGGTTTCTCCATCTCGCAGTAAACTTTAGCTGTTGGGAGGATGTGGGACCAACACAATATAACTCTGCAGAATGCACCTGACGGATGCAGCGAAATATCATCATCATCATGTGCTATGCCGATAAGTATGGGCGATCATGTTTCGCCATCTCACACGATCACTAGAGGAGTGGATCAGTTCAGTGTTCTTGTCTCCACAATACCACGTGACTAAGCCATCCAGATTTCTCCGCAATCCCCTTATTATTTTCCCCTCGATTTACTCAAAATCTGGCAACATATGCCAGACAATAAATCATACAACATATTGTTTGTGGCTTGTATGTTAACATTCACATTGTTGTGAATTTGTGAAACACGCTATAAACCTCCTTGACTGCACACCTGCAGATCATTCAACAATTAACATTCTGTTCAGGTTTCTGAAGCACATGACGAAAACACATTAATAAAACTGAGTTCAGCAGGATCAAATAGGCCTATAATTTCTGAAACAAGTTTTTAACTCTCCTGCAGACACTTCAGGTGTTAAACGCCACTAAAGATTGATCTAGTGCATCTGAAGGAACGTCGGGTCTACAACTGCTTGTGGGATAACTGCGTTAGGAAGTTATGACTGTAAAAATAGTAACTTGATTGATGATAATCTACAACATCATGAATACTACAGATATGATCGAGAGTGCGCACGTGCGCACGGGAAACGTATTGAAGGCCAAAAAGTGCAAAGACTGTTAAGTGAACAAAAATGTTAACTTGGTTGCGAAATTTTAATTAAAAGCTATCATTAAGTATACGTAACCAATGTGTGTTCTAGCCTGCCTAGACGGGTGGTCCCTGACAGAAGCAGCGTTTTATTTTCACGTACAGCAGTTAACACGTCCTCATAAAAATGGGTACCAGACAATTTCGAGAATTTTCTAGGGGGGAGAGGTGGCGAGGAAGGCAACTGACTACCTTAGCTCATATGTCGTGGCCTAGAAGATGTGAAGATCTAACACTTCACACCCAACCGGCAATATCTGATATGGGACCACATTTAGCTTTATCCAATGCTTACCCATCCTTACACTCTTCTGTCTATCTCCTTGTCTATCTACCTTTCTTTCTTTAAGTGCATTATCAACTGGCGAGGGAGAGTGATTCACTATAATATTTTTTTTTCTCAAGTACTGTGTATCAATCATTGCGCTATATCTCAAAGCCACGATGAAACATCGTATCACTTGTTTTTGTGCCGCCCTTCATCCCTGTCCCCCCAGAAGCCTTCCAGTTGTGTCACAGTTGTTAATTTGACATGGATGTTAAGCATTGACCGATCCCATCTCAAGACTGTTATGACTTTTCTTTGTATATTGGCTGCTATATTGAACATCTTTTCTCGTTTTGCATTTCTGGCGTATTTTCAACAGATAGCTGAAAGGGATAATAAGGACAACACAACTAGGAAGAATAATACCACCATTAGTATAAATAGTAACGACGCCATGTTTACAAACACAAGGTTATGGTTCAGATAACAAGTAGACGAAAGTCTCATTACTGGATCCGACCAGGCGTTCTGTAGAACAGATGCGCTCTGTGTTCTGACAGAAACAGGTCAATCTTCGGTAAAGATAAAACAACAAAGAATATCATTCAACAACTGAAAGTAGATTGCCAAATAGGACACCTTCCTCCGTCAGGTGCAGGCTAGCAAGGGTTTGTAAGTAGTGACAAGCTGTCTAGCTACTCTGTGTTTTGCATTTAACTCTCAATTTACGTGGAGATTTTGACAGCATTTTCTCTTAGACTAAATTGCTACAACTAAAATGTTAATTATTTTTAAGTATTTTTTTTTTTTTTGTTCTGTCAAAACTTATTTGATGTGCCTATAAAAGAAATTCCGTTAAAATGATGTTTATCATCATATAGCTACTTTTCATATGCAGAACATTTCCCCCCTATGCCTTTCGAAATCTCTCTCCATCATAAGCCAGATGTCCGTCTTCTGTTATTGACATGTGCAAATTATCTAGCACTGCTTCAATCCATCTACATTGGGGTCTTCCTCTTCTCCGCTTCTGAAATAACCTGACTTATGGTTATCTTTTACAACCAACCATGTCTTCGTTTCACATGCCCACAATATTTCCTTGTCTTAAAGTGTATTTGTCTTAATAGCCAATCATCTTCATTACAGATTTCTGTTCAAATACGAGGTAGCTTCAAATGAAAACCTTAAAAGTGTGATAGAAATTACAATAACCATGCCATTGTCCTGTAACCTGTCAATATTGTTGTTAAGGATGTCAAGAGAGTTCAGCCCGTGACATCACGGTGCAGAAGAACATGGCGACGTTAAAGGCCAGTTTACAGATGGCCGCCCCACTTTTGACATGCGCCAAGGAAAAGCAGCGTTCTGTTATCCGTTTCTTGATCAGCGAATGGGTAAAACCTATAGAGATTCATCGATGAATGAAGGTTCAGCATGGTGATGCATGCCTGTCAGTCCAGCAAGTGTATGAGTGGAGTAGGAAGTTTCAAAATGGCGTGACTTCTGTGACAGACTCTTCACAACCAGATCAGGCACACCGAGTAGTGACCCCAGAGAATTGTTTTTACAGGAATCCAAGCACTTTATTAGAGCTGGAGGACTTGCATTGAACGCAGTAGTGATTACATTGAAAAATGGTACATTTGTTCTTTACCCCCCCCCCCCCCCCTTTTCCATAATATATTACCCCCATCCCTTCAACATGGAGCCGAAGACAATAACATTACTGGTTTATAACTTTATAATTTAAGAATTTGTGCAGGTCCTCTGTCTTTAGCAGCGTCACGCGATATTCTTCTCTCCAGGTTCGTAGTATTTCTTCAGTTTTTATCTCTCTATATCCGCTTTGTAACTTCTTTATTGGCTTTGGGTATTGTTTTTTTTTAAATAGACTGGCTTAAGAAACTCGGTTTTGTTATCGATGAAATTTTTTTCTTCTTTAAAAAAAAAAAAATTCCCTTCTATTTTTAGGGGTTTCAGGCGCAATACATGTTTTATGTTCCCTTTTTTCTTTCAAATTACTTCTAAACAAGAATCATTTCAAATACTATTAACCTGCTGCAAGCAGTCTTCTGTACTCCTAACTGTTGCAAGATCTGGTACTTATTAAAGGCTGACAATAAACTGTTCCTTAGTTTCTTGATTTCTGAGTTACCCTACAATGTATAAATTTCTATTTTCATAAGATTTTATCTATATCCTGAGTTTCAACTGAATGTTATTTATCAGCAGATGATGATCCGCACCTCTACACACGTTTACATCATGCAGAGATGATCTAAAATGCTGCACCTCTACAAACGTTTACATCATGTAGAGATGATCTAAAATGCTGCACCTCTACACACTTTTACATCATGCAGAGGTGATCTAAATTGCTTGTTAATGCAGGTATAATCAGTCTCATTTCTGTAATGTGGTCTCGTGATACCCATGTTGATTTTATTATGGCATGTTGCTGTTATTATTCTATGACTCACTGCTTCTCATCCTGTTAATGCCTTTTCTGCCTCTATAGATGGTACCAGGGCCACTTCTTTACTGTGAAGGAAATGTTCCATTGTATGGCCTGAATGGCACAAGCAACAAAGTTCCTTCAGAAACATATGCTCCCCATGTTCTTGATAAGTTCAATCACTGATCATCTTCCGTGCTTCTATCAACCAATGCAACATTTTCTTCTTCTCTAACATTCTGAATCTTCCTGATTGCCAAAACCTTTTCCTAACCCTCTTGACTAATAACATGACCCAGAACAACAATTTTCTTGTCCTGATGTGGATAATCAAATGTATTTGTGAACTGACCTCTGACTTTATCTTGTTTCCTCTATCCCCCAATGGGATATTAGGCGCTCAACCAATGCACCCCAAGATCCCCTATATTTAGATATCCTCTGCAGCTCTGTCCATGTTCTTCCCATTTTGTACATTTCTGTTTCTACTTTTCTCTGTGACTTTTTAGGTCTTTGTCTATTTGTTTTGCCCTGTGGCTTTCCAGACAGGCTTTTCTAATTACACTATTCTTGGGTTTTCTCAATATATGGCCTATTCAGCACCAGGGTCCTTTCTTCACCTCTTGGTTCATTATTATTTGTCTAATTCTCTCCATGCATTCCTAATTGGTGAATTTTTTTCACACCATTTTATTCATTCTATATTACACAGGCACCAATTAATGAATGTTTGTAGTTTATTTGTAAATGTTTTTGTTGTTCTCCATGTTTTTGATCCATACAGCACCACTGCCATGTAGCGTCGGAGGCATGAGTCAATGATTAGAATTGGATATAAAAATTGTGGTAGACAAATAAAGAGAGTCACCGAGAGGCACATGAATACAAATGTTGCTATATGACGTCACAGGGACTACGGTTACCATAGTCAGTGAAGTTGGACAACATCAATGGAGAAGGACACACAAAGTGACAACACCAAGTGATTAACATCAAAGTCGAATGAAAGCAGTTATGGGCAGGACATTTGATACTACTGCAAGAGGAAGAAACCAGGGCACAATTGGCAGTAGCGAGGACGATTGACAGAAGGACGTTTCAAGCAGAGAACAGGAGAAAATGGATGGCGTCAGTGTTGCCGGTTGAATGTCAGATGGAAGTAAAAAGTAATGTACGTTAAATAGTTAGGAATCAGAACAGTAAAGATAATCACAGCGCGATGAACAATGTAATATGGATTTGGCATTTATGTAAATATTTCATCATAGCTGTCGAGCGTGATCCCATTCTAATATTTATAGCAACTAATGACTTAACGTTATATATAATAATTTATTATATTAACTGATTTAACGTTAAAATTGAAAATTCTACGTTTTGTGCCAAGTTTAAATTGTTTTTTAACTTCCACAAATTTCCATTTGTTACACAAGCTCCTCTAGCCTTCTGTATTCTTATTCTGAAATCGTTATCTGTTCCACCCCCTTTGTCTACATTGCTGCCCAGCAGGTGTATGATTCTGTCTCTTGAAGTGAGGTTCCCCAAGGGAGATCAGGTTACCATTTCCTTGAATTTATTCTCACTGATCTCTTGTGGTACTTGGATATTGATCTGCTTAATAATCTATTGGGTTCTTAGCATTCTACACAGGAGCCACATCTCGGTGTCCTCCAGTCTACAGGAGTGTAGAAGTAAGTTACAGGAGTGTAGCAGTAAGTTACAGGAGTGTAGAAGTAAGTTACAGGAGTGTAGAAGTAAGTTACAGGAGTGTAGAAGTAAGTTACAGGAGTGTAGCAGTAAGTTACAGGAGTGTAGAAGTAAGTTACAGGAGTATAGAAGTAAGTTACAGGAGTGTAGAAGTAAGTTACAGGAGTGTAGAAGTAAGTTACAGGAGTGTAGAAGTAAGTTACAGGAGTGTAGAAGTAAGTTACAGGAGTGTAGAAGTAAGTTACAGGAGTGTAGAAGTAAGTTACAGGAGTGTAGAAGTAAATAACACTCTCATCATTGTGGCCATGCATTACATCTAAAGCTATACGAACTAATAATAAAAATCTGGAGGACAGAAGAATTACCCCATGACTGGAAAGAGTCATTATTGATACCTATCTTTAAGAAAGGAGACAAGTTCCAATGTGGAAATTATAGAGGAATATCACTACTGTCCACAAGCTATAAGATACTATCCGCAGTATTACTAAATAGACTAAAACCATATTCAGAAGACATATTAGGTGACTACCAGGCGGGTTTTAGACAAAACAGATCAACAATAGATCAGATATTTATCTTACGACAAATAGCCGAGAAACATTGGGAATATAAAAGAGATCTCCATAACATTTTTGTGGATTTTAAAAAGGCTTATGATAGTGTCCATAGGAATAGTCTATGGAATGTTATGCAGGAATTTGGAATACCAAGGAAGTTAATTAACATGACCAAACTATGCATGGAAGATACTTATAATATAGTAACATATAAAGGCAGGAAATCAGACCCCTTCCAAATAACATCTGGCTTGAAACAGGGTGATGCACTATCGCCGCTACTCTTCAATCTGGCTCTAGAGAAAGTTGTAAGGAAGGTAAAGGAGGAATGTGATATTGGAGGAACATCCAAGCTGCTTGGTTATGCAGATGATATAGATATTATAGGGCAAAGTGAACAAAAGACATTAGAAATATTGACTCACTTAAAGGAAAAAGCCCAACAGATGGGGCTGGTTATCAACCAAGATAAGACAGAATATATGGTAATTTCAAGAGACGGAATGGCTAAAAACTCTGGCCACATACAAATAGATAATATGACCATTAAAAGAACGGAAACATACAAATACCTGGGTACAATCTTCAACTGCTCCAACATCATAAGGGAAGAAATACAAACTAGAATCAACTCTGGAAATAAGATATACTATGCACTACAACATCTACTAAAATCAAAGGCGCTATCTCGTAACACCAAAATCACAATATACAAAACACTGATCAGACCAGTTGTGCTGTATGGCTCTGAAACCTGGAGTACAACGAAAGGAGACGAAGCCTTGTTACAAACCTTTGAGAACAAAATTTTAAGACACATCTTTGGACCCATTAGGGATACACAAAGTGGAGAGTGGAAAAGAAGAAGTAACAAAGACATTTATGATTTGTTTAAGTCCCCGCTAATCACTGGTATCATGAAGGCTAATAGACTACAATGGCTGGGGCATATAGAAAGAATGGAAGATAATAGGGAAACAAAACTCGCTTACACTCAGGAAATAAATGACCGTAGACCCCGAGGTAGACCAAGAAGGCGGTGGAGAGATAATATACATACAGACCTACAAGCACTTGGAATCAACGACTGGCAAGAGAAGGTCCACCAGAGAGACGAATGGAGACAGATTGTATTTGCAGCAAAGAACCTCAATGGCTCGGAATGCGGAAGAAGAAGAAGATCATTGTTTTTTGTTTTTTTAAAAACTCCCTTGGATGTGGACAGGTTCAAAAGAATGTTCATTTGATGGAATGCTGCCTTTTCCCATCTGTTGTCATTGACCCTAGGTAACTGGATCTCTCTACTTGTTTCATTGTTGTCCCATGTGCTGTTACTATTACACTCTGGCTGCTTTCTTTCCTTGGTCATGACCAATCCATTTACTGTTTAATTACATTAAGAATAAGCCCCTAACAGGGGGCTGAGTGGTCTCGAGGTATGGTGTCCGCCTCGAGTGTTGGAGGTCCCGGATTCAAACCCCGGTGAAGACCGGGATTTATTTAAAAAATCCACCTGGACTTCCAGTAATAAAATTGCCCCTGGTCTCTGGGTAGTGAGATCGGACGCCCATGTGTATTGTTGCACACGTAAAAAAT
This sequence comes from Cepaea nemoralis, assembly GCA_014155875.1. NCBI lineage: Eukaryota > Metazoa > Mollusca > Gastropoda > Stylommatophora > Helicidae > Cepaea > Cepaea nemoralis. The sequence continues at coordinate 173,262 of JACEFZ010010707.1, read as the reverse complement.
CCCTTGGCAGTTGGAAATCGAAAAAGAGTAGCCTAACAGCGCTGCCCGGGCAAAATTTCGAGTTAAAAATCTACCCAAAGTATTTCAGGATCCTCGCTGATGCAACAGAGTTCGTGCATTGAGCTGAGTTTCTCCAGACTCAGGTTTGAGTTAGGAGGTAAACGGAGCACTTATGGGTTAAACCGTGTGCCGTGATGTTGATCCAATTACTAAACTAAACTAAAAAAAAACTAGAATAAGACCACAATGTATCTTTGTACCCAGTGGAACATGGGTAACGCCTAACAGAGAAAATTAGGGAAATAATGCGAGCAGTTAATCACTCAGTGACTTTCAAAGTGGGCGGTACTGACTCCTGAAGGCTGTAGACACACCTAAGGGAGAGAGATTGGGAAACTGGGTGAGGTTTAAGTCTGCAGTAAACTTAATACTGAATGTCACCTAGAAGGCAAGGATGTGGCAGCCCAAAAAAGTGTGAAGACCATTGATTTAAAATAAAGTAAGAAAATCAATTAAAGTACAGTAAAACTGTGATTAACCGTCACTCGCTTAACAGTCAGTTTCTATTATCCGTCACCTTTAAAAAAAAAATCCATGAGTATCAACATAAGGAAGGTACTTTCAATATCGTCACTGCCTGGGCTGACCTTACAGTGTCTAACCTAAAGCATGGGTGGAATAAACTCTTGACTGAACCTATTGACGAAACTGAAGGAACTGAGACTGTTAGTATTTACAAAATTGTGTAACTGTGCAACAATGTAGGACTAAACAGTGAAAACATCATGCCAGAAGAAGTAAAATATTGGTTGAAATGTGACAAAATAGAAAGAGGCTTAGAAATTTTGAACGATGACTACCATTGAAGAAGAAGAAGAAGAAGAAGAAGAAGAAGAAGAAGAAGAAGAAGAAGAAGAAGAAGAAGAAGAAGAAGAAGAAGAAGAAGGATCAGTTCTTAACTAAAAACCTACAACTAGCCATTTAGAAGCAGAAACAATGTTATCAAAATGCATCAACTGGTTTGAAATGCAAGAGGAGGAAATTACAACACATCCGTCTATTCAGCTATCCGTCACAGCCCTGGTCCCGGTGGTGACATCAATCAAAGTTATACTGTATATCTGAATTTGCTTCTTATATACAACCGAGTGACAGACAGTGAGAAAACTGGTACAGAATTGCATGAAAACTAGGTCAGCATACTTTCTGAGATGAAATATGAAACAAACAATCTAGTAATAAAGCTACATGCTACAGGAAAATATGCCTAACCACACTGTGTCATACAAAAACAGAATATGTGCTGTGCATATGACTTCCTATATTAATTACAATGAGAAAAATAAAGTACATGTATGTTGAGATGTATAAAATAGAAATAAAGTATTAAAACACACAGAAACCAGACACAATTCTTCTACATTCTAAATTATTGTTAGCTTTCGTTGCACAAAAAGTTTACTTATATATATTTTTTCTTCTTTCATCCTGTAATCCCATTTGGTGGATGCATTTGATATGTCTAAACTATACAGATTCTATCTTTCATTACTAATAAGAGTGGCTCTTTGTAGCCTGGGTGTGCATTTATGATTAATTCCCTAACAAACATATATTGTTTTATGTTCAGTAAATGAAATGAGTATGCTTGCTTGCTGGACCGGCATTCATATGGTTGAATCTTCCTCAAGCTGCCAGGGCATGCAGGAGTACAAGGAAATGAGCGGGCTGACAAGCTCACAAGTAAGGCTAAGGTGGAGGGTGGACGCGCCATGGACCAGGCTGACATTCTGAATGCTCTACAAGAAGTAAGAGTTGTGCGAGAACCAAGTGATGACTGCGAATCTACAACCATGGTCAGACTGCGAGAACAGCAAATCAAAAGAGGAGTGGCCAAACAAGAACACTACGCAGGAAGCCAAAGAAGATTGATAAACCAACACAGAACTGGTGTCGTTAGCCGCTACACGCTGCAGGATTTGCTGAGGAGGGGATCCGAGCACTTATGGACTGAATGGCTCGATGTGCAATGAGGATGATCTGTCGACTAACTAACTAACTAACTAACTTACTTCCTCAAGCTGGGGATTTTAAAATAACTGACCAGGACATCCAGGTTGAACAGGCACCAAATGGGTACCAGAAATGTTGTGGAAAGTAACTGCGGCCTGCATAATTGTGACTAAATATCCCACAATGGTTTATACAAATATGGAGCTAACAAAACATGGAGAGCTTTGGTGGTGTAGTGGCTTGACTGCCAGCTTGGTGGTGATGGGTTTGATCTGCATCAGTGTGGACATGAATTTTTAAAAATGACCTGGGCTCCCAGGTTGACCCCGCCTAAACTGGGTACCAGGAAATGTCTGGGGAAGTAAAGCAGCCGGCCAGATACTGCTCAAATCATCAACCAAGTGAGTAAAGCGGCCGGCCAGATACTGCTCACATCATCAACCAAGTGAGTAAAGCGGCCGGCCAGATACTGCTCACATCATCAACCAAGTGAGTAAAGCGGCCGGCCAGATACTGCTCACATCATCAACCAAGTAAGTAAAGCGGTCGGCCAGATACTGCTCACATCATCAACCAAGTGAGTAAAGCGGTCGGCCAGATACTGCTCACATCATCAACCAAGTAAAGCGGCCGGCCAGATACTGCTCACATCATCAACCAAGTGACGATTGGGCTTTAAGAATATATGGGTCTGGTCGGCCAGATACTGCTCACATCATCAACCAAGTGACGATTGGGCTTTAAGAATATATGGGTCTAGTCGGCCAGATACTGCTCACATCATCAACCAAGTGACGATTGGGCTTTAAGAATATATGGGTCTAGTCGGCCAGATACTGCTCACATCATCACATGACGATTGGGCTTTAAGAATATATGGGTCTAGCACCTTATGCCCAATATGCCTCAAGGTTTGTCCTTGCTTACAACACCACATACAAATACACCTCAAGGTATGTCCTTATGTCAACACCACATACAAATATGCTCCAGGTCTGTCCTTACAACATGACATACAAATATGCCTCAAGGTCTGTCCTTACTTACAATACCACATACAAATATGCTCCAGGTCTGTCCTTACAACATGACATACAAATATGCCTCAAGGTCTGTCCTTACTTACAACACCACATACAAATATGCTAAAGGTCTGTCCTTACAACATGACATTTAAATATGCCTCAAGGTCTGTCCTTACTTACAACAACACCACATACAAATATGCTCCAGGTCTGTCCTTACAACATGACATACAAATATGCCTCAAGGTCTGTCCTTACTTACAACACCACATACAAATATGCTCCAGGTCTGTCCTTACAACATGACATACAAATATGCCTCAAGGTCTGTCCTTACTTACAACACCACATACAAATATGCTCCAGGTCTGTCCTTACAACATGACATACAAATATGCCTCAAGGTCTGTCCTTACTTACAACACCACATACAAATATGCCTCAAGGTCTGTTCTTTCTTAGTTTAGTTTAGTTTATTTTAGTCGACGGATTAACATCATGGCACACGGGTGTAACCCATAAGTGGTCTGTTCTCCTCCTAACTCAAACCTAGTCTGGAGAAACTCAGCTCAGTGCACAAACTCCGTAGCACGACGAGGGTCCTGAAATACTTTGGGTAGATTTTTAACTCGAAATTTTGCCCGGGCAGCGCTGTTAGACTACTCTTTTTTGATTTCCAACTGCCAAGGGATTTTTTTACGTGAGAAACAATACACACGGGTGTCCGATCACACTACCCAGAGACCAGGGGAAATTTTATTACTAGAAGTCCACATGAAAAAATCCCGGTCCACATGAAAAAATCCCGGTCCTCACTAGGGCTTGAACCTGGGACCTCCAGCACTCGAGGCGGACACCATACCTAGAGACCACTCAGGCCCCTGTTCTTTCTTACAACACCATATACAAATATGCCTCAAGGACTGTCCTTACGCCACATACAAATATGTCTTAAGATCTGTCCTTACTTACAACACCACATACAAATACAGTTCTCTTCATCAGAGCAAATCCTTCAACTCGGAGCAAAGTCAGATGTTAATTTAAAATTAGGTGTGAACAACTGGAGTCTCAACAACAGATATATGGAGCAATTCAACAATCCTTTCATTCAGGATATTTACACACTCATACTGAATGGAAGTGCCATAGTTAGTGCACTGAGTAGTCACCACAGTGATTCAGGGTTCAAATCTCAGTAATGACAAGATTCTTGCCAGAACAACACAGCTTGGAATTTGGTCTAGTCTCGAAAATGAGTACCAATTTCCAAGAAGAAAAAAGCAAAGAATTGATGGTCACTACAGTTGGTCACCACATGTCATGATCTAGTTTGTGCGAAAAACTTCCCATCCCTTTGGTAGTAAATATTATGTGATCAACCAACATATGACCCATACAATCTGTACTCACCATCTTGGGGATAACACTGCTGCAGTAGAAATTCATCTCCACACCTTCAGGAAATAAATAATCCTTGCTGTCATGCAAAATACAAGTAATCCCACTTTGTAGCGCCATCTGCTGGTTGAACACCATGACTGCGACATGTTCGGAAACACCTCCCCACTCAAGTTTCTGTCCTTGGAAATTCATCCGTTTACTCATTTGTTCCAACATAGTGACCATCCTAAAGATACAAGAATATATTTATAAAAGAATAATGTGCAGCAAATAGAGAGGTGATATAAAGATAAAATACATGGCAACTTTGACAGCAGCTTGATGATCTCAACTTTGCTAACAACATCTCTCCTGTCTCACAGATGAAATCAGATAAAAGATAAATTAAAAACACCTGATAAGATGTCACAATAATTAGGTCTAAATATTCACAGAGGAAAGGCAACGATAATGAGAATAAATAAGAATTTCCCTTAGTGAAACCTCACTTCAAGAAGTGCAACTATACATATTTAGAATGTAGACAAAGTTGTGGGAACAGATAGAAATATTAAAATAAGAATACTAAAAAGGCAAGCCCTGGAATACTTGTGGAAATCAAAAGAACTTAAAACTAGTACCAAACTTTGAATATTTAACTCTTAACATAAAAGCAGTACTGTAATATGGATAAAAAACAATGACTAAAACAATTACAAATAAACTACACACATTAATAATGCCTGTGTGGAATAGGACTAAAATGGTATGACAGAATCACTAATGTGGAGCTATGTGACAGATTTCAGTGAATCAAGAGGTGGGGAAAAGACACTGACTGCTGGCAAGGACAGACACTGAAAAAAAAACGTGAATAGTATAACTAGTATGTAATGAGAAAACCCACGAATAATATAAGTAGTAAGTCCTTTCACTGGAATCCACAGTGCAAACAAAGCAGAGGAAGATCTAAAAACACACGGAGAGAGCTAGAGACAGAGTGAGCTGCAGGAGATAGCAAGAGATAGGACAGCCTGGTGTGAGTTAGTTGCGGTCCTAAGCTCCAACATGTGAGGTGATAAATGGCAGCAGAAGAAGATATAATGGAATAGACACAAAGCTTTCATGATCAACTGTGTTTTCAATATCACACTATGGTTAGACTTCAGACACAGGGCTGTGGTGTTTAAAATGTTGACAAGAACATCAGCCAGTTTAATATTTCTCAAACATATAATCAGCTTCATAACCAGAGTTATATTTCAGAAGGATATTTTAAACAAAAAACACTGACAGAAACAAATCAGGCTTATACTCAAGCAGTTCACACACCTGTTCACATAAACACCTGCTCACCTGCTTGTAGATCTGCTCTCCAGATGTGCCATCTCCAACACTTGTTGTGGCAGGGAACTCACATTACTAACAAGGCTGACTAATAGGGAGGCCACCTAACAAGCAAAAATAACACAACTGATCAACTGTTAGTTTTTTAAACACATGACAGGAAATTCCTTAACATTGGTCATTTCAACATACATGAAATGGTTGGTAAAGATGTGGACAAGCAAAAACAACAAAGTGTAGGGCAGCTTTGTTCTTGTTTCACCCTTTATCCTCCACTTGGACATAAGCTCTACATCCACTCACTCCATGCCACCCTCCTTACCTTTAGACTTGTTCATGGTTGGTTGGATTCTGCAGTTAAAGTTGTTCTATGGGATGGGGAAAGTTGTTCTATGGGATGGGGAAAGTTGTTCTATGGGATGGGGAAAGTTGTTCTATGGGATGGGGAAAGTTGTTCTATGGGATGGGGAAAGTTGTTCTATGGGATGGGGAAAGTTGTTCTATGGGATGGGGAAAGTTGTTCTATGGGATGGGGAAAGTTGTTCTATGAGATGGGGAAAGTTGTTCTATGGGATGGGGAAAGTTGTTCTATGGAATGGGGAAAGTTGTTCTATGGGATGGGGAAAGTTGTTCTATGGGATGGGGAAGCTTGCCCCAAGCCCAACCCTCCTTACCTTTAGACTTGTTCATGGTTGGCTGGATTCTGCAGTTAAAGTTGTTCTATGGGATGGGGAAAGTTGTTCTATGGGATGGGGAAAGTTGTTCTATGGGATGGGGAAAGTTGTTCTATGGGATGGGGAAGCTGGTCCCAAGCCCAACCTTCCTTTAGTCAAAGTTACAGTGTGCTACTATTCTTTGCTTCTCCTATGTGTTCCGGACTGAGGCCTCCTTAGTCAGCTGGCACGACACTTACAACATCCATGGTAGGTTACAGTCTAGTATACTTTGCTTCACTTAAAGATCCTGGTAACACATGGGTAAAACCTTCTTTGTCACCTCTTACAACATCCATGGTGGATGTTTTTGTTTGTGCTCGCTTGCTCTGAACTCAAGATTAGTTTATATATACTACTTCCAGTAGTGCTGGACTGAATTTTGTGTGTGAATTAGCTGTCCCTATTAACAGTGTCCCTCGCCATCAGGCAAACCCACTCCGACTTCAGATGTACCTGTAATGTACATCCCAAAGTCAAGGATGATCTGTCCGGTGTAGGAGTTGAACCCCTTACCATGGCATCAGCCCACCCGATATTTAAGATCATGCGTTTTTATCCACTCAGCCATGCTGACCTACACCTTGATAAATTACAGTGTTACTATTCTCTGCTTGCCTTATGGGCTCCAGTAACACACAGGATTTTATCAGCTAACAACAATGCCTGTTCTTGTTTGCTGATGAAGGCTTGTTGTTTCAATGCAACTTGCTTTGTTGTAATTTTAGTATAACAGCTGACCCCTACACTTGTTGATGTATTCTATAAAGCTGCCCTACACTTTGTTGTAATTGTACTTCTATAAAACTGCCCTACACTTTGTTGTAATTGTACTCTATAAAGCTGCCCTACACTTTGTTGTAATTGTACTCTATAAAACTGCCCTACACTTTGTTGTAATTGTACTCTATAAAACTGCCCTACACTTTGTGTAATTGTACTCTATAAAACTGCCCTACACTTGTTGTAATTGTACTCTATATAAAACTGTCCTACACTTTGTTGTAATTGTACTCTATAAAACTGCCTACACTTGTTGTAATTGTACTCTATAAAGCTGCCCTACACTTTGTTGTAATTGTACTCTATAAAACTGCCCTAACACTTTGTTGTAATTGTACTCTATAAAACTGCCCTACACTTTGTTGTAATTGTACTCTATAAAGCTGCCCTACACTTTGTTGTAATTGTACTCTATAAAACTGCCCTACACTTGTTGTAATTTACTCTAAAAAGCTGCCCTACCCTTTGTTGTAATTGTACTCTATAAAAGCTGCCCTACACTTGTTGTAATTGTACTCTATAAAGCTGCCCTACACTTTGTTGTAATTGTACTCTATAAAGCTGCCCTATTCACTTTGTTTGTAATTGTACTCTATAAAACTGCCCTACTCTTTGTTGTAATTGTACTCTATAAAACTGCCCTACTCTTTGTTGTAATTGTACTCTATAAAGCTGCTCTACACTTTGTTGTAATTGTACTCTATAAAACTGCCCTACACTTTGTTGTAATTGTACTCTATAAAGCTGCCCTACACTTTGTTGTAATTGTACTCTATAAAACTGCCCTACACTTGTTGTAATTGTACTCTATAAAGCTGCCCTACACTTTGTTGTAATTGTACTCTATAAAGCTGCCCTACACTTTGTTGTAATTGTACTCTATAAAGCTGCCCCTACACTTGTTGTAATTGTACTCTATAAAGCTGCCCTACACTTTGTTGTAATTGTACTCTATAAAGCTGCCCTACACTTGTTGTAATTGTACTCTATAAAGCTGCCCTACTCTTTGTTGTAATTGTACTCTATAAAGCTGCCCTACTCTTTGTTGTAATTGTACTCTATAAAGCTGCCCTACACTTTGTTGTAATTGTACTCTATAAAGCTACCCTACACTTTGTTGTAATTGTACTCTATAAAGCTACCCTACTTTTTGTTGTAATTGTACTCTATAAAACTGCCCTACACTTTGTTGTAATTGTACTCTATAAAGCTGCCCTACACTTTGTTGTAATTGTACTCTATAAAGCTGCCCTACACTTTGTTGTAATTGTACTCTATAAAGCTGCCCTACACTTTGTTGTAATTGTACTCTATAAAGCTGTCCTACACTTTGTTGTAATTGTACTCTATAAAGCTGCCCTACACTTTGTTGTAATTGTACTCTATAAAGCTGCCCTACACTTTGTTGTAATTGTACTCTATAAAGCTGCCCTACACTTTGTTGTAATTGTACTCTATAAAACTGCCCTACACTTTGTTGTAATTGTACTCTATAAAGCTGCCCTACACTTTGTTGTAATTGTACTCTATAAAGCTGCCCTACTCTTTGTGTCATTTCAATATTGACATTCAAGTATAAGGTGCTAGCCTCTTATTTGTATAAACCAATCAGCACTTGCAGGATGACGTGATCAATATCACTCCAGGCACCTTTATGTCCCAGAACATTTTCTGTACCCATTTTAGGCTACATCAACCTGGGGATTAAGGTCAACTTTTCAAATATTCCTGACTCTAAGAGGGATCCAACAAATGACCACTGGGCCTGCAGGCAAGCATGCTAGCTACTGTGCCACCATGACTTCTTGTAAAGTATTTAACCAGGCTTGATTTCATGTATTTATTCAAGACTGCAGCCCTTTCACCATTTCTTCTACTGAAGATAGGTACTTGAAGAAGTCTACCAGTTAAAACGTGTCATCAGTTTGTATATTTTGATTTCTATTGTTCTTGTTATCCTTATACATTAACACATATTTCACCTAATCTCAGTGGATAAGAATAAATAAATTATCACTAAAATGTCATGTTATGCCAGGTCAAAGACTAAAGTATCTGACTCCTCCATTCCAAATTTTTAACCTGCACAAAAATGTTTTCTTGCAAAAATAATATGGTGGTTTCCGCTTGAATTATCACCTTAAAAAATGCATAAGGTTATGGTTATAGCCTCAGGTTTAGATGGTACTGGATTTGAATTACATCATAGAGCCAGGCATTTTACAAGGATAAGTTTTTTTAATGATACACACATCTCCCTGATCTCTTGGGTAGTTAGAACATTTTCAGTGAAAGAGTGAAAGAGCTGCAGCCTAAAATATATACATGAAATCAAGCCTAGCTAAATAATTTAAAGGAAGTCACCTAGCCTTCTCAGATAAGGGTCTAACCTTAAAAGATGACCTGACGAATTCCAGCTTCAACCTGTATAATGGATCCATAACTGATTTCTCCAGATTAACAAGTCTTTACAAGGTGCATTAAACAAACAGATGTAATATGGGATCAAGGCAGCACATATGGCCTAGGAATGCAAGCTTAGGCTTATCTCTCCATCTTGCCACACCCCACCAACCAACCCACATCCCATCCCCCCACATACACACTTCTCAAGCTTCAAAGCAAATGTGAATTAAGAAAATATTATGACATTTGATGGGAACATTGTAAACATTTCAAACATTATTTAGGTTGAAAAGTTATCCTGGACTTTTTCATTCTACTGATCGATGCTCTGTTCTTCCAACTGGTGTCACAAATTCAGGTATAATGGTATAAACATATGGCAAACAAATGTTAACTATAAAAAATATGGCAAACAAATGTTAACTATAAACGTATGACAAACAAATGTTAACTATAAAAATATGACAAAAAAATGTTAACAAGGAATAATGTAAGAGAAGTGAACTTACATCAAAACTCAGCTTAGGGTTAGAGACTGCATGAGGTAGCATCATGTCCATGATCCTTGTTATAAACATTACATCAAATAAATCCATGTCTTCACCATTCTGAGCGGCTGTTTCCAAGGCCTTGTGTATGTCAGATGTCAAAATGGAGATGTTTGCCGTGTCAAAGTCAGTCTGTAGACAATATAGTTCATGAGATCTCAGGGGTCATGCAGTAAAATTATAAGTACTTGATGTACACTGAGCAACAGACAGATAGAGACTGGTTGGCTAGAAGGGTGACATACAATGGCTGGCAGGCTGGCATAAAGATATACAAACTTACATCAATACTCACAAACTGAGATAAATACACACAAACATAAAAATAAGATAAATGCACACAAACTGATATAAATACACACAAACTGACAGCATACAGCCAACTTACAAAGTCAACACTTGTGAAATGCCAAACATGCACATACATTGACATACATATTAACTTCCACAAAGAGTCACAACATTAGCATAGTGGTGTGTGTGCTTGCTAGCCACAACAGAGGTCCTTGTTCAATCTCACACAGTGGTAGGGTTCTTTTTTCCAAACCAGCACAGCTTTGTAGCCGACCCAGTGACAGAAAATGGACAGCGAATAATAGTTTCAAGAATTTTCTTGAAATTATCTCGGAAAGGTGGCAATTTTATCTCATTATGCCAGAGGTAGAGAATATGTGAAGGCTCAAAAATTCACACACGCAACAGCAGTATGTGTTTTGAAGTCTACCCTTATGACTTCCTCTCTCCTCTGTTTCATCGCTTATGCTTGCAAGCACATGTCTACGCATGATGTATATAAACTACAGTAGTAATTAAATGACCGAAGTTGTTCTGTAAATTGTATGACAGGTTATTTACAATTGTAAATGTCAAATTGTAAATTATGTTATATACACACACATCACATATACACAATACATAGATTATCTAGTCTGCATCTAGTTAGTAGAGGAAGCAAAGAAAATTAACATAATGTAAATTAATCGTGTATAAATGTCTTGGCCAATTTTAAGCATTGTTTGGCTAACAAAGTAAATCCAATAATGCTAATATTTTTTTTACATTCTAGAAACAAATGAGCAGTCACCCCCATACCTTAGAAAATTTGGCAAGTTTCCGGGTGATGTCCTTGAGAAAACCGCAAGATGACATATTCAAACTTTTCCACCTGCCGTCTAACCCACATTTGTGGGTAGCCATGGCTCCCTGGTCTCCTCTCTGGCAAGGCTGAGCGACTTGAAGACCAGCCATAGTCCCATCCCAGGTGTATGTACCCTTGGCCGTACGATTGGTTACAGACGGGCATTCGAGGGTAACTTCTGGTGTACGAACATCCACATGCACCTGTTTGGTAGAAATACAAAAACAAAATGGATAAATAAAGTAATGCCAAAGTTGCTGTAGCGGTGATTCACTATTAATGACATAGAAAGTCACAAATGGATGGCTGTCGTATGCATGGATGGCTGTCATATGCATGGATGGCTGTCGTATGCATGGATGGCTGTCGTATGCATGGATGGCTGTCATATGCATGGATGGCTGTCGTATGCATGGATGGCTGTCGTATGCATGGATGGCTGTCATATGCATGGATGGCTGTCATATGCATGGATGGCTGTCATATATGCATGGATGGCTGTCGTATGCATGGATGGCTGTCGTATGCATGGATGGCTGTCATATGCATGGATGGCTGTCATATGCATGGATGGCTGTCGTATGCATGGATGGCTGTCGTATGCATGGATGGCTGTCATATGCATGGATGGCTGTCATATGCATGGATGGCTGTCATATGCATGGATGGCTGTCGTATGCATGGATGGCTGTCATATGCATGGATGGCTGTCGTATGCATGGATGGCTGTCATATGCATGGATGGCTGTCATATGCATGGATGGCTGTCATATGCATGGATGGCTGTCGTATGCATGGATGGCTGTCATATGCATGGATGGCTGTCGTATGCATGGATGGCTGTCATATGCATGGATGGCTGTCATATGCATGGATGGCTGTCATATGCATGGATGGCTGTCATATGCATGGATGGCTGTCATATGCATGAATGGCTTTCATATGCATGGATGGCTGTCGTATGCATGGATGGCTGTCGTATGCATGGATGGCTGTCATATGCATGGATGGCTGTCATATGCATGGATGGCTGTCATATGCATGGATGGCTTTCATATGCATGGATGGCTGTCGTATGCATGGATGGCTGTCATATGCATGGATGGCTGTCATATGCATGGATGGCTGTCGTATGCATGGATGGCTTTCATATGCATGGATGGCTGTCATATGCATGGATGGCTTTCATATGCATGGATGGCTGTCGTATGCATGGATGGCTTCATATGCATGGATGGCTGTCATATGCAATGGATGGCTGTCGTATGCATGGATGGCTGTCATATGCATGGATGGCTGTCGTATGCATGGGATGGCTGTCATATGCATGGATGGCTGTCATATGCATGGATGGCTGTCATATGCATGGATGGCTGTCATATGCATGGATGGCTGTCGTATGCATGGATGGCTGTCATATGCATGGATGGCTGTCGTATGCATGGATGGCTGTCATATGCATGGATGGCTGTCATATGCATGATGGCTGTCGTATGCATGGATGGCTGTCGTATGCATGGATGGCTGTCATATGCATGGATGGCTGTCATATGCATGGATGGCTGTCGTATGCATGGATGGCTGTCATATGCATGGATGGCTGTCGTATGCATGGATGGCTGTCATATGCATGGATGGCTGTCGTATGCATGGATGGCTGTCATATGCATGGATGGCTGTCATATGCATGGATGGCTGTCATATGCATGGATGGCTGTCGTATGCATGGATGGCTGTCGTATGCATGGATGGCTGTCGTATGCATGGATGGCTGTCATATGCATGGATGGCTGTCATATGCATGGATGGCTGTCATATGCATGGATGGCTGTCATATGCATGGATGGCTGTCGTATGCATGGATGGCTGTCATATGCATGGATGGCTGTCGTATGCATGGATGGCTGTCGTATGCATGGATGGCTGTCATATGCATGGATGGCTGTCGTATGCATGGATGGCTGTCATATGCATGGATGGCTGTCGTATGCATGGATGGCTGTCATATGCATGGATGGCTGTCATATGCATGGATGGCTGTCATATGCATGGATGGCTGTCATATGCATGGATGGCTGTCGTATGCATGGATGGCTGTCATATGCATGGATGGCTGTCATATGCATGGATGGCTGTCATATGCATGGATGGCTGTCGTATGCATGGATGGCTGTCATATGCATGGATGGCTGTCATATGCATGGATGGCTGTCATATGCATGGATGGCTGTCATATGCATGGATGGCTGTCGTATGCATGGATGGCTGTCATATGCATGGATGGCTGTCGTATGCATGGATGGCTGTCATATGCATGGATGGCTGTCATATGCATGGATGGCTGTCGTATGCATGGATGGCTGTCGTATGCATGGATGGCTGTCATATGCATGGATGGCTGTCATATGCATGGATGGCTGTCGTATGCATGGATGGCTGTCATATGCATGGATGGCTGTCATATGCATGGATGGCTGTCATATGCATGGATGGCTGTCGTATGCATGGATGGCTGTCATATGCATGGATGGCTTTCATATGCATGGATGGCTGTCATATGCATGGATGGCTGTCGTATGCATGGATGGCTGTCATATGCATGGATGGCTGTCATATGCATGGATGGCTGTCATATGCATGGATGGCTGTCATATGCATGGATGGCTGTCATATGCATGGATGGCTGTCATATGCATGGATGGCTGTCATATGCATGGATGGCTTTCATATGCATGGATGGCTGTCGTATGCATGGATGGCTGTCGTATGCATGGATGTCTGTCGTATGCATGGATGGCTGTCATATGCATGGATGGCTGTCATATGCATGGATGGCTTTCATATGCATGGATGGCTGTCATATGCATGGATGGCTTTCATATGCATGGATGGCTGTCATATGCATGGATGGCTGTCATATGCATGGATGGCTGTCGTATGCATGGATGGCTGTCGTATGCATGGATGGCTGTCGTATGCATGGATGGCTGTCGTATGCATGGATGTCTTTCATGAGTGTGAGTAACTTATGGAAGAGTTTACAGATCTACTACCTTAAATAGTTATCACAAAATAGAGTATCCTCTTAAAATGATATGTTTGGATTGGTAAATATAGATTTTTGATTTTCCCAAATGGTTGGATACATGATTTTGAGAAAACAATTCTGGCTTTTCAAAACATTTATAAAAAAAAATAATCTGAACATTGACTTTACATGAAATCTGGATACTAGTCTCCTGTAAATAAGGATACTTATATGCACACTAATAATTTACATGTAATCTTACACATAACCTGGGCAACTGATTCTCTCTGACATACAAACTGAAAACTTGACTATCTCTCACATGTGGTTTGTCAAACTGTGGAACATTCAACAAAACTCACAAATTGTTACATTAAAGTGATAAGTCTTTTCAATCTGTGATATGTTCTCATACAAAAACATTCTGACAACTGATCCCTTACTGTCAGTGATACATATTACTTCATGGAACTTACGGTTTTAGTCAGGTTCCCTGTGGCAGTTGTCACCACACAGCTCCACTCCCCTGCATGAGATGCATCCAGGCTCTCCACAACAAGTCTGTGGTTGATGACGGTGTGGTCCAGATTGTGTGAGGTGTACACAATAATACCAGTGGTCTTGTTGGTCGTCACCAGCTGCCCACCACGATACCATGCAATCTCCATTTTGCCCGGAGTGACAGAGGCATGGCATTCAAACGGCAGTTTATCACCCTGGAACACCAGCTGGCTTTCCGATGGATGTATATCAAACACAGGCAGCTGTGGTTTTTGGTCTGAAATAGTCAATGGTGCCATGATGGAGAATCTAGAATCAAAAGATGTTCTTTTAATAGAAATCGAAACAAAATTATTATTATTTTTTTTCTTGCGTTTTCATCCTGTTTCAGGATATTGCGGTCAACACCAGCATCTTTCAGCTGTATGTTGATTCCTAGGCTAGATTACGCTCATCAGCACGCCATGACTTTCTGAGCAACCGGCTCCATACTCTCATAAGTCACTGGCGTTACTCGAACCACTTCTAATTCTCGTGCGCTCACATCAGCCACGAGAGTATTCGGGGTTAACGGAGAAAGCTGCAAGGCCAGAGGCAAACAAAATAATATAAAAATAAAATACATTTGATTGTGCAAGTGGTGTCCCATTTCATTATTTTAAATGTTGATGCTACCATAACACTACATAACTACAAAACATCATTACAGCAAATGCTCCCATAACACAATTATTGTATGTGTTAGTTTAAAAAACAAAAACTTCACAACTTAGTGGCAACTGACAAACTTGATGGAAAAAGGGGTCAAGAAACAACCAATGGCATAATTGGGACAAGAACACCGACCTTATCTGAGACTGATGATCACCTGAGGTGGTGAACCATGCTTGCCCATATATCAGCGTGGCACATGATGATGATGATGATGACAAACATTAATCGGAAAATTATTTCTGACTGTGTATTGTCTTAGGTGTTATTATTCAGCACATAATTAAATTCACAGGTATTGACTGGCATGTATAGAAATTGGAAACAGAAATAGAGATTACAGGACACAGCAGACAATATACACACTGCAAGCTATGGTTTAGTTACCATACCTGTCACCACCAAATGATAACAACACATATTTTCTCCTTTGCTTCTACGAGTGGCAATCAATACCTGTGAATTTATTTATGTGCAGATTCAGTGGCCTCAAGGATTCCCAGATATTGCTACTTAATATTCAGGAACAATATAAACACTTACCACACTTTAAATCTGTGCGTCTCAACTTTGACAGGGGCTGACCCTTCATCTTGGCTGGTAAAGCACAGACTGTAGACCCAGGTATACGCACATGCCGTGTTTTTGTCCATTTAAGAATCCATTTCAAATGACAGTCACACCGAAGGTATTCAGAGCTGAATTCACTGTCAGAAGTTACAAGAAGAAACACTGGTTTAATCTTATTATGCCAAAGACATAACGTCAAGAAAATACGTTATAAAATAAAAGGTCAAGTGTATATGCTGCGATCAGTTATTGAACGTTCTATAGAAGTAAACAAAGATATACATCTTTGTTTATTGACTACACAAAGGCTTTCGATAGAGTAAGACATGTCAACATGGTAGATATGCATGCAGACCTACAAATTGATGGGAAAGACATTAGACTTATAAAAAACATATATTGGAAACAACAAGCTGCCATAAGGATTGACAATGAAGTAGGACAATATCAGCCTATTAAGAGAGATGTTAGGCAGGAATGTGTAATGTCTCCAGATCTTTTTTCCCTGTACAGTCAAAATATTTTCAGAAATGTAGAAGATATAAATGGAATCATCATTGGAGGATGAAACATCAATAACATTAGATATGCAGATGATACAGTATTGATTGCAGACAATGAGCAGGATCTGCAACAATTAGTAGATGCGGTTGTTGCACACAGTGAACAACTGGGGATTAGAATTAAATTGTAAAAAGACACAGATTATGGTCGTCACTAGGAAGAAAGAATACCACAATGTAATATACAAGTAAATGGGAATATTCTTCAACAAGTGAATCGATATAATTATCTCGGAACAGTCATAACATCTGATGGGAGATGCCTTGAAGAGATTAGAACAAGAATCGCCATGGCGAAAGTAGCCTTTAGCAAGATGAAAAACATACTGACCAATAAAAAGATGTCAATTGAAACGAGAAAAAGAGTGTTGAGGTGCTACATAGAGCCTGTTCTTTTGTATGGATGTGAAACTTGGACAATGAGCAGTCAAGCTGAAAAACATCTGATGGCTGTAGAAATGTGGTTTCTGAGGAGAATGCAATGAATTCCATGGACAGACAGAAAAACCAATGACCAAGTACTACAGGAAACAAATGAAAATCGTAAATTGATTAGAGAATTAGACGTAGACAGTCAAAATTGTTTG
The DNA here is from genome assembly GCA_014155875.1 of Cepaea nemoralis. Taxonomy (NCBI): domain Eukaryota; kingdom Metazoa; phylum Mollusca; class Gastropoda; order Stylommatophora; family Helicidae; genus Cepaea; species Cepaea nemoralis. The sequence continues at coordinate 155,946 of JACEFZ010010707.1, read as the reverse complement.
GACATGTTATGAGAAGAAATGAATTGGAGAACTTGGTGACAAATGGCAGGATTGAAGGGGACAGACCAAGGGGAAGACCAAGAAGTAAATACCTGGATGGCTTGGCCACATGGCATGGTCGAGACAGGAACACTGAGCTGATCCACAACTCTGGTGATCGAGTGAAATGGCGAGTCATGACCACCCACGCTTTCCGGCACGACACATGATTGATGTATGGATGCACCATTTTTATGTCATTAAGATATTTTGGGAATATGATCTTTAGCATCATCACCAAGTTGCTCACACCTTGGGCTGGCTTACTAGCTCCCTAATCATGTTTCAACAAGGGAATCTGTCTTCTGGTTACTTCAGTGCAGCATATCTCTCAAGTGACAGATCTCTGTTTGCAGGGCAATGAAGATGTTCCTTGGTTGACCTCTGTCATTGCCTGCCATGGTTTTATCCCTCGGTGACCATGTCACAAGTCATGGCCAAGCCATGACAACTTCACGTTTATATTACTCTGAGCAAGCGCCCATATCACTTGTCTGCCAACCCGGTGGTCAAGGGATCAAATTCACATCAAGGCAGATTTTGTTAATTTATCTGGACTCTCAGGTACACCCAGCTTAAACTGGGTACTGGGAAATTTATTGGGAAGGTGGCCAGCGTGATAATGCCCACATCACCCATTGAGTGTCAATTGGTATATACAGATGTGGGGCTAGTACATAATGCCCACATCACCCATTGAGTGTCAATTGGTATATACAGATGTGGGGCTAGCACATAATGCCCACATCACCCCTTGAGTGTCAACTGGTGTGTATTTAGACATGGGGCTAGCACATAATGCCCACATCACCCCTTGAGTGTCAATTGGTGTGTATACAGATATGGGGCTAGTACCTAATGCCCACATCACCCCTTGAGTGTCAATTGGTATATACAGATATGGGGCTAGTACATAATGCCCACATCACCCCTTGAGTGTCAGTTGGTATATACAGATATGGGGCTAGTACGTAATGCCCACATCACTGCTTGAGTGTCAGTTGGTATGCACAGATATGGGGCTAGTACATAATGCCCACATCACCCCTTGTGTCAATTGGTATATACAGATGTGGGGCTAGTACATAATGCCCACATCACCCATTGAGTGTCAATTGGTATACACAGATATGGGGCTAGTACATAATGCCCACATCACCCATTGAGTGTCAATTGGTATATACAGATGTGGGGCTAGTACATAATGCCCACATCACCCATTGAGTGTCAATTGGTATATACAGATGTGGGGCTAGCACCTAATGCCCACATCACCCCTTGAGTGTCAACTGGTGTGTATTCAGATGTGGGGCTAGCACCTAATGCCCAATACATCTCAGGCATGTAATAGGGTTCTTTAATTACTCTGCTTACAGCCCACTAGAAATGGCACAACGTTTGGTCAAATACACAGTAAGCCACTTAAGATGGCTTGTAGTTCCTGTGTGTCTGTACGCTCTGATATTCATAATTATCCCAGCTTTGTATTCAAAAAATAAATTCTGTACAATTTTCCACAGACAAATCCACATTTAAATGAAATATTTAAAATCCTGCACTTTTAAAGTAGACAGTCACAATTTTTTGGGCATGTTATGAGAAAAAATGATTAGGAGAACTTGGTGACAACTGGCAAGATCGAGGGGAACAGACTAAGGGGAAGACCTAGAAGCACGTACCTGGATGGCTTGGCCTTGTGGCATGGTCGAGACAGAAACACGGAGCTGATCCACGACTCTGGTGATCGAGTGAGATGGCAGAACATGACCGCCCACTCTTACCGGCATGGCACATGATGGATGGATGGAGATAAGTATCTGGTGTTGATGTTTTCAAACATTAATCACAGAGTTCTGTGGCGAAGGGGTTACAAAAGAAATTTGTAATCCTGCATACCCCCGTTCAAAACACAGCTGTGGGCGATTTGGCAGACTGCCTAGCTTTGGTTTTTTATGAAATGGTATTGGGTGCCGGTCGTTCAGAGAGCAATAGCAAACTACTGAATGTAAACTTGCGAAGAGATCACAACAACAAAAAGTACTGGTATTGACTGCGACATCCTGTAAAGAATATGCAACTTACTTAAATCACAGGGTGCCAGTATGCATGACCTGTATGTGGGGCTAGTATAGATGGCAAGTCAGTCTGTGTGATCAGCATGTCTGCCCACTAAGTATGGGTGGTCAGTCAGTCTGTGTGATCAGCATGTCTGCCCACTAAGTATGGGTGGTCAGTCAGTCTGTGTGATCAGCATGTCTGCCCACTAAGTATGGGCGGTCAGTATGCATGACCAGTATGTGAGGAAAAGTAACTTTACCAACGTTTTTGTTTTATTCTGCTCAGAATAACTTTAAACCAAGGGTAGAGCGGTGTAAATATGACATATGTCTATAAAACAAGCAGACCAGGTCTGATTCACAGTGTGAATTTTTACAACACATTTTTAAAAAGGAATGCACCCCTTTATGCTTGGGTAGGGGACTAGATGTCTAGCCTTCTCAGAGAGGACTGACCCCCCCTCCCCCCCCCCCCCCCCTCCTCCAAAACAAAAAAACCCTCTCACACCCATGAGCATATTGTGCATATACAAAACGTTAGAGATAAAAGACAGCACGCTGACCAGACTGCTGTCCAAGTTAAATGTTAAAATTTAATAAATCTACTCATAAAAAATATTTATAGTGTGTGTTTTTCTGGTATATACATATTTATATCATTACTGGTACTATGGATTTCATGTTCAGTGCTGAGTTCTCCTTGTGTGAACTATAGGAGGAGACTCAGAGATATCCATGTGTAATCCCCAGCAATTAACACAAATTTAATGTAACCAGTGACTTTTTTAATACTGTATAATCAATATAGATTTTGACAACAAAAAAACCTAGAAACATGTGATTAACACTTCAACTGTTACACTATATGAACACTCAAAAGAGAGCTAACATTGCATCACTAGAGGAAAACTCATATCTGTTATGAGTTAAAAGGCAGTTTTTGAGTGAGTACGCATAAGGCTCTCTGCAAAAGTTGACTAAGTAATTAAAATGTAATTTAATCTCACGGCAAATTAAACCTTTATCAGCAAATTAAACCTTTATCGAATCACATGAGGCTAACATTAAATCAATGAGAATAAAATTGACTTACATGCGCTTCAGTGACCTGAGGTCATTAAAAGTCCCATCGGGAATTACAGAAATGCGATTGTTTGATAAGAATCTGAAGATAATAACAGAAAACATTATCATATTTGCTGGGCTGTCAATGACCATTTAAAATATATACATGGGCTATTTGGCCAAACTCTTGTAGCAAATAATCATTTTCTTCTGATTACCCATACCCATTTTCCTGCCAATTCTCTTTATCATGCCTTCTGTTGCCTATAATTCATTTGTTTGTTTATTTCTTCTTCTTCTTCTTCTTCTTCTTCTTCTTCTTCTTCTTCATTATCTTTACCTTTATCTTCATCTTCGTTTTCTTCTTCATTTTTTTCTTCTACTTTGTCTTCATCTTCTTCTTCATCGTCTTCATCATCATCTTCGTCTTCTTCACCGCCTTCGTTGTCTTCTTCTCCATCTTCATCATCTTCTTCTTCTTCATCTTCTTCTTCGTCGACTTCATCGTCTTCTTCTTCTTCTGCTTCTTGCGAGCTCTCTTTTCTATACGCTTTACAAAATTGTTAACTTTTTGACATTCACAGGCTTAATCTTAACAACAATCAGCAGGATAAAAAGAGAAAGATAACATGCAGATTAATTCAAACAAAGACCAAGTAATTCAAACAAAGACCAAGCTATATTTGATGAAAAATATTCTATGCAGCAGACGATGAGATATGTGCTGAATCATGACCTGGAAACATCATAATATGCCTCTTCATGGATGTGAAGTTCATTATCAGTCAAGCACACCCCATGTTTTTTTAACTTGCGGAGTGGAGAGCTCTACAACACAATTTCCTCTAGAGATGGTACTTTAGTACAAGGTGTCTGTACTCCACTATGATGAATAGAGATGGTACTTTAGTACTAGGTGTCTGTACTACACTATGATGAATGGAGATGGTACTTTAGTACTAGGTGTCTGTACTCCACTATGATGAATGGAGATGGTACTTTAGTACTAGGTGTCTGTACTCCACTATGATGAATGGAGATGGTACTTTAGTACTAGGTGTCTGTACTCCACTATGGTGAATGGAGATGGTACTTTAGTACTAGATGTCTGTACTCCACTATGATGAATGGAGATGGTACTTTAGTACTAGGTGTCTGTACTCCACTATGATGAATGGAGATGGTACTTTGGTACTAGATGTCTGTACTCCACTATGATGAATGGAGATGGTACTTTAGTACTAGATGTCTGTACTCCACTATGATGAATTGAGATGGTACTTTGGTACTAGATGTCTGTACTCCACTATGATGAATGGAGATGGTACTTTAGTACTAGATGTCTGTACTCCACTATGATGAATGGAGATGGTACTTTAGTACTAGATGTCTGTACTCCACTATGATGAATGGAGATGGTACTTTAGTACTAGGTGTCTGTACTCCATTATGATGAATGGAGATGGTACTTTGATACTAGATGTCTGTACTCCACTATGATGAATGGAGATGGTACTTTGGTACTAGATATCTGTACTCCACTATAATTTATGGAGATGGTACTTTGGTACTAGGTGTCTGTACCCCAATATGATGAATGTAAGCTCAAGCAGCATTTAAGGCTAATGCATCTGATGTAAGATTTAAAGCTGTCTTCGGGAGGAAGACACCTGCCAAAAAGATACTGTTATGCTTTCACAAGCCATCTAGGGTTCTGGCTGGCTCATGATAGAGGCTTTTGTGTGAACAGTAATGACAACAAGGCATGAGTGTTACATTAAAGACTAATTCCAACATCATTTGTGGAGGAGAATATTCTCAGCTTTACTCAATGAATTCGACAGAGAATGACAACCAGACATCGTCATTGCATATCCATGGTAGTACATCCACTCACTCATGAGTCACAAAGACCTCACAGCTCTCACACGAGTCAGACTACTATGAGAAAGCACATAATTTACAACAGCATAATTAAGTAAGTAAATTAAAGAACTCTTATATTCTAGAGATACATTGGGCATGTGGTGCTTGACCCATATTTTATACATCAATCCACACTCAATGAGTGATGTGCTCAGTATCACGTCAGCTGCTTTTATTTCCGAAGATATTTCCTGGTACCCAATTTAGGCTACGTCAACCTGGAAGCCCAGGCCAATTGGTGAAGTCCACTCTGATGTGGTTTTGAACCTATGACTACCAGGCTGACAGGCAGGTGTCTAGCCACTACACTACTCACAGTAGCTTTCTGGTCCACATCATTCCTGAATCTTAACCTGATCTGCCACAAGAATTTCCATGAACCATATTGACTAGTCAAATGTTCATGCTCTATCCAGATCTGCTCAGGAGACCTATATTAAAATCACAAGGGAAACACATTGTGTTTTACCTATCAAGTAACCAGGACAACATTCCCCACCATTATCACAACATAACCGTATCATAATAGATACAGATATAATTGTTTATGTTGCTGTAGTAAGAACAGGCATGACTATATAATATACATAACATGAATCAAATAGACAGGCTAGTTTATACACCAATTTAGCAAATTTGAAGTACAAAATATAGATATAGATATTCTTCACAACAATAACCAACACCACATGGGAACAGTCAACAGATATACTCTGGGATGGCTGCCATTTGAAGACTAAGCATGCATATGAATGTCAAATGTGCAGTCAAGCTTTTGGCATAACAAAACATTCTTCACAACACAACATTCTTCACAACACAAATGTTAATACTTACAATTTTTCTAAGCTTGGCATACCAGAGAACATGTTACTATTTATAGTTCCAATGAGATTGTTGGACAGGTCTCTGTGATGAGGGAAATCAAAACAAAATGATCATGTACTAGTTAATACTAGTGGAGTCATAAATGAAATGAAGTTCTGTGTGGTAAAGCTATGAGAATGCAATAAATAACATAACAACAAAGAGGCATAGTAAATCAGCTTTACAAAACCACAATCATTAAAAAAAAAAAAAAAGAGCATAGCACTAACAGGTCTTCTTCAAACACAAACAAATACAACACACAAAGAAAGACATTAAATTAAAATAACATTAGAAGCAGCATTATTATGCAAACATATATTTTTTTAAAGTGAAAAATGGAATGGATGTGAAATGCAAGTCGAGAGAGAAAAAAAACAATGCCATGTCTGTCTGTTGTTGTTTTTGTTTGAAGTTGAAAGCTTGTTGCCACAACATACTCCATTTTTCTGAGATTCTGTTTCCATGAACACTTTTTATTCTGTAATACTTCTTATTAATCTGTAACGAGGAATATGCATTGCAGAATATTTCCCAAAGTCAGCTGACCTTCATATGTAAGTCTTAGGCCATTCCCCTGATAGTTTTATTTTGCACAAAATATCTGTAGCTGCCAGTGTTTAGTTTCTGCCATGTTTTTCTGCTGTTTATTTGTGAATACCATCTGTCCACCATATCTTAAGTCTCATAGCTTTCTCTTCTCTGGCATTGTTCAGGTAAGCATTGTATTGGATAACCCCAGTGACTGATTTTGTCACATGGCCATATCACTGGAGCTTGGATTTCTTCACAACAGTTTGGAAGTCTTTGTACGGTCCAGTACACCGATCACATTCTGTCCACTGACATTTGAGACATGTTCCTTGTTGTTTTCTGAGGATGTGTTTGAAGAATCACATTACCATTGTTGGAATGTTCTTTTCATAGTCTGTGTTTAGCAGGAATGTGTTTCGCAGGAATAAAGGTATATGGCTTGTTTGTAAAGGATTACTCTTACTCTTACAGCACATGGATAGTTCCATAATTGCTCAGTCTCTTCCCACAGATCACACAAGGAAAATCTCAGTAAAGTGTATGAACTCCATAATGCCAACAAGGATCCAAATGTGTATATAGCAGAATCATATTCTGTACATTTTTGTGTGTGGGCAGCTTTCTAATTTGGAAATTTTGTCTGGGCAGCAGCCTATTCAGTGTGCTCTTTTTTATTTCCAACTGCCAAGAAATTTTTTTACGTGCACATGGATCCTATGAGTTTTTCACCCTTGTCAGAGAAGGCTAGACGCTTGTTCCATTTGCCAGGATCAGGAGGCTGAATACAATTCTGTTGTTTAATTTGTAAAATTTATTGATGTCTTCTGCATATTCTATATTTGTTTGGCCTGGCTAGAAATGCTATTGTCTGTCATTCTTGCTATTAGTCCTACTACTATTCCTTCATCCCTTATTTGAGATTAAAGGTATATGAAATGTTTTACTGCCTCCTAGGCGTGTCCATTTTGGTCATACTCCTATTGATTCATCCACTGTTTGTCATTAACTAGACTTTTACTGTATTGATTTCCAATACATGTTATCTTTATGGGAATGTCCTGAGTGCAGCGATGTCAGTTCTTAGCTCAACTCAGCTCAACTCAACTACATATTTTCTAGAGATCATCAAGTCTGGCTATTAGTTCTTGTTTACCTACAGCTAGAATGTTGATGTCTGAACAGACAAGACTTGAGATAATATGTTCTCCAATTACTATTGTTCCTTTGCAAGAAATCAATGTTTCAAAATTTTATTTCGTTCTTCTTAGACATTGAAAAGGTGTGCAACAGACTTATTGTCATACACGAGTGCACTTGTGTTGTTTGAGTGTAAATTTCACGATGATTTGAATAGGTGGATTTCCTGTTACTATTATATTCCTTCATAACATTTCACAGGATCTCCACAGTGCTGAATTAGCTTTCCCAGGATGGATCAACTCCACCTGTCTTTCCGCTGGACCATTCTATACACTTGATTTACAGTTTCCACTTCCTTTCTAGTTGTGGAAGAATTGTGGTTATCTGACGCCTCTGTATTTTAGAACAGATATATTACCATTGTTTTTATTATCGCATAATTCACAATATCATTTTGCCAATAAGATTATAATCTATATTCCTTTAAAATAAAATGTCTATCATTTTCTTAATTGTATGTGGTTCTTGTAATGGTGGTTTTGTGGACTGGTTAAAAGAATCGCAAATTCTTCTTGTACCAGTCATTTATGCATGCTTTAATTCTATACACTATTTGAAGATCCATTTCTCCACATGCACTAGTTTATGTAATTTTTTATAGTCACAGATTTATGTACCCATCTGCCCTTTGCTCTTTTAACATGATGAAAAACATCTCTTCAAAGATGTATTTTCTTGTTGAAAAGTATTGGTATTTGAACAGTTAGTCAGAGTTCCACTTTTCTTTATTGTTCTCTAATTAAGGTGTGAACAGTATCTATTACTTTCACATGAATCTACTATTTGCTGCCACATTGAGGTCTGGTGTCAAGTAGTGGGTTTCATCTATTATGTATTTATTTCTGTATACATACTTCCATCTACTGTTAGAGTTATCTCTGTGGTAGCAGTGAATAGCCATGTGCAAAACCAGAATAAATATTTGTTTTTGTGACAATTACAGAATCTATCATTGTGGTGAGCAATGCAGTAGATCAGTCATTTAAAAAATATAATGAATGTTTAAAAAAAATTATAAAGGGTGCCACAATAGTTTAGTAGTTAGTACACTGAGTTACCAACATAATAGTTTGGATCTGACTTCGGTTACAGGAGGATTTTACCACCAATGTTTCTTCTGGGTCAACCCATCTCAGTATATTAACAGGGTACAGATAAGATGACCATAGTAATATTTATCAAGTGCTTTTACCAAAAATAACAACTGAACACTGTATAAAAAATATGCTTTATGCTATGTGAATAGTTATTCTATCTTCTTAGGTCAAATTTACAATGCATATGTCATATTTATAACACACGCTTGAGGTAGGGAGGTGGTGGTGCCCATTAACATAACCTGCGGACTAAGCTATGTGTGTAGCTAATCCATAGCAAATATGTAAGGTTCTTTACATCACAGATAGAAGAGACTGCACAAATTAATGAATTTGCAATAAGCATGCCATAGTTATGATTTATGATAATGTGTTAAGAAATAAAGACTCATTTAAAGTGTACAGCTAATATAGCACTAAATCCCACAAACGAACACCAAGAAGAAGAACGAACGAATGCACACACATTCTATGTGGGGGAGAGGGGGTGGGGAGAGAAGAGAGAGATAACATTACAGCAGAACAGGTTTCATTATTGTTTTATGCAAAACCATGGGCACTGAATAAACAATATGAGATGGGAAACTAAAGCTTTTGAAATGTAGTTACATAGATGACTGGAAGGACTCTCACACAAGGAGAGGACAACAACCACAGAAGAATGAAAAAAGCTGGGATTTGAAGCATTACAAAATGAGGTCAAGGTGAGATAGATAAGGTACTACAGGCAAATAAAGAGACTGGTTGAATAATTTTATGGAGGGAAAAGTGCAAGAGGCAGATAATGAGACATGTGGGTGGACAACATCATGAGATACACTGGGGAAAAAGTCTGTTAGATTACAATGTGAAGACAGTGGGCATAAAGTGTTAGATTACAATGTGAAGACAGTGGGCATAAAGTGTTAGATTACAATGTGAAGACAGTGGGTATAAAGTGTTAGATTACAATGTGAAGACAGTGGGCATAAAGTGTTAGATTACAATGTGAAAGACAGTGGGTATAAAGTGTTACAACATTCAATGTGGAAATGGCACTCCATGATTCTTCTTCCTCTGACCTTTACCCTCTATTGGAGTACAAGCCTTCACTCAACTCACACCAAACCGTTTATCGTTTGCTATCCACTGCAGCTTTCTTCACGTCTTTCCCATATTATTCACCGATGTCTCTAATTCTTTTCTCTATGTGCCAGTCTCCCTGGCCTAGAGGTTAGCAGAGAAGTCGCTAACCTCTAGGCCAGGGAGACTGGCACATAGAGAAAAGCGACTTTCTCCGTAATCCCATATACTCTCGTGAGTAATGTGGCGATGGCGAGAATCGGTAGCGGTTCTAACCACTTCGGTAACTTACGGGGTATGTGAGCCGGCCGCTCAGAGAGCAATGGCAAACTACTGAGCGTAATCCTGCCAAGAAATCAACAATCAGCTGAAAGATGCTGATGTTGACAGCAATGTCCTGTAAAGGATGTGCCTTTAAAAGCCTCCGTGCCTGTTCTATTACATCTTATTTTATGTAATTCCAATATGCTAATCTTATAATATTTAATTTCTTCTACCACGTGTGCCGTCCTCCCAATTTATTCATAGTTCTAACATTCTAGGTGCCAATTCTGGAGATTTTCTCTGGTGATAGATGGAAAGTCAGCAATCCTGACTCTGCTGCTTTCTCCACATCGACTTTTTCTAAAACAGCCTCCTTTAATCCTGATTGGCTGAATTATGCTTTTTTCTGTATCTGAATCATGGTTGGTTGGATTGAGCAGCTAAAGTGTTCTACAGGATGAGATATCCAGTCCAAATGCCAACCCTCCTTTGTTGTCTCTTATGGCTTGCAATGGTATATTGAAGTTTTACATTCTGTTCTTCCCTTATGTGCTATGGTAATACATTAGGACACTTGCTGGTGTCTAGGGTTGAAGGGGGAAAATTGCCACCAGCCTATGTAGTCAGCACATTGTGTACCAAACTAGGATTATTCAGTTCACATCCCTTACATAACAATTCCTGGCCTCACTGTGAATTAGAACCTGTGCCCCATAATGTGATACCATTATTCTAACCATTGACCACCAGACTCTCTTAATAATATTAAGACAACTTGATAATATCTGTTCATATGAGAGAGAAAGGGGAGGCAAAGACGTAGAAGCAGATGGGGAGAGAGGTGAAGAAATAGAGGGAAGGAGAAACATACAGAGAGACAAAGGGAAAATGCAGGGGTGAGAGGGGAAGGGAGGAAGAGAGACATGAGGTGTGGAGGAAATGAGATGTGTGGCAGAGACAGAGATTTACATAGAGAGAGCGAGAGCGAGAGAGAGAGAGAGAGAGAGAGAGAGAGAGAGAGAGAGAGAGAGAGATAAAGGGGATATAAATGCGAGAGGAGTGACTTCATTCCATCAGGTTTGATCCCATATGACTTGGCCTGAAAAAAGCGTCACATAAAGCACAGACTCTTAGCTCCATCGATGACCTCCAGGAGTCTCTGAAAATACTGCACCTTTTAACCGAATGATGGTCTGGAAGCAAACCCACAACTTCAGAACGTATGGCAGGTGGCTTAACTACACCACCACAGAGACCCCCTTTCATGAGAGATGGAGAGAAGGGGAAGGCAGCGACACTATAACCAACAAACATCATCATTATTATCAATATAAATAAAATAGAGCTTACAATTTTTAAGGCTCTGCAGTCCATCAAAAGCACCTGGTTCTATTACTGCAATCTGGTTACTGCTCAGGTTCCTGCGAGAGAAGGTTGGTGATTAAAAAGTTGGAAATATGAGCTAGGGAACAATTTTTGCTCACAATACTTCATGGAGAATGTTAGTATAAATATTGTTGAAGCATGATACACAAGGAGCAATAAAACATAAAAGATATGAAAGATTACAAGTTAAAGATACAGGTGGTAGCAAGTAAGATAAGACAATAATATGCAATAGACTGATGATAGCAAGCAACATACAGGTAAAAGGAAACAACATATTTATGATAAACACACAGATGACACAAAATATACGCATAACTAGCAATACACACATGTAAAAATGTACTAATAATAATAACATACAAATGACAGCAATGAATATACTGATTGGAGTTCAGCATGGCTAAATGTATAAGAGAGCTCATTCTTAAACTTCCGTGTGCTGATGCCAGGTAGCGGGTTCAACCCCTACAGTGGTCAGCTGGACTAAATGTTGACTTCTCGCCCTTGACTTGGCGAAGTAAATTACAAGTACTTCAAGTCAGAGTGGGCTCGCCTGATAACTGCTAGAAGTAGGATGTATATGTACTAAGCTTGAGCCCAAAGCCAGCGAGCGCCCATAGACATAAGCATCAGAAATAGAGATTACAAGAAGTGGATGAGTTAACACTGAGGATATAATGAGTACATAAAGAAGTGATACGAGTGTATGCACAAGTGATATGATTAGTGTATGCAGAAGTGATATGATGAATATACACATGAGTTAGTCAGTTGCTGTTCCCACTTCACGGTAAAGGGTCGCCCCATTATGCTCCGCTCCTGTGCCAGTTAATATCACACAAAATGCTCCTCATTGCCCCGTGTGAAAAGTGAAACAGGCTGGAGTCTTGACAATACAACAGTTTGCACAGGTATACTATGCATAATGCCGCTGCCAGAATTCCAACACAAAAGTCAGCCACAAAAAATATAATTCATCTTCGGTGGAAGCGGCAGTCACTAAAAAACCAGCCGCCACACATTACTGCATAAGACAACCCAGTTCAGCAACTGACGGCCACCATTTTTCTGAACACACAGTTCATGCTACAAACAACCGCGGATAGATGTAAAAGCACTCCACACAAAAATCACAGCTCACAGTGTCGCTCCACGCACTCAACTCAATAGCAGGGCGACGGAACCATATATACATGTGAGTGATGTGTAGGAATGATATGATTAGTATAATCATGAGTTATGTCTCATCAATTCAGTGTATAAACATATAGGTTATATTTCTCCCTCCCCCTCTCTCATACACAATCAACTCTCCAGAAACATTAAACTGTATAGTTATGTACTGTATAACTATTTAACCAGTAAGTTCTTAAATTAAGAATTTTCAAAAAAATTTTTATCCAATGATATAGATTACCAAGGGTTGTTTTTTAAGCACAAAATAATTATAATCATTTTCTGAGTAAAGTGATTACAGCTTCTAGGATTACGCTTAAATATTTCAGACTACCATATGTCAGCAGACTGTAACTCTATACTTGCTTGGTACAAAGTTAATTACTCCACGATTTCAATTTGTTCTCTCTCTCTCTCTCTCTCTCTCTCTCTCTCTCTCTCTCTCTCTCTCTCTGTGCCTCTTTCTCTCTCTCTCTGTGCTCTCTCTGTGCCTCTCTCTCTCTCTCTCTCTCTCTCTCTGTATGTGAAGATAGGTATTCAGGTAGGTATGCAGACAGACTGGTAGGTTGTTAAGTAGGTGTGTAGAGAAAAGTGGGGTTTATTGCTGCCGAGCTGTTAAGTTAGCTTGTCTTGTCTTTCCTCTCGTGCCTAAGATGGCGCATAGGGCAGAAGTCGTGGCTCTCTGTCTTTGCGCGAAGCGTTTAACATTTGGAGCCAGAATCTGATTCTGTAACAGTTGGGAGTTTTATGATGACGGATTGTCAGGCCGCCGATCAACCGTCTTTAGTCGAGTTGGAAGTTGCGCAGCTAGCTGCCTTCCTTGGATGTGGTAAGCCGGTTTCTCATGCTCCCTCTCCGGAAATCGAACCTGATTCCCCGTTACCGTTACAAACATGGTAGGCATGTCACGTACCATCGACATTTGATAGGGCAGACATTGAAAGATGCGTCGCCGGCACGTAAGGCCATGCGATCAGCACAAAGTTATCCAGAGTCACCAGTGGGAACGCCGCGCCCGCGAAGGGCAACGACGATTGGTTTTGAACTATAAAAGCGCTCTTTCCGCGAGGTCGGAGCTTGGTAAGCATGTATTAGCTCTAGAATTGCCACAGTATCCAAGTAGGATCGTGTCATCTAAGGAACCTCGACTGATTTAATGAGCCATTCGCGGTTTCACCGTGAGACAGTGTGAACTTAGACATGCATGGCTTAATCTTTGAGACAAGCATATGACTACTGGCAGGATCAACCAGATATCTATCGACAAGACGGACTATTCACGCACACGCAAGGCCAAGAGTAGCATCGCTAAAGCGCGCCCTCCTCGGTACCGGCTGATACATGCAAAACCACTGGACGCCTACCGACGAGCTTTCAAGCTACGCCGGCAGGACTGACCGAAAAAAAGCTATACCAGTTAGCTGCCGAGCCATTATGTTAGCTGCCGAGCTGTTATGTTAGCTGCTGAGTTTTATTTAGCTTATATGTTAGCTGCCTCTGCTGGGGATTGAACTCGGATCACTGTCTTGACAGGCGAATGCACTACCTACTAATCCACCATGACTACAGTAAAGCATTTTCCAGGACATGATTACCTGCAAAAGTAGAAAACAAACGCCATGTTATGAAACGGAAAGATAAGGAGAATGACGTGGCAAATGGGAATACTGAGAGTATTATTCAGAGAGATCAAGTATGTAGGAAAGTACGACTGCATGGTTATATTGAGCATTTTTCAAACTGACAAATGTTCGAACGAGCAAGCGATCATGGAAAGATTTCAGTACACTGATGCAGCATACAATGAGATATCAGTGTGGAGACGTAACATACAAGCTGGAAATAGCGCTACATGTCGTCGGGGGGACATAATAGATGTGTCCATGTGATGGAGACAGGGCACACAGGGCATTCCCCGAGTGCAGTGGCGTCTCTTCTGTTAACCAACAACAATATGATGTTGTGTTTTGTGTGTGTGTGTGTGTGTGCGTGCGTGCGGGGTGTGTGTGTACACTGCAGTACGAAAGTGTTTTGGCGGCATACAGGTTGCAGTAACAAGCAACAATGTATATGTGTACTGCTGCGAGAGTATTCTTGAAATGATACATAACAAAGTAAATGTGTGTGTGTGTGTGTGCGCGCATATATATAGCGCGGCCAAATAGCCTGCAGTTGGTTTTAAATGCTGAGTATGCAGGATTACGAATCACGTTCACTAGCCCTTCGCCACAAACACCGGACGATACATGCTGTGGCAACACACAATTCCTCATTATGCCAGCCTACCGAGCATGTCAGGATTGTTTCAATGACGTGGTGCTTCTAGGCCGACTCAGTCTAAAATAGGTACTACGACTTTTTTCTGGAAGTAAAAGCCACCAGCGTGCTATTGACCTCTTACCCACGAGTGCTGACCAATATGTGGGGCAAGCACAATACAGCTACCGCGTCTCATTGCGTGGAATGGGGTCCTTACTTTTACTTACTGAATACGCGGGGACACACGATTCACGCCATCATCTTCCGGGGAGGAAGTTCTAAATCACATCTGCAACACAATTTCCCATCTTCGGGAAGTAAGTAATGTATTTCTCCTTGAAGTAAACTGTTTGTTGAGAGAGAGAGAGAGAGAGAGAGAGGAGAGAGAGAGAGAGAGAGAGAGAGAGAGAGAGAGAAGAGAGAACGCGAGAGGGAGAGGGACGAGGGAGGGAGAGAGAGAGAGAGAGAAACGCGAGAGGGGCGAGAGAGAGAGAGAGAAGAGAGAGAAGAGAGAGAGAGAGAAAGAGATGAGAGAGAGAGAGATTGAAGATTGACGATTACTAGGGTACAAGAAAATATAGGCGAACATGGCTGGAGGGGGAAGTAGTGCAAAAGCCAAGAGTAGCGATGGATCTGAAGATAACATATGTCGCTATAAAACTATGTTAAGCGCAGAGAAGCAGGCACGGGTGGGACAAGTTAAAAAGCGAATCGAATGTTTCCAAGCAGCAGATGAATGTGCGGCAGGAGAAAGACACCCAGAGTCTGACAGAGAGTGCCATGAAGGTAACAGGCCAAAACATTTTGGGGAAGAGGGGCAACTTCTGACGATCGGGAGACTCTCATCGTGCTTGCTCCGCGGAGGAGTTTTTAATCACAGGGAATGATTGTGTACACCGAAGAGTGCTTATATCATGACAAGTCTTCATGGCTTCTTCTCATAGTCCATGCCGTGTGGTGTGGTGATCATGTCTGTCCAGTTTTCTGTTTCGTGTACAGGCGCAGTGATGTTCCTTCACGCCATGATATTAACCCATCTTCTCTCTTGGTATCCCCCTGCCTTTCCTGTTCTCCAACTTTCCTGTTGTCACAACGTACTACAGCGTTCTCCTTCCTGTGACATGCCCATAGAATGTGAACTGCCTTCTTGTGAAACGAGTAACCAATTCTCTTTGTGAATTCACTTCTTTTAAGATATCTCCTATTACTATTTCTATCCGTCTAACGTGTTTTCATCATTCCTCCATAAAACCGCATCCCTGCAACTTCCACACAATTTCTCATTTGTCTGCTGGCTGTCCATGATTCGCGTTTGTACATCAGGATATGTTTCGTTTAGCTCCTAAGAACTCTTGTTCTCACTCCGACTGACAGAGACACCGTGTAGAGCAGTTTCTTACATCTTGTGAATTGCTGCTTTAGTTTGGGTGATTCTACATTTAACTGTCTTATTTGTGTCTGTTAGTCGACATCAGATATCCCTGTCATCAACATTTAGAACACGAGGTTTACATAAATCTATGATGTTACATACAGCCCATTCTTCTACATATCCGTCACCCGGAATCTGAGTACCAAGATAACAGGTAACTAGAGATCACATAGATGTATTCCCTCCTAGAACGCTCAGAATCACAAGGTGGCTAAAAAAAAAAAAAGGACTAGTCCAGTACACGATAAAGGAGATACTGCCGTTGAGGTGTGAAGTGTCAGCCCTTCTCATACTCTAGGTCACGACATGTATCGTAAGGTCGTGAGTTTCCTTACTGTCTCTCTCACCTTTCGTTTTCCTTAATTCATAAATTGTGAATACATCAAAAATTGTGAATGCCTCAAATTCTAATTGTGAATGACTCTATCAAGGTGTGAAGTTCCCCTTCTTCATACTCTAGTCACGACATGTATCGTAAGTGTGATTTCCTTACTGTCTCTCACCTTCGTTTTCCTATAATTCATAAAATTGTGATACATTCAGAAATTGTGAATGCTCAATCTAAATTGGATGACTTATCATGTACATCACGATTCCTATTGCCAAGAACGCTGCTATACGTCAGTAACGACACATGGTATCGGTAGAGTATGGGTATAGGACTGAAGAGAAGGTGACTCCATCACTGACACCTACATATTCACGCACACTCCTTAGAGGCACGAACACTCCCTTAGAGGCACGAACACTCCTTTAGAGGCACAACACACTCCCATAGAGGCACGAACACAAAGATAACGATGCATTTTATTTTAACATGCACGTAGTCATATCTGAAGATAAGACGCTTCTAAGGGGCACAGAAGCTACCCAGACACGGCAACACACGTGTTAATGATAACCGGTACGCCGCGCAGCGAGACGGCTTCCGAACGTCTTTGTAAACTTGTTATCAGATCCTTGTTGATAATCAGATTTGTAGATGAAAAGGTGGGCGGGAACCAACTGCTGGAAATTAGTTCTACTTCCCTTAACGACCGACGCCTACGTTCGCAGACTAATTCGTCAAAGGTTAATTTTGCTCTGTTCTCTTTTATCCCTGTGGCTACAAACTTTGTTCAATGAAGCATTTCAGGTCCATCAAAGGACAACAAATTTATCAGGAAAAAAAAAAATATGGAAGGATATCAAGATCGATCCATGAAGTACACAGAGAGACTAGAGGAGAGAGAGAGAGAGAGAGAGAGAGAGAGAGAGGGGAGAGGAGAGAGAGAGGAGAGAGAGAGAGAGGGAGAGAGGAGAGAGAGAGAGAGAGAGAGGGGGGGAATCTGTGTGATGTTTAAGAGTACTTACCTCAATTTGGTGCCCAAGCAAGAGTTAATCTACAAGCGTATGTCGCACAATGCTAGTTTGTGCTGAACGTACGGAAATCGCGATCTGATAACGATTGGTAACGAGCATATAACTGCAGCCAAATGTCATACCAGACCTGGAGTATACAGTATAAAGCGACCGCCATGCTAGGCGTGGCATAGATAGTACATACATGTTAGTTATTCGCACGTCCTTCACAGGGGCATTGGGGTCAACCCTTAGCATTCATGATTTTATGATTTACTAGAAGTAGTTTGTCATTGCCTTCTGAACGGCGGGTGTCTCATACCATGGAAATCACGCAAAAGGTCTGCTTCCAAATCGCCAGCGGCTGATTTTGAACCCTGGAATCTGTATGCCGGGAAATGTGAAGCCGAGTGTCTCAATATCCATATACGTCGTTAGTTCATTTATACTTTACAATAAATACAGGACAGTATTATGACGTTCACACAACGTTAATATCGCACAACCTTCTTGTTTGGATCAGCGTGAGGAGAGAGAGAGAGAGAGAGAGAGAGAGAGAGAGAGAAGAGAGGGGAAGAGAGAGAGGGGAGAGAGAGAGAGGGGAGAGAGAGAGAGAAAAAGGGGGAACCAGAGACAGGAGAGAGTATTACATTTGATCATTCTGAACATAACTTAAGAAATAAATTCACAGTAGTGATTAGAACTTATGACAGACATAAGACAGAAGTAGCTACCCAAGTAGCTACGAAGGATACACCCAGACAGAGGAAACAGAAACACGGACATCTAACCCGCTACTTCCAATATATGGTCCATTGCTGAATGCACACACTCAACTACCTGTCGCACATACACACGTAAAACGATTGAGAATACCACAACACTATCTTTTCCAAGAATAAGTATATAGGCAGGTTAGAAATCTATAATGGCTTGTCACAGCTCATGAACTTTATGCTAATATTCGTACTGTAACATATAGCCTACCTGACATGATTGTGACACGGGGATCTGGCCGAGCACTCAGGACTCCCAGAAACGGCAGACGGACACCATAATCAGTCTCTTACTGGCACCATTAGCATTGGGACTTTTCGCTTGCTGTTGAAGATGAGGACGGAGCACGCATGGGAATATCCGAGTGCTGAGATGTCGGTTCTTTGACTTAACTCATCATGAAGGACACTACAGAGTGATGACTTCGAAGCATACTGTAATACTTTCGTTCTTGGGCGGAGCAAACAGTGTCGAATACATTGTACTTGTCACTATCAAATTTCTCTGCCGTCTTGAATGTTCTGTGATATCTACTGCTGTTTTCTTTTGTCTTTTCTAAGTATCAATTCAATAGCCCTGAACGTATTTCTCTACCCTTTGTAGCGACCACATACAATGATTTTCTTACACAACATAGGGATTTACAGCTGGCAGCCTAAGCGTAACCGGGAATTTGTCTCCCCTATTCCGGAGACTGTCCCTGGTAAACTTAGTACCAAAATGATCGAGCACTGACTGAAAGCTTAACAATCCCAGAGTGAACAATCGTACAGTTTCGAGCAGATCCTGCTCAACGAACAAAACACTAGATAGCAAATACAACGACCTGTGAGTACTGTACGAGGAGTGGTCACGTGCGAGAATGTTCTATCATTCGGTGACGGACAGGGTCTTAACATTATGGACTGCCGACGAGACAAATAACTACTACATGATTACGCACTTAACATAATTGTCTCATGCCGAGGTTCTCAACTGCTTTTTTGGCCCGTGCTCCCCTTCCCAATATTTTCAGAACTGCATGCTCCCCTTTCGTATTCTACCTAAAAATCCCGCGCCGGGCCGCCCCTACACAGTATAGTAATAATGGAAGCTCTAATTTAACGCACATACTAAAACAATCCTAGACGTTAACATAAAACATGATCTGGGGTCTACTTACTTTATAAATTGATTTTTAGAAGGTGAGACGTACAACCGTACATATGAGGAAAAACATATCAGTATCGTTCTTGTATTAACGCGATCTTGAAATAATCTTAATCCCCCCCCCTCCCGGAAACCCTAAATTCCCTCCCCCGGGGGGGGGGGGGATTCACCATCCGGTTGAAACACTATTCAAATGCTTAAGGGACGTCCGTTCCATCATGATCCACATGGCACTCCACCTTTCTACCGGAGCAAACTGACATCCATGGCCTATCCACCATTGTTTCCTCATATAGAGTCATACGGGATTTTAGTGCTTTGGATATGCGAGTTCATTCAATAAGGCTTAATATACTTCTGCATAGGAGGCGTGATGGAACGTCAGTACTTCAAATGCATAATGTCTGTCATCATTGGCACCATTGCCACCTATGACAGACGATAGTTATCAAAAAGGCTTAATAACTACAACCCTGCGGGAGGCGACCTTAGTGTGACTGATCGACCGATTAGGCGCTAGTAAATGTGTCCTATCCCACAATGAAGGTAATTTCAACCTCGCATCTCGAAGCATCTGCTATTGGAGGTCATAGGTTATTTTTTTTTTTAAACAGTGCCATTCCAGCATCCTGCATTTTGGCCGACAATAAACATTACTCTTATAGCGAAGCTTGAGACCACGAAGCATCTAAAACATGTATTATGAAGCACATACAGAAATCGACTGGCGTACTGCATTTACCTGTTGGGATATATGTGTGTATGCACAACACATGTTACTATTCACCATTCACGTATATTTGTAAAAGTATTTCCTGGCAAAATGATGATGAACTGCTTCACTGCATGTTATTAATATCGTTGCTGCTATGCACTGCGGTATTCAGCGACATACACCACGCAATAATTGTTCAATTTATATTCGTGCTTCTGTGGTTCATTCATACAGTGCTTTGAAAGAATCCGAAGTAGATATATAGAAGACACCGCCGGCTGTCTTTGCTCTGAAGTCAAATTAATACGTTAATCGTGTGGCAATGGTTCGTATTTCGTACAAAGTATCTGTATCTTAACGATATATCTATCGTACAATATTCCCTAGGTACAATACGAAACTATTAAGATTCCGAATGTGTAGAAGACGGATTTAAAAAAGAAAATAAAGACAAAAACAATTAACAGCTGAAAGGTACTCTCTGAATAAGTGCACATAACGAATTTTAAAATTCATTTGTGCGTAAAGAGACACAACAGACAAGATCGCAATACGAAGAAATTGGCTACTAAGACAAACAAGAATGAGGAAAATAAAATATTGTGGACTATGTAAAAGATATCGAACTCTACAAGACAATTATCCAGAGAAATATTCACAGACATGAGAAGATACTGATTATGTGACATGATATGACTGATGGTGCTGATGATCAATGATGACTGATAAACTGTACGTACGATGTATGGGGGAGCTAGGGATTTGGCAGTAGCAGGATCAGGGCGAATTTTCTCAAGTTAGGATACCATTGAATGTCAGAACTAAGTATCGTGGTGGAACAGTTGGTGATTATTATAGTAGAGACCTCCCCCACCCCGCGACCCTAATCACCTCGCCGAGATCTCACATCATAAGACACCATTCCTTAAAAACAGTATCGAAACTTTCTGAACTCATGGAGTATTATGGCATTCATCGCATACGAATGAAATTACCTTGGGTGATAATTCAATTATAAATGCGTTCTAAGACAGCACAGAACGAGAGTGGTGGTTGCAACAGAAAATCATAACACGAGGGACTGCTTGTGGAAGTAGGAAAATATTTCAGTGAAAATATTCTATGATATATTTTTTTTTTTTCCTCAAACAAATGTTGTATTCTACAAATCGCAGCGGAGAAACTTCATAAGAATGAATGCTTAAAGGACTGCAGAATTTGTGTACGTTGCTATAAGATTGATTTCTATCTTTTCATATGTTAGCGTGGAGGGGTTTTTGCAAATATTGCCGTTTCCTAGTTTTTTGTTATTTAGTTAGTCATTCAGTCGAGGTTCCAACTTCACGAGCAACGGGTTTCCCCATTTTTCTCCATTCCTGTGGCCGTGCATATCACCACAAAATGCTCCCCACTGTCCAATGTGATATGGACAAGACAGAGTCTCGACCTCCAACGCCCGCACAGTACATTGCATATTCCGCCGCAGAATGCCACACAAAAGTCCATGGCCCGAACCACAGTTCATCGTCGATGGCTCGGACTCACTCAGAAAGACCTCACCGACCCGGTTTTCTCCATGGCTCAGGTTTTGTATTCAACTCTGTGAACTCATGCACACATACAAAGTAAATACAAACTTGACGGCATAGTTTCAAACTAACTAACGTAACTCCACTAGGACTAACGAAACTAAACTAAACTAAACTCAACTGAACTAACTAACTACTAACTAACTAACTGAACTAACTAACTAACTACCTAACTAACTAACTAACTAAATAACTAATAACTAACTTTAACTAACTAACGAACGAACGAACCCACACCCACTCACTAAATCACTCACCCCTCCTTCCCTCACTCACATCCCTATCGGTTCCCTCCACTCCCTCACTTCAGCTCCTCACTCATGTCCAAAAATTCGCATTTCCCCCTCCATATCATTTTTTCATTCTTCCATCGATCCATCGATCCATCCATCCGATTCATTCACGTGCAGTGATGTCCGTTCTGAGCTCAACTAGCTCGGCTTCAGCTCAACTCAATAGACACATTCATGATACGGCGTGGACCAGTGCATGGTCATCACAGGTCTGATGATACCAAGTTCATTGTATATCGTTCCACTAAAGCTATACTAATATTCGCATCATGATTTGTTGAAATTTCTAATATGAACATTAACTCATTGACATAAACTGTTTCGTTATAAGCAACTGAATGCACAGGCATTTTTTAAAAGCAGAGATATAGGAACAAGTAAATTCTACGTGAACATAACGATGACGGTCCCGCTGTATCAACTCCAAATGTAATAAATCCTTCTAATTCCCCTAAAAGAGGTACCGTCTTCATATCTCCGGCACTCATTTAAGAATTTCTGGTCTTCCAGTGTCTAGATTTGTTATTCATATTGCCATGAGCAATCAGTGACGTGAAGCCCACAACCCCTTCACATTTATAACTCTTTATTTGACTCCCTTATAGGCTTGCTATTTGTTACAGTTGGTATATGTCGTTAAACTAAACTAAACTGATGAGAGTACGTTGTATCCTATTGTACTGTGTTTAGTTGGAGAGTGGTATTCATGTCTGTATAATTATAAAATTTGCAGTTACCTAATGTGTTTCTTCTAATACATAGTTCTATCGACATATATATCCACAATGTTTTAAAGTCGCCCTGCTTGTCACGCTATACTATATGTAATTTCCATCTCTTTTGTAACGTAGAATATACGAGTACAGCGGCCATATTTATTCCTGTCATTCTTTGAATCGATTCTCTGTCTAATGCTTCTACATATTTCAGCGTCCTAAATGTCGAATCGGCCTTCTCGACTCTGCAGGCGAAGACAATATAGCCTAAAGTTTCCATGTTTGAATTCTGCCGAGTGCCTTATTATGAGACATCGCCATACAGCTGAGCGTTTGGCATGGGGGTACCATCGACGCAGGGGCGCCTCGGCTGTCGTGGCGTAACAACCTCAAAATGGTATAACAAATTACCTGGTTTTTTAGGAAAGAAATAAACCTTACTGTCCTTATCACATTCTACGGTGCACATATACTGTTGTTGTCCTCTGTACGCACTTATACGGTAGCACATATACTTATCACTGTGTGATATTGGCCATCAATGAATGATGCTCGACCATATGTTTCCATCTCAGTGGTGTTGATAAAGTATGTAGCCGTGAGTTCTAAGATGGCGATAAGGCCTATTTGGCTCGAAAATGTTTTCTTTTGAACATGTGGGCAAAGATTGCTTGACGTCTGGAGGAGGATTTTTCTGCATGCGTTCTCGGTTCTGTTCTGTCTATTCTTCATAGCTCTTGCAGTACATGATTGGCTCACAGGACTGCACCCTTGACGTATACGATCGTGGCACGCTGCATTACGAATTTCCGGTCGCGTGTAGCATGCGTTCTCCCCAGTGTCATGATGACATCTCCAAAAGCATTCATTGAGATTTTCAGCAGTGTCTTTAAAACGTTTCCTCTGTCCGCCCTTAGGGCAGCGTTTACCACAACAGCACTCGCCGTAAAAAATTCGTTTAGGAGCCTGTGATCTAGGCATGCGATCAAGTGACGCAGCCCCGCGTGAATCTGATTCTTCATTAGTAAAGTGTGGATACGGTCATGGACATACTCTTTCTAGGCACTTCATGTCTGGGCATCTTGTCTTGGCATTTTAATCGATCGTACACTTCCAAGGCACATATACGGTTGTCTTCTTTATCACATTCTGACGGGTTGACATATACTGGTTTGTTGTCTCTTCATCCCCTTATACAGTGCCCATATACTGGGCGTTGCCTCTTATCACATTCTTGATGCATTAATACCTGTTGTTGCCTTCTTATCACATCTAACGGTGCACATATACCGTTACTGTCTCTTATCACAACATACGGGTGCACATATACGGTTTGGCTGCCTCGATATCACATTCTACGGTTCACATATACCGTTGTTGCCATCTTATCACATTCTAACCACGGCGCCATATCCGTTCTTTGCCTCATTATAATAGGTTCTCAGTCTACTAAACGGTGCCATATACTGTTGTCTCCTCTTATCACGTCGACGGTGCACAATATACTGTTGTGCTTATCCAGTTCTATTCTGTACGTTATATTTATGCTGTCATCTGCAGCAACTGGTGAGATTTGTGTCTTGTGACATACTGATCTAAGCACGGGAACTGTAGTGAGTGTACATTAATAAAGCAATGATGGCTTTGTCAGTGCTTGGGACAACTATTCAGCAGGATCATCCTGGAGAATTAATAGAACCCATTGACAAACAACTCGAGGGAACCTCATGTTGTCCTACTCCCTTTACTGTCTTCGTTTTTGCTTTATCGAGATAAAAACTTCATGTTTACATGTCCTCGTGAGTAACTTATTCTTCATCACATGGAAAACACTGAAGGTGCTTCATTTTATGTGTTGTTTGACATAGATAATATCGTATTGATTTAACATGTGTGTCTACTTTCAATCTTGTGATATTTTCAAATATACCAACTTGTATGAGTGTTCTCAACATTCAAAACATTCAATATACTAATGCATCACTTCTATGTTGTTTTGTCTACCTATCGTAGCGGGGTGAGTCTGATAGCACCCGTACAAGCTCATGCTGTTCCCTCTGATCCGTCGTTCTGGTTAAAACATGTATTCTAGTTTCAGCACATATTTGATTTACTCTGCACACGTACAGTATCTTGGGCATACTCTTTACTGTGAGAACAGTACCCATACTAGTCGACCCGGCTGCCAAGTTACTATATGCCTATATAGGTAATTCTCTGTCCTACAGCACAAGTGGTTTCTCCAGTATAATGCCTATATAGGTCTTCTCTGTCTAGCACAGTGGTTCTCAACATTTTTTGGCCCATGCCAAACCCTTCATCTATGTTCAGAATGTCATTTCCCCCTTTCCAGTATTTCCTGCCTATAAGTCTCTCTCTCCGCCCCCCCCCACCCCTATAACACGAATACGTTAAATATGGACACATGCTATAACAAAGGTCTAGAACGTCTACATAAAGACGTCTTTGCGGGTCTAACATTACTTATAAAATGAATTTATTTCGAAGGACTAGTGGAAGTACAGTACCGTAAAGTGTGGAGGCGAAAAAACAATATCAAGCATCGGTTTCTATGTATTACACAAGTCTTTTGAAATACCTTCACCATCTTCACCCCCAAGTGAACCGAAACCTGAATATACCTCCAATCGGTTGAGACCACTGTCTAGCCGAATAAGAAACCACCTGGTGACCAGTTTCTGAACTCTGTTCATACTGTTCACAGCGCTTTTAATGCAACACTACTGCCGTGAGTTCACGTACCCTGGTCGGTTGTAGTGCTTGGAGCGGCTAAGTCGGTAACTGCCTCCGCCCCCCCATGACGTGTCCGCAGATAAGGAGGGATTGTATTGGGGGGGGGGATAGGTGAAGAAGGTCTTACTCTTCATTTTCCGCATACTCCACCAAGCTACCCATATACAGCAGATGTGAAGGCGAAAGATTTATTCGTTGTGAAGAGAAACCAGAGTAATCAGTATATCTTTGTTTAGACAGACGTGGTCTAAGCAGACAAAGAAATAAATGATTTACTAAACAATAATATTACACAAATATTAGTGTCTTAAATTTTAAATAATAATCAAAATTGTGTAAAGCTTTTATAATGGTAACATTCCATTGATACCCTCCAAAATATGAATAAAATTGTTACAGAAATAAACATATACTTCTCTTGCAAAATAGCTATCAGTACAAGTATAGTGAAATCTATAATTGTTCCCCTTGATTGTTAAAGCCGAAAAATGACTTCAACCTAGATGAAATTATTTCCCTTGTAATAAAGAATAAAAACAGTTTTAAATATTGAGCACAACCCACTACTTGCTGGCAACGCTGATTGCATTTATGGTATAAACCTAGGCCCATCCACTTCCATGTGGAAGCACCATACTCGAGTTTCGCTCTCATTTGACTTTTTTTTGAGTCTTCAGTAGTGCATATTCTTGACCGTACGAACCTGAAACACACCCCGGATCACTGGCGTGTGAAACGGTGTGTAACCACCAGACCCACGCTGGACCGACCAAATTATCACAAACAATCTACAACTCCCCATTAATTAAAACAAAAAACAACAAAAAAAAAACCACCCCCCAAAAAACATATTTGCATATCCTTTACAGGGCGTCGCCATCAACACCATCCGTTTTTTTGCTGTTGTGATCACTTGTCAGTTAACGTTCAGTGTTTTCCATTGCTTTCTGACTGACCGGTAGCCATAACCATTTTGTAAACAATATCAAATGGCACAAAGTAGTGAGATAAAGTAAATTATTTACTCTGCACACGTACAGTACTTGCAACTTCTTTCTGTGAGAACAGTGCCCATACTGCCGGCTGCCCAAGTTATAATGCCTATACCTGTATAGGTTATTCCCTGTCTGGCACAGTGTTTCTCAACCTTTTTTGGCCAATGCAACACTTCATCATATGTTTCAGAATGTCATTTCCTCCCCCTTTCGTATTTCCTGTCTATAAGTCTCGTCGTCCCCCCCCCCCCCCCGCACAATCCGTAAACATTAAGCTAAATTTAATAACACATACTAGAACAAGTCTATACGTCCACATAAAACGTGATCTGCGGTCTACTTACGTTATCAAACGAATTTCAAAGGGCGAGAATACAGACCGCCGTAAAGCATGTAGGGAAAAGCGATATCAAGTAATCGGTTCTTGTATTATACAAGTCTTGAAATCTCCCCCCCCCCCTTTGCTTTCTGAAAACCCAAATATACCCCCCTGGGAGAATTCCCATCGGTTGAGAACCACTGGTCTAGCACAACTAAAATGGTGACCATTCTGAACTGTTCAGCTGTTCACCGCTTTTATCAACACCTACCTGCCGTGAGTTCACTTAACCCTGGTCGGGTATGCTGGAGCGCTAAGCGGGTATTTCCCCCCCCCACCCCCCTCCCCCCGCCCATGACGTAATCCCTCAGACAAGGAGGGATTGTGTTGGGGGAGGAGGGGAAGGTCTTACATCTCCATTTGCCCCCCCCCCCCTTCCGCTACCCCCATTTCCCGCCATCTCCCTGTATTTCTGTTACCACTAATTCGCACACCTGTTGTGTATTTTTTTCGGCAATAGAACAAAACAACAAAATATTAAGACGCGTACGTTTTTATGAGGTCAAACAACACTTTTAAACCCCGGCTTCTGTCTATCCCACCATGTGTCCCATCTTATCTCCTTCCACAAAATCAATAAAGCGGCATACGAGTGCGGAGAAGGAGGGCCCTTATCATTTAGACCGTCACCCTAATAGATACTTCAGAGTTCTCCAGACTTGCGGAATTCTCTTTATGGTTGAGACATTTGCAAGGTTAATTTTATTAGAGATGGCTTAATAGACTGGTACTGCTGAAGTTTCAGATAGGGCGACATGAGACCCCGACACGTGAAGACCATTAACTAGTCTGGCACTTCCCTCTAATGCCTCGCTAATCCTCTATATCTAAACCTACAGACCTGGTAACAAGGTCTCCAGAAATACAGCCGTCCTCTGTCTTTATCTAAATTTATTTTCGCTTCCCACTTCTTTCGAGTGGGCCCATTTTCGACAGAATACCAGGAAAACGGCGTACGGAAGATTGGACATACTCCACGCGCTAAGATAGACAGGGAAGTGTATGTCTTTCAATCTTGTCATTTCATGTTAATTTTAAACAGACTGTTAAACTAACAAACCCAGTAGATAGTTCAATAGTAGATAACCAAACCCAGTATACAGTTAAATAATAAAACTACCAAAAACCACCAAAGTAGGATGTGTGGGTGGGTGAGGGATGTATAGTGTGGGTGATGTGTGTTTGGCTGGGTGGTTGGGTGTGTGAGTGTGGTGGGTAGGTTTGGGGAGGTATGTGTTGAGGGGTGGGTGCGGGATGTGTGGTTTGAGTGGTTGAGGGATGAGGACGTGGGTGGGGGATGTGTATGGGGATGTGTGTAAGGGTGGGGATGTGTGTGTGGGGGATGTGTGTGGGTGTGGGTGGGGTTGTATGGGTGGTGTATGTATGGGTTGGTGGGGGATGTTGTGTGTGGTGGGGGATATGTGGTTGAGGGATGAGTGGATGGGGATGGGTGATTGGAGGTGTGTAGGTGGATGGGTGGAGGATGTGTAGATGATGTGGATGGGTGATTGTGTGTGGCTGGGGGTGAGTGTGTGTGGGATGGGGGATGGTGTGGCGTGAATGTGGGTGAGGAGATTGTGTGGGTGCGGGATGTTTGTGGGTTGGTGATGTGTGTAGGGGTGGGTGCGGAATGTGTGTGTGTGTGTGGGTGGGGGAGACTGTGTGGTGGGGAAGTGTGGGTGAGAGTGAGTGTGGGTGGGGTGTGTGTGGTTGGAAATGTGTGTTTGGCTGAGTGGTTCGGGGAGTGTGGGTGGAGGATGTGTGGTTGGGCGAGTGTGTGTGGGTGGGTGAGTGGTGTGGGTGGGTGAGTGTGTGGGTGGGCGAGTGTGTGTGGGGTGGGGTGTGTGGTAGGCGATATGTGTGTATGTGGGGGATGTGTGGTGGGGTGAGGGTGGGAATGGTTGCGTGGGATATATATGTATGCCTGGGTGTGTGGGTGGGGTGGGGATGTGTGTGTGTGGGGGGGGATGTGTGAGTTGGTGGGGGATATGTCTCATAACATGGTAATATGCACTGTTTATGTTTACAACATTCATTTGACAATGTTTTGTTCCTATGTAAATGCATAATGCACTATTGATGAACTAAAGATGAGTGACTGGAAGGGCCGAATGTAAGACGGGCCTGCGTGCCCAATTTGTAACACTCCGAAAATAAAGTTCAATAAATAAATAAATAAATAATAAACAAATAAATACATAAATCACACATATCCCCCCCCCCCCCCCACAGACACACACACACACATTTCCTCACCCAACCACACATTTCACATCCACCGACACACACATCCAGCAGCCACACACATTTCCCCACCGACACACATACATCCCCTACACCCCTTACAAACGCCCCAATACATCCACCCACACACCCTTCATCTACCAACACTCATACATCCCCCACTCGCCAATACCCACACATACCACTATCCACCAACACCGACACAAACACACCAACCAAAACACATACCCCTTCGACACATCTCTCACCCACCCAAATATTCTCCACCCACACATGCCCCATCCAAACACACATCTCTCTACCCTCACACACACTTCCCCACCCACCCACTCATCTCCACACCCACCCATACATCCCCCACTAACCCACACTCCCCATCACCCACACGTCCCTACCCACCCACCCACTCACACCCCCCCCCCCACCACACACACATCCTCCACTCACACACACATCACCCCCACAATCCACACAAACACTCCCATCCACACATTCCCCCACTCACACACACGCCCATCCCCACACACACAACCCCACCCACACTCACCTCCCCCATCCATAACACATCAGCGAAACCCATCCCCCCAACCCATACACACATCCCAACACCCCTAACAAACATCTTTACACACCCATTCACATACCCCCACCCACGCATGCACACCCCCACTCATGCACACATCCCTCATCCACACAACCCCCCCCCCCCCCCCCCACCGACCACACACATCCCCACCCAGGCACATCCTTCATCCACACACATATTCTCTCACCCACCCACACATCTCCCCACCCACCCGCACACATCTCCAAACTCACACACATACCTTCACCCACAAACCCATCCCCCAACCCAAACACAATCCTCACATCTAGACACATACATATGCCTCACATAATCACTGAAGCTAATGTGAACAAACTCTCACACTTTACACACACATATACACTGACGATTATCGTATGCATTCTTACAAAAATGTTTTTAAAAAAATAAAAATAAAGGAGAACAAATTATGCACATACATTGTGTAGCGTAAAAATAGTGATGCGAGTCAATAAGTTTATTCCTAAAATTGACATAAACATGATGGATAAGCAGTGCACATATTATTGTCAGTACATTGTAGAAAATCAAGTGGCAGTAAAAATGATAATCATGAGATAGCACGTCATATGACATACATGCGCTCAACTCTCTCTCTCTCTCTCTCTCTCTCTCTCTCTCTCTCTCTCTCCTCCTCTCTCTCTCTCTCCTCTCTCTCTCTCTCCTCTCTCTCTCAAATAAGACTATCTCTAAATAATAAGACTACCAAGCCCAGTAAATAATTAATAAGATTACCAAACCCAGTAAAATAGTTAAGAAGACTACCAAACCCAGTAAACAGTTAAGAAGACTACCAAACCCAGTAAACAGTTAAGAAGACTACCAAACACAGCAAACAGTTAGAAGACTACCAAACCCAGTAAATAGTTAAGAAGACTACCAAACACAGCAAACAGTTAAGAAAACTACCAACCCAGTAAACAGTTAATAAGACTACCAACTCCTGTGAATGGTTAAATAATCTATCGCATTCGGTCCTCACATAGTGCGTCTCTTTACCACATTTTTTAATGTTAAGATGCGCCGAGTAGATGATGATACAAATAATAATAATAATAATAATAATAATAATATAGCTTTCACCACTCATATCTGACTATACTTTGATGTGTGCCCTAAGAGAGTGCCAGGAATTACAGAGTCCGAGTCTGGCTCAGTAACCAGGTTCGTCTCAAGATGGTGTTTTTCTTTTATCTTTGGGGGAGGAGGGGGGGGGGGGGGGGGGGGGGGGGGGGGGGGGGCTAATCATGGGATATAAAAATATGGGAAATGTCCAGCTTTCTCGAATGGTCAGTGTTCGTGGTCAGTAATTATAAAGCGTATACTATAATTTTGTTTCTTTTCGTTTTGTTATCGTGCCATTATTAATTATTCGCGTTTAAAGATCACTTTCACTGTTACATGGATATCTCCGTGGATGTTTCAGTCTTGTTTCATATGATAATTTCTACAGAATGCACCAACTTCGTAGCAGCAGCGATACTTCAAATGAACGTATATAAAAGAATTACCTATGCTGTAACTATTCTTTTGTTTGATGGGGTTTCTAATTATAATATTTACATGGGCAGCAGTCTGCTTGGCTTCTTCTCGGCTTCCAATGTACTCCATCTCATCAGAGAAACTTAGATGTCTGAAACACTATTCCCGGAATCGGGGAAGTAAACCATTCTTTTCATATTTTGTAAAAAATTTAAAACACTCCCCGCGTGAATCGGATTACGTCTGTTCAGTTTAAAGCGGACGTCGCCCCTCTAAACCTTATGTTTTTGCTTTATATTAACAGTGGTCGTCGCTTTTCTAAGTCATCCCGCTTTATAATGACGGACGCCCGCTTCTCTAAGCCATCCCGCTTTCTTTTAAACTGCGGACGTCGTTTATGCCACCCAAACATTATGTTAACGAATTCTCTAAGTAAGTCATCCCGCATTATGCTAACGGCAAATGTTTCTCTAAATCATCCCGCTTTCTTTTTGGGGTGGACGTTTCTAAGTCATCCTGTCTGATGTTAACGGCGGACATCGCTTCTCTACGTCATACTGCCTTATATTAACGGTGGACTTCCCTTAACCGTCTCATCTTATGCCAACAGCGGACGTAGCTTCTCTAAGCATACGAATAGAAGAACGGGGAATAGAGATTAGCCTGATGTGGGAAAGGCCAGACAAGAGAGACAGAGGAACACAGACAGATGTTAATGAAATGCTTAGAAGAACAATAAATAATACAAGCAATATAAGTTTCCCGACAACAAGAAATGGCGGAAAGAATTGGAAAATCATTACCGCTAATATCGGCTTTAGAACGGGCATCGCAAGAAGAATATCCACAACATAAAGCATGTAGACCATGATATCTTTTTTTTTTAATTTTGGAATACAAGGAGAGAAACACGTGTCATCAAGCGATGCTACAGGCATTACGGGATAAACTTCTCTCGCACCACACAAAAAGATTTGTCAGTCGTACGAGAGGAATTGATTACACATTTTATTGCCACTGGCTCTTTACATTACATAAAGCATCGATCCAGTGCCTACTGAAGACTTTGGAACCTCGTAGTTACTGGCTAGACGCGATCGGTCCGGTGGTACCTATTGAAGACTTGGAAACTCGGTAAGTTACTGGCTAGATCGATCCGATGGTCAATGGTTAGAATTTATATGGAGGTAGATTCTGGCAACTAACAGGGACTACCAGTCGACCCAGTTTAAAATGGGTTTTGTTATTGTTGCATATCCCTTAAAGGACATTGCAGTCAATATCAGCATTTTTATCTGCTGTTGATGTACTAGGCAAGATTACGCTCAGTAGTTTGTCATTGCTTTCTAAGCGGCCGACTCACATACCCGGTAAGTTAGCAACGCGACGAGAACCGCTACCGATTATCGCGCAGGTTGCGTTACTCAAATGAACATGCGGATTGTGGAGAAAAAACGTTATCCCCTAGGCCTGGGAGACCGGCTTAAAATGGGTACAGGAGTATCTCGGGAAGTAAAGTCAGCTTGTGTGATATTTACTACTTCACCCTTAGAGTGCCGGTCGGACTCTAAAATATGGGTCAAGCATCAATGCTCAGTAAGACTGAAGGTGTGTAACAGGGCCCTTTTTATTTTAGGGAGGGTTGACAAGACAGCCCAGGATAATGTTTAACTGAAAATATCCGTCTCGTTGGGATTCGAACACACAACTTCGCAGCAGACAGGTACGCTAGCCATGGCGATACCGCGGCTTCAATTGTTCAGTTTTGAGGATAGGAGGTGTGGGGGAGAACAGGAAAATAAAGGGCTGGGGTTTACGTAGACAATAAATACAAAAGGGCTGGTCATAGGTCTTTATAATGACTATGGAAGAGTAGCTGGAGAAAGCTTAAATTGGGCGCATACAAAGCTCCTTTTATTTACATTTAACGTGTGAAGTATGCACGTTTGCTTAACAGGTTCTGTCGCTATGATGCACTAAACAACATACCCAACCGGAAACTGCTGCTTCAAACACTTGTCAGCACAGTAGATAAGTCACTGGCAAGGGCTGTGATAAAATTCATGATCTTACAGGGAAAAACACCTAAAGCAATACACGAGGAGGTGACACCGGTGTTCTCTATTCCCTGCTTCTTTTTTTTTTTTTTGGGGGGGGGGGGTAATGTTTCAGTAAAATAGAACTGGTAAGTACAGTTTAAGTGTGGCAGCTGAATGTTGCTGATCTGCCATGATCTGAAGACCGCGCTCCCAGTGCAAAGACGCCAATACAGTGAAGAAAATTACTGACCAGGATAACAAAAAAAACATGACACATGCGGAGATATAGCACAAATACCGAGTGAAAGAACAGCTAACTGTCCACAGTTACACAAACAGTGCCAGTCAGAAATATTTTGACCACAATAGAGAATAGATAAGACTTGGGTTCACCATTTCCACTCCATAAAACATAATTCTCAGCATGCAATGGAAAACCTCGACTACCCAAAACCGGTCAAACCGAGTGCACAGAAGTTTGCAGTATTAATGATGGTGACCTTTGGAGTGGTGGGATGGGGGGGGGGGGGGGCAGCCGAAGATATCCCACTGAAAGATTTCTACCTCGTGGCAACAAGGTTATGGACAAACTATGCAGATGTCTATACCAAACTAAAAGTAAGCTATGACCCAAACACGAGGGACAGCACGCAACTATTTATTGTCCTTTCTTTCAAGAAAACGTGCCGTCTCAGACAGCACGGCTTGTGCAGCTAGCAGCTAAAGATTTGAATATTGCTATTTTTAACCAAGCCACCATATTCTCCCAAGGATGTTTTAGTTTCCCAAATCCCAAACATAGATTTATTTTTTAATGATTTTTTTTTTTCCGCGCTTTTATCCACCAAATGAGTGTTGACCCTCAACCAACTCTCGCCAAAAAAATATTTTTTGTCACCTTTGCAGTTCATTCCAAATCCCCACACCCATCTCCGTGTTTTTGTTTTTCTAAATGCATGTAACAAGTATAATACATAACATACAATTGATATGCAAAAGATGAGTCGGTGACAGGACCAAATGTAGACAGGTCTGGGTGCTCAATTTGCGACATTTGAAAATAAAGTTCGTTCGTTCATTTTGTCCAGTGATTTAAGAAGTTATAATGGCACGTTTGGTTCGAAAAAAAAGTGCGCTCTATTCCCAATTTTTTTTCAATGTCAAGCAAATGCCGGGGGAATATCTTGGAAGCGGAGAAGAGGCAGACCACAAGGTAGATGAATTCAGGAAGTGATGGATAATTTACGCATGACTAAATCGTGTGACAACGTCACCACTGTGGAGCTTGTGTGGAGAACTATATAAATTCCAATTAATCATTAGGTGAGGAAAATAGCTGGCACTGGATAGGGCGCACATTTAGAAAACATGTGAAATGTAGAACTACTAGTCCTTTCTTAGGAACCCACAGTGTACATAAATAGAGAAAGACACCCTACCCCCACCCCCCACCGAAACAAAAAACGGATCAGCGGTATCGATGAAACAATGGGGAAG
Source organism: Cepaea nemoralis (assembly GCA_014155875.1). Classification (NCBI taxonomy): domain Eukaryota; kingdom Metazoa; phylum Mollusca; class Gastropoda; order Stylommatophora; family Helicidae; genus Cepaea; species Cepaea nemoralis. The sequence continues at coordinate 121,002 of JACEFZ010010707.1, read as the reverse complement.
ATACGATAGTATTTTTAAACAATATGGGAGGTACTTGGTGTGAGGTGGATGGGGGGGGGGGGGGGGGGGGGGGGGGGGGGGGGGGGGGGGGGGGTCTATGCTTATTTGCAAGATAGGGAGGGGGAGGAGGGGGATCAGAAGAAAGAAGAAGAAGAAGAAGAAGAAGAAGAAGAAGAAGAAGAAGAAGAAGAAGAAGAAGGAGGAGGAGGAGGAGGAGGGGGAGGAAGAGGAGGAGGGGGAGGAAGAGGAGGAGGAGAAACAGAAGGAAAAAAAAGAAACAATAGAAGAAGAACGCGTCAATTGCATGGGGTGTTGCGTTTTTTGTTTAATTGAAAAGGGTCGGGTAATCCGTTGCATTGATTATCAGGGCAGCATATGACAATGCCTGTGACGCACACCAGGTAAACCGGTAGCCCGTCACCTACTTCCATAGATGCCCAGGATGCAGCTTCATTCCCAGGAGCCTAGCTATCTTGATCTGGCACAACTATAATGAGTGCATGTGTTTGTGCACTCGCTCCCATGTTTATACCAAGTGAACAACATAGCAAACTGGCTTCCTCTTCTCCACGGGGCAGACGAGCAACAACAAAGGAAAGGAAGACAAACTGCCCCATTTTAATTTCTTGGCCAAACGCTGTAGAAACTTCCTCTTGGGGGTGAAATGAAAGACAGACTGACTACATCCGGATTTGTTTCCGCTCCTTGCGTTCCAATTTGCTTCGATCAATGGCTTTTATTGGATCTGTTATTGCTCAGTTGTTTACGTTTCCAATCCCGGTAGTTAATTAAGAAAACTGGGATGCTGTTTGATAGCTAGTAATCCGTGAAGCAGGCAGTGCTCTTACATTGAACAGATTTCGGATACATAACTCACTAGCGAGAATAAGGCCTCTGGTTGAACTCCGACCTATAATAATAATAAGTGGCGAGCTAGCACCCCATAGTGTATCATCATCATCATCACCGTCAAATGCGCGGCGAAAGGGCGTGGGCGAATATGCCCCCACCACATCTCTTGTTCTCCAGCAAAATGTCTAAATTAACGTACTGTTTTATTTTCATGCCATTAAGTATGGCTGGCGAGAATCGTCACTTGTTGCCTTCGTCTATAACCCCCCTTCTCTCTCTCCTCTCTCTCTCTCTCTCTCTCTCTCTCTCTCTCTCCTCTCTCTCTCTCTCTCTCTCTCTCTCTCTCTCTCTCTCTCTCTCATTTCAATTATTAGAATATTCCAGTTTTTCTCTTCGTATAATGCGGTTGAATATGCTATCTTTTCTAATGTATGCGAGAAGTTGTTTTTGTCACTTAGTCATTCTCAGAACAAGTAGATTGCCCATTTTCGTTGACTGTCACCATAGTTAGTCTTATAAATTAAGTCACTGTTTAATTCTCTCAGAAAACAGGCCAAAATCAGACGAAAAGAAAAGATGCCGGATGAACTGAGACGGTGACATGTTGGAATATCTTCAGTAGAGTTGATCCAGAACAGCCACAACCGAGATCTGTGGCGAGATATGAACGACTTAAAAAGTCGCTTAAAAGTCGACAGGGTCGACTTCATTGAACCGGGTTTTTATCTCATATGGTTCAGTCTCTTTCAGCAGCGCGGACAGCGTCGCACAAAGCACGAACTCCGTAGCTCCAGCTAGGCCCTCAGGAGTCTCCGAAAAAAAATCACTCGTGAACCGAAGGATGCGGCCCGGAATCGAATCCACAACCTTCGGAGCCAGAGTCAAACGGCTTGAACACTTAGCCACGGAGACTCCCTATGAACGCCTACGACAGTTGGCTGGGCGCATGGTGATGATGATGATGATCACACAGGGGGTGGGGGAAGAGAGAAAGAGAGAAAGAGATAACACAATGCCCACATTCTAATTCCCTCACTGATGATACGTCTTTTAGTGAAAGGTTTAATTATTGTCGGTGTCTGTTCTGTCTCCCCCCCCCCCACACACTCTCTCTCTCTCCTCTCTAACTCACAATCTCTCTCTCTCTCCCACTCTCCCCCCCCCCCCCCCCCCCCCCACATATTTCACATTACAGTGTTTTGCTTTCTATCATAATGTAATATGCATAATAGATAGCATCTATACGAAAGATGAGTGCTTGGAAGGGCCCACTGTAATACAAGCCTACGTGCTCATTTTGCCACCATTCGAAGATAACGTTCGCTCATTCTCTCTTGGGAAGCATACATTCCTAACTGTTTCATGTTATATTAATTATTGAAAGTAAAAAAGGATGCCAAACTTACATGTTTTATTTTCAAGACAGGAGGCAGGTGGTGTTCCCGGAGGGAGGAGGTAGCACGGCCAGGGAAGAAAGGATGTTGAGGGGAGGCGTTTATCAGATATTCACAATTTCATCCATCATTCTCAGTTTGTAAACACATCCTCACTCAATTTCACACAAGTAGCCACACGGGATATCGAGTTTTTTTTTTTTTTTTTGTCCACATTGAAAAGGTAACCGGGCCAGATGGGTAAAGAGGAAGAGAACGAGAGATGGGAACCTGTTATGACATTCCGGTAAAGTTCGGTTGTCTGTGTGAAGTTTTCTTTCTTTTTACCTGCGCGTTTTATATTGTTTTTACTCCAGTATTTTTCTTGTTCAGAACTTCCAGTGTTTTGTTACGGCTGAAGACGCCAGAGCTCCCAGAAGGAAGAAAAGAACCACGAATACTCGCTGATATACACGAAAATTGTTACCTAGCTAGCCACACGCGTACAATATACATCCATGTAAAAACTGCAGTTGTAAAAGGGGGGCAATCTTCAGTGTTATTATTTATTGCCTGCTTGCGAGTGTTTACGCGAGAATTTTATCCCATATTTATCTGCCGCAAAGAAAGAAGCAGCGGAAATACTTCGAGATTGCTTTTATTATGCAGCGACGTGAATCCTGCACACACACACACTCTCTCTCTCTCTCCTCTCTCCTCTCTCTCTCTCTCTCTCTCTCTCTCTCTCATTTTCTGCCTACCTGCCTGTCTATAATCTATTAAAATATTCATCTTTATGATGTTACTGTCTTTACTACTTTCAAACAACCTCTAACAGTAGAAGGCCATCCATCGCGTGGACCTTCCATGTTACACCAGCGAGTGTCTGCCATTTGAAGACCGGGAGTGTAAATACTTCCGTCTGTGTATAGTTTGCAATGTGTTTTAGTTAGTGTCTTTTCTCTTCTCTTCAATGAATGCGCATCAATGCTTTGCCTTCTCTCATACTCTAGGAAATGGGGCAGCACTCTGTATATGTTCCTTTTGGTCTGTTATTGTATTGCCTTACATCACCCATTCAATGCTTATGAATACTCGTGAAGCTTTTGTACTTTGTTAACATGCATCATTATTATTGTTGTTGATGTGAATCATATAGCAGACTTTAACCCTTAAGCGAGATAAACGGGAGTTCAGGTCGTCAAGCCAGTGGAAACCAGATAAACGGGAGTTCAGGTCATCAAGCCAGTGGAAACCAGATACACGGGAGTTCAGGTCTCAAGCCAGTGGAAACCAGATACACGGGAGTTCAGGTCATCAAGCCAGTGGAAACCAGATACACGGGAGTTCAGGTCATCAAGCCAGTGGAAACCAGATACACGGGAGTTCAGGTCATCAAGCCAGTGGAAACCAGATACACGGGAGTTCAGGTCATCAAGCCAGTGGAAACCAGATACACGGGAGTTCAGGTCATCAAGCCAGTGGAAACCAGATACACGGGAGTTCAGGTCATCAAGCCAGTGGAAACCAGATAAACGGGAGTTCAGGTCATCAAGCCAGTGGAAACCAGATACACGGGAGTTCAGGTCATCAAGCCAGTGGAAACCAGATAAACGGAGTTCAGGTCATCAAGCCAGTGGAACCAGATAAACGGAGTTCAGGTCATCAAGCCAGTGGAAACCATATAAACGGGAGTTCAGGTCATCAAGCCAGTGGAAACCAGATAAACGGGAGTTCAGGTCATCAACCAGTGGAAACCAGATAAACGGGAGTTCAGGTCATCAAGCCAGTGGAAACCAGATAACGGGAGTTCAGGTCATCAAGCCAGTGGAAACCAAAGTACCATGTCTATATGGCGGTCTTGTAGAGATCTCCTGAAAATACTCAAAACAACATCACAAGGGCATGCAAAGACATTGCGGTTCAGACCTACTATGAGCTAAAGAAAACTGCTGAGAATCAGTCAGTGGAGGGGCACGGCCAGATGACTAACACTGCTACTCGTACTAGTTAACCAGATAATGATGGTGATGAAAATGATTAATGAACATTTGTTTTAAGTAGTTAGTTCCAAAAGTGGTCGATGCATCCCCATCACTTATTTTTATCGAACCGGTGAGACGATACAGAGGAGCGTTGGGATTTATCCAGAGACAGTGGAGCGGTGGAATAAACCGGAGATGAGAGGAGCGGCAGAACTATCCAGAGCCAGAGGAGCGGTAGAACTATCCGGAGACAGAGGAGCGGTACATAGAACTCTCCGGAGACAGGGGAGCGGTAGAATTATCCGGAAACAGTGGAGTGATATCAAGGATTGTAACCATTTGAATGTGTAATAATATAACGGGGGAAAGCTGGTGTGTGTGTGCGCGCGCTCGTGCGTGCGTGCGTGTGTGTGTACACATTTGGAGGAAAGTGGGAGCTTTATTATAACGGTTAGGACGTTACGATAACATTAGGATTAGCATGCCAGGGTGAGGGTTCCATGTCAGCTGTCCACGTTCGCCACGATGCGGTAAGATTGGCTACTTATTCATCCATCCACTCATGCCTTCAGAAATATGATGGTCCTAACACTACGCATACCCATATCAATTTCCTGCCACGAGACTTGGTTTGTGGTGTTTTATATATGGTGGAATTCCCAGTGTGCTCAAGGAGACGACAAACACTAACCATTCTGAAATCCACCCATCTAAATAAACGTTAAATTTTCGTACACATATACAAATGCACAAAGATCAACAATAAACGTCCAACTACTCAACTCCCTGCTCCCCAAAACGCAAAAAGTATCGCTACAGCAAACCACAACAAATCCCAAATGTCAAAGAACTAACTACTTAGTAGGGCGGCACTGCAGAAGATGATTCCGAGCCAGCAGCCTTCGCTACGTTTATCCTCACTAGGCCCAAAGGTCAAACGTAACAGCCGCGAAACAGCCCTGTCACAAATACCAACCCTCCCAAGCTCTTAGTATTGAAGATTTAGACTTAAGAGCAGCTCGGTGTGCCCTCTCGAGCTGTCGAAGTTGATGTAAAGCCAAGAGAAACAGAACTGTCATCTTTTCCAGGGATCAGCAAGACAAACTGATCAACACGTGAATGTACACATGTGTTAGCTACAGAAACATGGCCACCTACCATCGATGGCTCTTACAGAATACTTCTACCAAAAACGTAAAACAGCATGCGGAATAATTTTCAAGTGAGCCATGCTTTTCAATGGCGGGCGGGCAGACAGAAAGATAGAGAAATAGAGATAGACAGAGAGGTTAGATAGATAGAGATAGAGATAGAGAGATATAGATAGATAGAGAGATATGGATGGATAGGTGGGTGGGAAGGTGGGTGGGTAGACAGGTAGACAGACAGACATATATAAGCTAATAGGCGGGCGGGCGGGCGGGCGGGCGGGCGGACGGACGGACGGACGGACGGACGGACGGACGGACGGACGGACGGACGGACGGACAGACAGACAGACAGACAGACAGACAGACAGACAGACAGACAGACAGACAGACAGACAGACAGACAGACAGACAGACAGACAGATAGATAGATAGATAGATAGATAGATAGAACAAACTTTATTTCAAAGGGTTAAGAATTGGGCAAGCAGGCCCTTCTAACATTCTGCCCTTCTATCACTCTCTTTCATACATCACACATCATTCAAGGCTAACAGAGAACAGCAACAATATAAAAGCCTTGTGTTGGTCACCCCTGGGATAGAATGTGCTGTTCAACTGACTTTATTGTATAGAATGTGCTGTTCAACATACGAGTTTATTGTATAGAATGTGCTGTTCAACATACGAGTTTATTGTATAGAGTTAGTTTTTCAAATGAGTTTATTGTATAGAATGAGCTGTTCAACATACGAGTTGCTTCATAGGATGAGTTGTTCAACCGAGTTTATTGTATAGAATGAGCTGTAGCTGTTCAACATACGAGTTGCTTCATATAGAAGGAGTTGTTCAACATACGACTTGCTTCATATAGGATTAATTGTTCAACATACGAGTTGCTTCATGTAGAAGGAGTTGTTCAACTGAGTTTATTGTATAGAATGAGCTGTAGCTGTTAACATATGAGTTGACTGATATAGAGTGAGTTGTTCAATACCAGGTTCAACCCTACACCGATTAGTTGGGACTAAAGTTTTGACTTCTCGTCCCTGACTTGTGGGAGTAAATTACAAGTACTTCTGAAGTTGGAGTAGGTTCGCCAGAGGGCAAGGAATACTGGCAATAAAACACCTAATGCAATCTACACGCAGATAGCAGTACAGTGCTCGTAGAAGTTGTTTGTATGGACTACACTTGAGTTCAAAGCGAGCGAGGAAAAATAAAAAGGTATGAGTTGATTGGTGTATAGTCAGTGTTCAACATACGAATTGACTGATATAAAGCAGTTGATCCCCGATGATTAATTATATTTGCCGCTAAAATAAAAGGTGTGACCATACAGCTCCAGGCTGGACTTGTCCAGACAAGTATGCAGAGCCCAAGCGCCAGAAGTATATTGACTACATCACTATCTGTATATAGCCACTCGGTCATAAACTAAGTATATTGACTACATCACTATCTGTATATAGCCACTCGGTCATAAACTAAGTATATTGACTACATCACTATCTGTATACAGCCACTCGGTCATAAACTAAGTATATTGACTACATCACTATCTGTATACAGCCACTCGGTCATAAACTAAGTATATTGACTACATCACTATCTGTATACAGCCACTCGGTCATAAACTAAGTATAGTGACTACATCACTATCTGTATATAGCCACTCGGTCATAAACTAAGTATATTGACTACATCACTATCTGTATATAGCCACTCGGTCATAAACTAAGTATATTGACTACATCACTATCTGTATATAGCCACTCGGTCATAAACTAAGTATATTGACTACATCACTATCTGTATACAGCCACTCGGTCATAAACTAAGTATATTGACTACATCACTATCTGTATACAGCCACTCGGTCATAAACTAAGTATATTGACTACATCACTATCTGTATACAGCCACTCGGTCATAAACTATGTACCTACCACTACATGCCGGCTCTATGGCGAAGGTGTTACGGGCGATTTGGCAGCAGACATCCTTGCGTTGGGTTTTTAGAGAGTGGTATGGTGCCGGTCGTTCGGAAAGCAATGGCAAACTGAACGTAAACTTGCCAAGAGATCACAAACACCCACTAAATGCTGGGGTTGACTGTTACCGTCTGTAAAGGATATGCAACTAACTTTTCACCGCCACATCAGTGCAGGGAGCCTCGTTAAGTGCAGTGGCTAGCACGCCAGATTGGTGGCCCGGTGATAACGTGCTTCAATCTCTTTCCAGGCTAGAGAATTTTTCCACTGATTTGGGCTCCCAGGCAGACACAGCGTAAAGTGGTTGCCAGAAATTTTCCTGGCAATTAACTGCGGCCAGCTTCACAGCGATCACCTCATTAACCGAGTGCCGGTTGGTCTAACAAACAAACAAACAAACAAACAAACTTTATTTTCAAAGGGTCACAAATTGGGCACGCAGGCCCGTCTTATATTCGTCCTCCTAATCACTCATCTTATCTAATAATATTGCGCTAGCACTACAGGACCAGTACGCTTCGCGACGGGAAAGGAATCCTGAACTTTACAAACTACAGGGTGTTTCTAAAGTCTCACTACATTTTGTTATATAGAACAAATTCGAAAAAAAAAAACATTTCTCGTTGATAACAATTCTGTTTGGAGTGCAAAGAATTACTCCATAGACAACAACCATTCGTTGTATATTGCTTCACGATGGACCGGGGCACATTTCTGGATGACATCATGTACTTCATTTTTCAAATGTGTTCTACATATAAAGTGTAGTGAGACTTTACAAACGCCCGATATATCTCAGTGTAGAAAGCTGTTTCTGCATTGTGGTTACCACGTTTCCGTGATCAAGATAGCGGTAGGGGCTCAATCGCCAAACAGTGCCAAAACTCTTGATTCTGTCGACCAGTAAAGTTCTGCTGACAGCAACCATCACACTTTTAGTAATGAGTACCGAATGAGTCATATACCCTTTGCCTTCGTAATAATTCACCCAGCACGCCATAAGACATTGTCTTAAGTGAATATGGGCACTTTTACAAGAAAATCTAGATGGATATTCCTAGTTCATTAATCACAGACCGTCTATCTAGTCAGTTTCCTTCCTTCCTTTCATTGATTTTCCCCCCGTCCCTCGGCTCCGGCAGTGTCTTGCTACAGATTAATAGCTCCACGTCTTTTCGCTTAACACTGAGAATTGTTTTCCCCTGAGATTCTCTGCCCATAAATTATCTTCCTGTCCTTGCTGATTTCAGTCTGTTCATCAAGCATTGGTTTATCTAATACTCCCTGCTGTAACGATGTTAACACAAGGATGATAGAGCCGGTAGACGTCTTCTAGCACCGTCCTTATCGTAGTTAAACAGCATTGTACTGTAATTGAGGTATGCGCAATCATTTTCGCTACATTGCGTACAATTTTGTCTAATGCGTACGCTTGCTTCTGTTGATTTCTGCTGCTTGATTGGAAAACCGATAGTAAAGTACGCTATATTTCAGCTTACAACGTTATGAAAGTCACCGTAGCTTAATTTACACACTCACTGTGGGTTCAAAATACAATAAATGAAACCAAAATTATTATTCTTCCACCTTCTTCTTTTCCCTCTTCCCCTCTTCTTCTTTTTTTTCCTTCTATTTATTCTTCAGCTATCAATGCTTGCTATGCATCTATTCCAGCATGGGTCACACACGAGTTCGCTTGAGGTCTGCACCAAAACCCCTGGGATTGTCTCGAAGGGTCACCTCTGTGGGCCAGATTTCCCCCCAGTTTCGAGAAGTCAGGAGTCAGACCTGCTTTAAGGTTTGCTTTAGTACAGCCTGCGATTCTGAGATAAGTAGCACGTTTGTTTGTTGTTGTTTTTTTTCATTTTCTTTTCATGTTTTGTTTTTTTCATTTTTTTTTTCATCCTTCCATTTTCCTCATTTGGTTGTTACAATGGAACTGATTGTGAAATTCGTAACATTTCAAACCACTGCAAGAAAGAAGACGTACCGATATTTTGTTTGACATGCTAATCACGGGGGTATTTATAGTTCCATTCCAACCACAGAGAAGGGCATAATGCACGCTTTGCCTTAAGTGAACAGGCATGTTGACGCTGGGTTCAAGAATATGCAAGTTTACCTCCACAGAAGATAAAACGAGGAGGAAAGCCAACTGTAGGTAGCCATGACTGTCCGAATAAACATTTCGAAAAATGTTGATATTAAAGATCCAGTGACGCCAAGGCATTGAGGATTTGTTAAAACCGAACAACTGGGAAAATGTGTAAGGCGCCAGACTTAAATTTCGAATTGTATAACGGGAGGGAGAACTTTTATATGGCAAGAACACGTATATGTCGGTAAGAGAATTGGTGTAGAGAAACAGTGGTGATATTGTCTGTGGATTAAACATGAATCAGTGCTCACCACACAGTGAAACTGAGTGGCAGTAAGCAGATGGAACGATAAAGGCGATGGTGTACCAAGTAGAAAAGGACGACGTTTGATAATAGCCTATGCAGGTAGCAGACCTATGCGTTAGTGAAAGACGCTGCCCCCCCCCCCCCCCCCCCCCCCCCCCATCCAATGTGTTGCAGCGGTCTCCTCCAACCATCGGAAGGCTGCTGTTACTGCTGGAGGTTGTAGTCTCATATGCATCGTCCATTACCCGCGGCAATGAAAACCCAGCCACTACGTCTGTTTCTCACCACTGACCCATCGGTGTAGATCACCGTGTCACTTTGAGATGGCATAGTGATCTACACAGAGATGAACGGTCATACATTTATAGAGTGGATTTTAAATGTTAAAAAAAAAAAAAAACTGTTCTTCCGTTCTTAGACATCTTGTCTGGTAATGTACAATGCAACTTACCCCGCTGTTATGATAGAACAAGACAACGTATCGACGCAATCAAGCACAACAATTGCTATGAAGATGTGGCTCAAAAGGCATTAATTTCATGTAACCATGTAACACTAAAACAATAGTTGGTATCCCAAGGGACTTACAATACAAAGCAATGTCATATTGATAGGTAAATTTTCTTCTTTCGTTCGTTCGCTTGAAATATGTCTATAACTGCAATGTTGTCTCTTGTATGAATTTAACTGTCTTTTCTTAGTTCACACAGTGGTCCATAGAGTTTATCTTCCACTGTCGTCTCTCTAGGCCAGAAGGTTTGCCTAGATATGTTATATATTGGGCAGTCTTGGAGTATGTGCTACACTGTCTGCGACGCCAATCCATATGTGCACACGGCTGATTCACCAGTCTTAGATTGTGTATACAATGTGCCCTGTTCTGAGGCGCAGAATAATGGCTTGTTCTGGTCTGTCCATAACGTGGTAGTCGTCTTGGGCAGGTTGTGGTTCTTTCTGACTGATTTGATCATTCTTTTCTTTTGGTGGTATGTGATCGGCACATCAGGATGTTTTTTCTTGTGCTCCTCCCTTAGCCAATCGATCAGCTGTCATTTCTGGGTAATCCACTGTATGGTGACCTTATGCTGACTGATCCGTTCAGAAAGTAGCGCCCTTAGTAATGGCAATTTCCCAGACAGGAGCGCCTCGAGTACTGATTTTGCATCTGTCAATAGCCACAGGTTGTGTACCATGGCTGGTATTTAGTACTTTATCTGTTGCTATCTTGATTGCCTCAATTTCAGCATCATAGTATGGCAGTACTTTTCTGTTGGTACTCTGGCCGTGTCCCTAGTATTATTTGGGTATTCTATGTACACTCCCGCTCCTCCATTTCGAACAGCATTTTATGCTGACCCATCTGTGTAGTCAATAATAAAGGAGCATGGTCACAGGTGTCTGATACTGCCATTCCCACTTAAATTCAGGCGAACTAGTATAAGCAACAGTTAAAGGACAGGTGGCCGTCGGAAATGCAACTTTCTAATTGTGTTATGTATAGAAAGGTACATATGCTGCTGTCCTATCAAAAATAGACACAAACTTCTGGGGTAAATACGGAATCATGTCTTTAAATGAGCAGATTACTGAAGAAAGGTTGGTTTTGCGTTTTATTCAACCGAGAGCAGTCGTCATCTACCAGACTTCTTTGATTCTGAATAAGGTGAGAAACAGACTGAGTATGCTGCTTTCAAAAACACTGTTATTTGGTATTTCGTAAATATATCTCCAAGATAGTCATTGTAAATTATTTGACAAGTGCAGAAATCTTCTGAAATGACAATTGAAGATACTGCCTATGACCCTTCAAAACTGTTCTGTTTATGTAATTACAGTAAAATTATATTGTGCAGGGACACAATAATTATGCCGTCTAAATACTAGGACAAATTTGTCGCTTTGAGGAAACCACAATACCCTAATAATTTATAAATTATAACATCCCAATGACATGGAAACTGTAAGGACATATGCAAATATTCTACTGTGATGCGTTTAACGGTTAATAAATATAAGATCATAAGTAAATAAATGATAATAATGAAGATAATAAATGAAGCTTGAAGGCACATGTTTCTAAACGAGATACAGTTCATTTCTCAATGGCACTAACTTTCGTTCGAATCTTATTTCGCTTCTTTACACATTTATTCTAAAATCGCGAGACCGATATTGTATGGGATTTCGTTCACCAACATTAAAACATACTCTGTCATTCCTAGCTTATTTCTCCTGCTATTTCTCCCAGTCGCATTCATCAACTTGTGCGCTCAATGACAGTTTTAAATACTACATACTACCAGCCCATCGAATCTCCCTTCACATTCTCGACCCGGAATATGTGTCATGCCTTCAATAATAAATCGGCTGAATAAGTCCAGTTTATGATCATAGTTGTCCTCATTCTCTCCCTTCCCAATGAAAATCTCCTGGTATTGATCAATTTCTTCACTGATAACGGGCGAGATATAATGGCCTTCCCCTGCAGCGCAGCATCAAATGGCGGAGTTTTCACCGAGGTCCGGGTTCCAATTATTTAAAAGGACACCTTTTTTGTCGTTACACGGTAAGAAAGCGTGAGTTAATGATAAGATCTTGCGGAAATAAGCAATCTTCTTTAAGAACAAAAATATAAATGGTGCAGACGCCAGGTCAGAATATGGTACGCATGAGAATACAAAGGGAAAAGCAAAAGTATTAGAATGAGCGAAGTGAAAGTTGGATTATTGAAGGACAAAAGAATGGCTGAAGATGAGGAAAATACAATTACTATGAACTGACGAGACATCGAAGCTGAAAGCAAGCCTATGTATAAATACTTGATGAGGCGTAAAGAGCGATAATAAGAGCCGGACCAATAAAAATAAGAATATGAAGATTATATACACATTACAATAAAAGCTGCTTAGGCAGGAATAATATGCGGGTGAAAATACTTAACTCTACTTCTTGTGTATAAAAAGGGGTGTGGGGGGGGGGGGGGGGGGATTGCAATATAACATAATTGCAGGAGGTAAAGAGGGCTGCACAATCTCGAGGACAAATTCAACTGTAGTTAATAAAGTAAGTTAATCAAAACAATGTTTCCCCGTAGTAATTTGAATAACGAATACACAAACCATATATAGTACGATTTATTGCATGGCACATTTCGCTGCATCTCGTCAGGTACGTACTGCATATGTCACACAACGTAGAGTAAAAACATTAGATTCATTGTTCAAGCTGAAATATACACATGTTCGCACAGTAATATCAGTTGTTTACCATGGTAATTTTAAATTGACTGTCATGTCTTTCTGTTTACACAAAATTGGCTTGTGCAGATGGATCATTATCGCTTCTGCAAACTTTAACAAACGACTATTTTGTGTATGAAACAACACGCGAAAAGCGCTGTCTCTATCAATGACATGACCGATTTCTAAGACATGGCGTGCAATGGACGACGCCGGAAGTTTATAATTGTGGTGTGTCACACTTCCCATGATCCCATTGCTTGTGTGTAGTTTCTTGTCAACCCAGTTTGGTATGTGTTCAACAATCCTGGTGTGTAATTGCCTCTCTGTTCTGCCAATGTAGGTAGACTCGCACCTGCATGTGAATTGGTAAATGCAATTAGACGTGGCGTACAGAGGGGGAGATTCTTTTATTACTGGGGTAAGCTAAGTCAGAAAATAAATAAGTAAATAATTAAAGTCAGATAGTAAATTAAGTAAGCCATCTGTCATCTACTGCCTTTTGTACCTTGCGGTTTAGGATAAGGTGGTCTTGATCCTGCGGAATTAAGGCTGCTTGGCTAGAGCAGTCGCCGCGAACTGCGCAGGTTATAGTTTTCTTTTTTTTCCCCGACAGAAAAAAAAATCCACACCTCACCGAGGATTCAAACTGGGTCTCCCGTAGGAGAAGCCAGCATTCTTAGTCACGCTGCTAGCTGCTCTTAAATTAAGTAAGTAAGTAAAACAAGTAAAGTTAGTAAGTAAATTAAGTAAGTGAGTGAAGTAGGTAAGCTAAGTAAGACTGCTAACGTAACATAATTAAAAGGGTAAAGAGTACTGTACAATCCCGAGTGCATATTCAACTAGTTAGTAAAGTTAGTTAATTCAGTAAATAAATAATAAAGTAAGTAAGAAAATAAGTAAAGCAAGTAAAGTTATTAAGTAAGTAAATTTGATAAGTAAGTGTGCAAATACGTAAGTGAGTTAGTGTGTAAGCACGTAATAAAATAAGTAAAGCAAGAAAAGTTGGTAAGCAAAGTAGGTAAGTAAGTGAGTAAGTAAGTGTGTGAGTAAGTAAGTACAGGAATCTGTTTCATGCTTAGAGATGTATTAAGTACATTTGCTATCATCATCGTGTGCCATGCCGAAAAGCGTGGGTGGTCATGTTTCACCATCTCACACGATCACCAAAGTCGTGGATCAAATCTGTATTTTTGTCTCAACCATACCATGTGGCCAAGACATCCACCAATTTACACCTGTCTTTCCCGTGTTCTTGTCCCTTCAATCTTGCAAGTTGTCACGAAATTATCTACTTTATTTCTTTCCATAACGAGCCCAATATATATATTTTTATAGACCATTAGATAGACCATACTTTCATAAACCACTCGATGGGTGATGATGCGAATGTCACACCGGAGGTTTTTACTTCCCAATACATTTTCAAGTAGCCGTTTAGGCTGGAAGCCTGGGTCAATTTGTGTCCAAATCCCCTGTCAGACAAGCGTGCTGCCCACTGCGATACCACGGCTTTCCAAACTCAAATACGAGGAAACTTAAAAGTAAACGCTAGGACCACTATCGATTCCGAAACGATAGTAGATTAGAGGGAATCGATTTCACTAAAGCAATGTTGATTCTGGCGACGCAAAAGAGATCAAATGTACGGATTCTTTAATAAAACCGTGGACTTGATAAAATGGTCTGATCATGCACGTTTCAACCAGATATAGGAAACATGTGCAAGGAAAGAGCACAAAACATTTCAATAAAATTAGCATTATGTTTAGTGACACAGCTCTTGAGTATTTCAATACATTTACTGTACAGATATACTGTTGTTGTTTTTGTTTTTTTAAAGGGGAAAACGGGGGTGGGGGGATCTAGACGAATAAATCAACATGGTCGAGTGGGTGGGAGTTCTCGCTCTTAAACTACCAGTGCTCTGACGGTGAGGTAGTGGGGTGGTTCCCAAAATAGGTCAGCTGGATTTTAAACGCTGACTTTTCTTTAAGAAATCAATGGCAAACTACTGAACGTAAGACTGTCTGGTAAATCACACTGGAGTTGATCACAACGTCCTGCACAATGTCTGCTAATCTGGAAGGAACCACGGTGGCATTGTGATTATTGTCTTTACATGACAAGACTGTGGTCAAGGTTCAATGGCCAGCAGAGTCAGGATTGCGTTTTCTACCCAGCGTGGCTCTACGGTCGACCCAGCCTCATAGAAGCGGGTATCAGTCACTTTTCAGAATTGTTTGGGGAAGTAAAGGGAACTGGCCACCCCACCTCATGCGTCGTGGCATATAATATATGAAGACCCAACACTTCACACCCTAATGGTAGTATTTGCTATAGGAGTACCTTGACCTTATAGACTATCCAGCGACTGGAAAGACTATCTTTCTCTTGCCGACTAATTTACAGAAGTTTTTGTTTTGTTCGCATATCCTTTTACAGGACATCGCTGTCAACATCAGCATCTTTCAGCTGATTGTTGATCTCTTGGCAAGATTACGCTCAATAGTTTGCCATTGCTTTCTGAGCGACCGGCTCACATACCCCGTAAGTTATCGACGCGGCTAGAACCACGACCGATTCTCGCACACGTCACGTTACTCACGAGAGTATACGAGGTTACGGAGAAAGTCGCAAACGCCTAGGCCAGGGAGACGGCTTACAGAAGTTAGTAAACTTAAAAACCTAAAAGACGAGGCAGTGAGGGGAAATTATGAGAAATAACTAACTGAAATTTCTGTAAAATTACCTATAGAAAGAAAGACAGTGGAAGAAGAATGGGAAATGTTCAAATCAAGCATTTTAAATACTGCAAATATAACATGTGGAACAAAGGAAAAACGCAAAACACGGATAAAGAAAATAACAAGTTGGTGAAACGCAGAAGTAAAGAAAGCTGTAAAAGACAAAAACGAAAAATATAAAAAGTGGTCGAAGAGCAAACAGGAATGCGATTATATAGAATATATAATAGCGAGAGGACATATGAACAGAACAGTAAAGAGAGAAAAACAAACAAACAAAGCTGGGAGGAGTATGGAGAAACCCTAAATAAAAACTACAAGGAGGCAACTAAAAACTTCTACAAACAGATAAGTGCAATGAGAACCAGAGGAGAACCCTTTGACCCAACTGAAATAATTAACAGCGAAAATGGAGAACCGATAAGTTAACAAAAACAAATAAAACAATAAGATAGAAACAATACTTCCAACAACTTCTCAACATCCCATCAGATGTCACAGGAATTCAAGAAACCGACACATAAGCCACCGAAGAACTATAACCAGGCATACTGAAAGAAGAAATTATAGAAGCCGTCAGATTAGCCCCATTGAAAAAATCACCAGGACAAGATGAAATACCAAATGAACTAATTAAAGCAGCAAGAGAAGCAGGATATAGCATGGCTACATAGACTATTCAACCATGTTTGGGTAGAACAACAGACACCACGAGATTTGGGAAACGCCATAATTATCCCAATTTGGAAAAACCAAATGCAGCAAAAGAGACTGTACACAATACAGAGGCATTTCACTGTTGAGTCATAATGGGAAAATATTTTGCAAAATTCTTGAGAAAAGATTACGAACTACTATACAACTCCAGCTAAGCGAAACAACTTGGATTTAGGAAAAACAAAGGAAGCACAGATGCCATTTTTGCTCTTAGACAACTTATAGAAAAATCAATTGAATTCAATGAAACACTCTACTTAGCCTTTGTGGACCAAGAAAAAGCATTTAATAGAGTAGATAGAAAGAAGCTGTGGGAAATTCTTAAACATTATGTAGTGAGTACACATCTAACAAACCTATGTAGAAGCTTATACAACAACAGTGAATGCATAGTGAGAGCAACTGGAGGACACTCAGAACCCTTCACCATAAAAAAGTCGCTTAAAAGTTGACAGGGTCGACTTCATTGCACCGGGTTTATCCCATAAAGCTCGGTCTCTTTCTGCAACGCGGAAAGCGTCACACAAAGGACAAACTCCATAGCTCTAGCGACGACCCACAGGAGTCTCAGAAAAATTTCACTCGCGAACTGAAGGAAGCGGCCCGGAATCGAACCCACAACCTTCAGAGCCCGAGTCAAATGGCTGACCACTTCGCCATGGAGACTCCTCACCATAAGATCCGGAGTACGACAAGGTTGTGTTCTGTCCCGTCTCTTATTCGTAACATATATAGTCAACATATGTAAAGAAACTAGCCAAACAGAGATCACAAGAACACCGCAAGACGAGAACACGGAAGAAGAATCGCCTGCAAATCTAACCATTAGAGAACTCTTGTTTGCGGACGACCAAGCACTAATAGCAAAATCAGAAGCTGAATTACAAGACCACATGAATAGTCTAAACGAAATGTGTAGGGAACATAACATGAAAATTAGTACAAGAAAAACAGAGATAATGACTAACTAAAGAAGTAAACGCAACAACGATTCACCTAAACAAACGTCCCTTGAAACAAGTAAAGAGTTTCAAGTACCCAGGAAGTATAATATCATCAAATGGCAAATCAGAAAACGAGATCCAAAATAGATGCAATAAGGCAAACCAAATCAGTTGACAAATGGCACCAATACTAAAGAACAAACATGCATCAATAACTACTAAGAAATCACTTTACAACGCAATCTTTCTACAACTCTATGTTACAAATGCCAAACCTGGACAATGACAGAAAAAGAGACAGAAAAATCACAACAACAGAAATGAGATTCCTGAGAAGAATACTCAATGTATTATGAAGAGATAAAATCAGAAATGAAGAAATCGGGAATAAAGTGGGGATTATAGCTGCAATAGATTTTATTAGAAGGCAGCAAGTCAAATGGTTTGGCCATGCAAGTAGGTTACCAACTAACAGTATACCACAACAAGCAATGATGTACAGACCAGAGGGGAGCAGAGGAAGAGGCCGACCATGTAAACGACGGAAGCAGGGAATAACAGAGTCCATGGGAATATCGATACATGAAGCCCATAAGCGGACACTCACCCGCTGTTTATACTTCACCTCGACATCGCAAGGTACAAGAGGAACATGATGAGATGAGTTAGTTGCGTATCCTATACAGGACGTCGCAGTCAGCCCAAACATTTTCTTTGGCTGTTTATGATTTCTTGGCAAAATTAAGTTCAGTAGTTTGCCATTGCTTTCTGTTTGACTTTCACTCTAACCATGATATGAAAATGAGCGCTAGGCGGTCTGCTTTCAAATCACCCGCAGATGTTTCGAACGCCGTATGCGGAATTACGAATTCCGTTCCTAACTTCTTCGCTACAACGCCGGAAATATATGGAAATACAAAGTGTAAAAGAAGTTGGGGAATTCCACAAGGGTACAGGTCATTACATATCCATCAATCCATCGTGTGCCATGCCGATAAGCGTGGGCGGTCATGTTCTGCCATCTCACTCGATCACCAGAGTCGTGGATCAGCTCCGTGTTCATGTCTCTACGATCATTACATTTCTGTAAATCGTTATTAGACATACGTGGCTGAGAGGTTTAACGCGCTCGCTCTTAAACTTTCTCTTTTGACAGATAAGGTGTTCGTTTCACACGTCGGTCAGATGGACTTCATATTTACAGATAAGGTGTTCGTTTCACACCCTGGTCAGATGGACTTTATATTGACAGAAAGTCTGTTCGTTTCACGCCCTGGTCAGATGGACTTTATATTGACAGAAAGTCTCTTCGTTTCACGCCCTGGTCAGATGGACTTTATATTGACAGAAAGTCTCTTCGTTTCACGCCCTGGTCAGATGGACTTAATATTGACAGAAAGTCTGTTCATTTCACACCCTGGTCAGATGGACTTTATATTGACAGAAAGTCTGTTCATTTCACACCCTGGTCAGATGGACTTCATATTGACAGAAAGTCTGTTCATTTCACACCCTGGTCAGATGGACTTCATATTGACAGAAAGTCTGTTCATTTCACACCCTGGTCAGATGGACTTTATATTGACAGATAGGGTGTTCGTTTCACACCCTGGTCAGATGGACTTTATATTGACAGAAAGTCTGTTCATTTCACACCCTGGTCAGATGGACTTTATATTGACAGAAAGTCTGTTCATTTCACACCCTGGTCAGATGGACTTTATATTGACAGAAAGTCTGTTCATTTCACACCCTGGTCAGATGGACTTTATATTGACAGAAAGTCTGTTCATTTCACACCCTGGTCAGATGGACTTTATATTGACAGAAAGTCTGTTCATTTCACACCCTGGTCAGATGGACTTCATATTGACAGAAAGTCTGTTCATTTCACACCCTGGTCAGGTGGACTTTATATTGACAGAAAGTCTCTTCGTTTCACAAGTCGGTCAGATGGACTTTATATTAAATATTGAGCACAACCCACTACTGGCAACGCTGATCGTATTCCGGTATGAACCTAAGGCCTATCCACGTCATATGGAAGCACTAGACTCGAGTTTCGCCCTGTTTGAGCTCGCCAGCAGTGCATATCCCGACCGGATCCGGAAACAAGCCCCGGATCACTGACGTGTGAAGCGGGTGTGTAATCACGCGGCACACGTTGGGCACACAGCCAAATTATCATAAAGAACACCACAACGTCACCCATCGTAGGCTATGCCCAAGATTGCCCAATCGCCGCGACTGACGTCCGTCAATCGATGTGGTCCCGAAACGATCAGGACCTCTCACTGGCAAGGAACACCAGGCCTCCTAAACCCAATGAGCAATAATCAAATTGATTAATATGGTTACCTCGGGATTTGAATTTTAAATATTGAGCACAACCCACTACTGGCAACGCTGATCGTATTCCGGCATGAACCTAAGGCCTATCCACGTCAATATGGAAGCACTAGACTCGAGTATTTTTATATTGACAGATACTTTATATTGACAGATAAGGTGTTCGTTTCACACGTCGGTCAGATGTACTTCATATTGACAGAAAGTCTGTTCGTTTCACACGTCGGTCAGAGGGACTTCACGTAGACTTCTCGTTCAGAAAGCAATGGCAAGCTACTGAAAGTAACAAAGCCTGGTAAACCACAAATGGTCAATGGGGTTGGGGAGATTGCAACGTCTCGCAAAGGACATGCAACCTGTCTTTTTTAATAAGGTTACAATTGATTTAAAGTTCACTGTTTTATCTTCTTCAGTGTACATCCAGTGTAATCGTACTGTAGTTGTGCGTTTATGCCGAACAAACACATTTATAATCCACATTCTTCATTAGAGGAAGTTACGATCAGCAAAGAAAAGTCTGAAGAATGGGAAGTCACCAGGCTATGATGATATATCAACAGAACTAACACAGGGAGGACTAGAAGCCTGTGTCCGTTTATACAAGCACTGCGTATACAGATTTAGAATATCGCTGTTTGACCCAAAGCAAGAAAAAGGACAATTTAAATCCTTCTCCCAAAGAAGGGAAATTAAAAAGCTGCACACGAGCTACCGTACATTGGCATTAGAAGGTCATGCAAGGAAAATACTCATGCGAATCATCGTGAGGGGGAATATGCACGTTTCACACAGGACAAAGCAACCAGGCTTCAAATCGAGAACCGTCTATGAGGAATGCAGAGACTACAATGTAGATCTTCATACTAGTTTCGTAGACTATAGTACCACCTTCGACTGTATTCAACGTGAGTCATTTTGGAAAAGCGTGATGGGTATGGGTTTTCTAATACATCTGAACCACTCAACTTAATCATTGCAACACGAACAACAAGCAGTTGTCAGAGTAAAACGCGAAATACTAAGTCGGTTCAAAGGTGTAGAGTTGAGTTAAACAGAACCAAATTCTACTGCCACACCTGTTCAAGATCTATGCAAATAATGTAATGAGAATTGTGAAAATTGAGGATACCAGAGACAATTTTGATCCATTCAAATTCGTTGAAACAAAAAGACCTAGATGAGATATGTAGAGCACACGGTCATCCTCTCAAATAGTGCAAGAGGATTAAAATAACTATTTCTGTCTGTCAAGAGACACAATGAAAATCAAAATCCTTTTTTAACCTTTAAAAAAATATCCCGCCAGCAAAACTCTATGCCAACCAAAACAACAATAATCAATGAAGAAGTTGAAAATGCCACACTATGACTATCTTTGCTAGATAATTAGTAAGAATCTGCACTGCTCAAACGACGATACACGAAGAATGGCCACAGCAAAGTAGAGGTTAATCAATGTTAAGAGCATATGGCACAACAGCGGCAAACAAATGAAAGTAAAATGTTTAAGAACATGCTTTTTAGTATGGCAACATATGACTGTAAGTTATAGACCATTTCGAAATCATTACAGAAGAAACCTGTCACTTATGAGCTTAAATGGTACTGAACAGTTCTTAAACAACCGTAGACGAAGAAAAAGAAAACTGACATTTTACAAGATCTGAACATCAAAGAAGACTGGTTCTTAAAAAGCATAATGTTTCAGAAACAAACATTTTGACCATATCAAATTGAGAGGTTGGAAAACAGCGATAAAAGGCACAGATCTTGATATAGGAGAAAGGGATCGACCAGCACGAAGATGTCAATAGAACACTATATAATATATATAAATATATTACATACAGTGGTCACGAAAATATGAGGAGCAGAAGAAATGGTAACGGATTGAGAATCTTTTCGGCGACCCGTGATGAAAGCGACCTTCTGCAAAGGGCCTATACTACATAATGTGACGTGAACACCCGGAGTAATAATTATATATAAGATTGTCACCTCGTGGACAGAGAGAGCTAGACAGACAGAGCGAGAGAGATAGAGCGGAGAGAGGGAGAGAGAGAGAGAGGGAGGGAGAGAGAGAGAGAGAGAGAGGGAGAGAGAGTGTGAGACAGACAGACAGACAGACAGACAGACAGACAGACAGACAGACAGACAGACAGACAGACAGACAGACAGACAGACAGACAGACAGACAGAGCGAGATAGATAGAGCGACAGAGAGAGAGAGTGAGAGAGAGAGTGTGTGAGACAGACAGACAGACAGACAGACAGACAGACAGACAGACAGAGCGAGATAGATCGAGCGATAGAGAGAGAGAGTGAGAGAGAGAGTGTGTGAGACAGACAGACAGACAGACAGACAGACAGACAGACAGACAGAGCGAGATAGATAGAGCGATAGAGAGAGACATATATAGATAGAGAGAGAGAGAGCTAGTCAGACAGAGCGAGACAGATAGAGCAATAGATAGATAGATAGATAGATAGATAGATAGATAGATTAGATAGATAGATAGATAGATAGATAGATAGATAGATAGATAGATATGGATAGAGATAGATAGATAGATAGATAGATAGATAGATAGATAGATAGATAGATAGATAGATAGATAGATAGATAGATAGATAGATAGATAGATAGATAGATAGATAGATAGATAGATAGATAGATAGATAGATAGATAGATAGATAGATAGATAGATAGATAGATAGATAGATAGATAGATAGATAGATAGATAGATAGATAGATAGATAGAGACAGACAGACAGACAGACAGAGCTAGATAGATAGAGCGATAGAGAGAGAAAGAGAGAGAGCTAGTCAGACAGAGCGAGATAGATAGAGCGATAGAGAGAGACATAGATAGATAGAGAGAGAGAGCTAGTCAGACAGAGCGAGACAGATAGAGCGATAGAGATAGAGATATAGATAGATAGATAGATAGATAGATAGATAGATAGATAGATAGATAGATAGATAGATAGATAGATAGATAGATAGATAGATAGATAGATAGATAGATAGAGAGACAGACAGACAGACAGACAGACAGACAGGCAGGCAGAGAACGAACGATCAAATCAACTTTATTCATTTATAAAAAGGATGACACCTAAATGCAAGATAACAATAGAAGGGAAAATGCATAACCAAGTTGATAAATTTAAATACACAGTCGCAATCATAACATCAGATGGAAGATGCACGACAAAGATTAAGAGATATTGTGTGTGCGTGTGGGGGGCGGGGGGGGGGGGTAGTATTCAACCACCTTTAAAAAACGAACCTAGCTGCATTTCTTTATGTAAACAATGCGTGCAGTTTTAGTTATCTTACGTAACGATTGCTGAATTTAGTCAAACCCCCCCCCCCCCCCCCCCCACCCCAATCAAACGTGAATACATCCTGTGCATTTATATTTACGGCTTGAATAATCGGCTGGAATAAGCGAAATTTTCAACATTTATTCTTACAGATCACTCCCAAATCAGTGACCTAGACGGCCATAACGTAACACTGGGATGACAACTGGGCACGCATGAAGCTATGTTATTTCCATAAAGTATTAAAGCCCCACATTAAAGGAAACATTCAAACAAAAGGAGAGAAAACCCAGAAGAACACCAGTGCTGGAAATGGAGCTTTGGTTACCTAAATTATTGCTGATGGAATAGTTGGTTGAGGACCCCTCTGGGAGGCTGTGTTTATACTCTTAAGCCCCATGATCTGACGTTCAGGTCGTCTGGGCTACGAGAAGAGCTTGGGGCTTGCATCTGTCGGAGCCAGGTTGTTGGGGAGATTTTTGTCCAGAACTGGTACAAAATATAATCTCCGTGGAAATTGTGGTGCAGAGCTCTCCTGCCCGTCTCCAAACTCAGAAACCAGCGGGGTTGTGTAAGACCGGTACTGGAACATCATATCTCCGGAGAGACACAGTTGAAGTAACCAGGTCATGAATCATCACTGGACATAGGGCCTTTCTGGGGTAAAGCATGTATACACAATAAGATGCCGTTCCTTTATACTCATGTGCTTTTTTTTTTTTTTTTTTTTTGCATATCCTTTACAGGACATCGCTGTCAACACCAGCATCTTTTAGATGTATGTTGATTTCTTGGCAAGATTACGCACAGTAGTTTGCCATTGCTTTCTGAGCGGCCGGCTCACATACCCCGTAAGTTACCGATGCGATTCGAACCACTGCTGATTCTCACCGTCATCACGTTACCGACGAGAGTATGCGAGATTACGGAGAAAAGTCATAACCTCTAAGCCACGAAGCCGGCTACTCATGTGCTTACGAAGCTTTATTGGAAATGTGTTGAATTACAATCACGACAAACGACAGAGAGTACATATCTAGGCATAGAATAATATACTTTTCCATCATTGGGGGACGATACATCAATAACATTAGATATGCAGATGATACAGTCTTTATTGCAGATAATGAACAAGACCTGCAAAATTTAGTAGATGCGGTTGTTGCACACAGTGAACAACTAGGATTAGAACTGAATATTAAGAAGACACAAGAGTATGGTAGTCATTGGGAAGAAGGAAATACCACAATGGTAGATAGTACGGAGTAAATGGGCATATTCCTTAATTAAGCAAGTGAATCGATACAGTTATCTCGGCACAGGCATAACATCTAATGGGAGATGCCTGAAGAGATTAGAACAAGAATTGCCATTGCGAAGGGCAGCCTTTGCAAGATGAAAAACAATACTGACCAATTAAAACATATCAAACGCAGACGAGAAAAAGAGTGTTGGAAGTCGCTACATAGTAACCTATACTTTTGGATGGATGTGAAGCGTGGACAATAAGCAGTCAAGATGAAAAACGCTGATGGCTGTGGAATGTGGTTTCTGAAGAAAAATGCAAAGAATACCATGGGACAGACTAGAAAAACCAATGAACAGTCTTCAAGAAAACAAATGAAGATCGTAAACTGATTAGAGTACATTAGACGGACAGTCAACATTGTTGGGCATGTTTATGAGAAGAAATGGACTTGGAGAACTTGGTGACAACTGGCAAGATCGAAGGGAAGAGACCAGGGGAAGACCGAGAAGTTAATACCTGATGGCTTTGGCCACGTGGCATGGTCGAGACAGGAACACGGAGCTGATCCACGACTCTGGTGATTGAGTAAGATGGGCTGGAAATGGGATTCTAGACAGCACCATCATGATAAGCGACAAAAAGTCGTTGGCCACGGTTCTAACTTCACTGTAGAGGCTGTACCAGTGAATATTACACATAATGCTCCTCACTGCCTCATGTGAAAAGTGGAACAGACAGCATTCCCGACAAACCAGCAGCACGTGTGGGCAAGTACATGCATAAGGACGCTGATAGAATGCCAACACAACAGTCCGCCACTATTGTTTGTCCACCAAGAACGATGATGGCCATTCATTTCATCCAGTGGGGTCGAAGGTATGGAGCCGTGAGTTCTAAGATGGCCGATAAAGCCTCTTTTGGCTCGAAATGTTTTTTTGACAATGTGGGCACATAATGCTTGACGTTCCAGGAGGAGGATCTTCTGTTGTGGTTTTCTGTCCAGCATTTTCTTCACAGCTCTTGCAGTCCTGGGTGCTTCACAAGTGACTGCATGCACCCTTGCGTGATGATGTACGCCACGAATTTCGGTCTTTGGCGGCAGTCTCCCAGGTGTCAAGATGAATTCCAAAGCTTTCAGTGAGATTTTCAGAGTGTCTTTAAAGCGTTTCCTCTGGCCACCTTGGGATCCTTTACCACAACTCAGTTCGCCGTAAAAAGAAATCGTTTAGGGAGCCTGTGATCTGGCATGCGAGTTATGTGACCAGCCCAGCGAATCTGATTTTCCATTAGTAGAGTGTGGATACTGGGCATGGACTCTCTTTTCTAGGACTTTCGTGTCGGGATCTTGGCTTGCCATTAATCTTCAATAGCTTTCCTAGGCAGACTGTGTGGCAGTGGTTTAATTTCCTAGCGTGTCGCTGATAACAGTCCAGGTTTCACAAGCATATAGCAATGTGGATAATCACATTGCTTTGTATACTTTTAGCTTTGTTTGCAGGCTATTCCAGTTCTGTCCCATACATTCTTGTACAGTCTGTCCAAAGACCGTGCTGGCCTTGGAGATTCTTGCATTTTACTTCGTCATCAATTGTGCAGCTTGTGAAACAGTGGTGCTGCCATGATAGGTGAATTTGTCCACAACACTTAGTCTATGACCATTCATCTTTGATATTAGGCACAGTGTGATTATTCCCTGGAGCTGGCTGGTACATAACTACAGTCTTCTCCAAGTTGATATTGAGCCCAAAGTTGGCACAGGCGTGTGAGAAAGCTGAAACATTGTGTTGCATGTCTGCCTCTGAGTTGGCGTATAGAGTGCAATCATCAGCAAACAGCAGCTGTCTGACGGCGTCGCTGTTAGTTTTGGTTATAGCTTTCAGCCATCTGAAATTGAACAACTTTCCATCCATGCGGTCGTTGACGTATATTCCAATGGCGTTGTTCTCGAAGGCATTCGTCAGTGTTGCTGAAAACATGAGGCTGAACAGTGTTGGTGCCAGGACACATCCTTGCTTCACTCCATTGGTGACAGGAAAGGGCTCAGACAGTTCACTATTTTCCTGTACTCTTGTCTGCATGCCGTCATGAAATAGCCGCACTATTTGGACAAACGTTTGTGGACAGCCATATTTCGCCATAATCTTCCACAGTCCTTCTCTGCTGACTGTATCAAAAGCCTTGGTAAGGTCAATGAAAGTGGAGACCATATCGCAGTTCTGTTCCTGACATTTCTCTTGCAGCTGCCTTGCAGCGAAAATCAAGTCAACAGTTCCTCGTTCTTTTCTGAAGCAACATTGACTCTCAGGAAGAAGACCTTGATCGAGATGGGCTGTGAGGCGATTGAGAAGAATTCTGGCGAGTATCTACCCTGCAACTGAGAGCAAGAAGGTGCATCGAGAGATGCAAGGAGTCTGCCACTAAAAATAGTTCGACGTCCATGGAAGCGGCAGTCAATAGAAAACCACCAGTTGCACACACATTACTGCATAAGGCTAAACCAACTAGTCCAGCAACCGGCTGTCTGCCATTTCTCTCAACATGCAGTTCACAATACCACCACCGCGGTATGCAAAAGCATCCCACATAAAATCCACAGCTTACAGTGTTGCTTCACGGACTTAACTCTATCGCTCGGTGACGGAACCATGTACTAGCAGTCCAAATGAGGAAAATGAGTATGCAAACTGTAGCCAAAAGGGAAAAAACACTCCAGATATCTTAGCACCCCAAACAGCCTTTCCACCATATCAGACTAAAAGTCCGAAAGAGAGTGCATAACAAGATTAACTAGAAATGGAATATTCTAAGTACGAGAAGGCTTCACATGAAAACTGTTTCTCCCAATTACTCTTTGAGTTGTCCCAAACAGGTGGAAATCGCTTGGGACTATTTCAGGCGAGTTGGGAGGGGGGGGGGGGGGGGGGGGTTGGGGGGAGGGGGGGAAGGAATGTGGCACACACTGAAAGTGGAGGTCTTCTATGGTTTCAACAATTGCACGGGTTGTATGGGGTCGAGCGTTGTCATGTTGCAAAATGTTGCCTTTACTCAGAAGTCCACGTCTTTTGGATTTGATTGCAGGTCGAAACGTCCTACTCAACTCATACACTTGCTTGACTAATTAATAGATATGCATCACCATACTTGGCTTTCATTCGCCGATGAATTTCTATAAGTTTCACCCTTTACTGATTTTAAAAAAAAAAACGATAACAAAACGCTACTTCTCTTTTTTTACATAACAAAAGAGAGACGGCCATCTTTAAACTGTCCTTATGGTGTCACCGTGTTCATCTGCACCATGATATCGCGTGCAAGACAATGGTATGGTTATTGTAATTTCTATCACACCTTTAAAGTTGTAATTAACGCTTCATCGTACATTAAAAGATGTACTTGAAATATGATGCTTGACAGTATCATCTTGACATAGATTAACTGTAGCAGACCTTCGTTGTGATGACTGCAGCTCATCTCAGAGTTGTGTACCTGCTTTTCCCATACGTAGGATTGTGTAAATTTAAACGAATTCAGTGCACACAATCTCTTTAAAGAATGAATAACTGCTGGATAGACGGACCTAGAGATTGTTAGGTGGACTCCGTCAAATATCGCCCTACAAATATATTAGTTTATGCTGTAGGAATATGCTCGCTTATTTAGTTAGTGACAACTAAATTGTGACTAAAGAAGCCAGCGTTGACCAAAGCACGTATAACGGAACACCCATACCAGCTGTCGCAAGCAAACGTATTACCTGTAACTAAATAAACATCAATTGTAGTGTTATCCGCGGTCTTTAATTATATACCCCTCTGAAAGGCTCATAAATCCTGGCCCATCACACACGACAGATCAAAGATTGAATCATTCGTTGGATAAACATGTAATCCTGGCGTGGAATGGAATGAACATTAAATGTGAACGTTTAGCTTAACATGGCTGTAACGTTTATATGAAAATCTTCATTAGCAGACAATGAAGAACACGCACGCTATAGCGGGCGTTTGTAAGATACGGGATAGGGTGGGAGAGAGACGTGTGTGTGTGAGAGAGAGAGAGAGAGAGGGAGAGAGAGGAGAGAGAGAAGGAGAGAGAGAGAGAGAGAGAGAGAGAGATAGAAGAGAGAGAGAGAGAGAGAGAGAGAGAGAGAGAGAGAGAGAGAGAATGCCAAAGCTGAACATGGGATTGGACGGATGGCTGAAAAGAAAAATAATCAATAGGTGATAAACAGGTAGAACAACATTTTCTGACTCATTCGAATGGGGGATCCCAATTACATATAAAAATGTGTATATAACAAAGCATACATGCACCCATTCATTCATTTGCACACACCAACCCATACATACACAGACAGACAGACAAGTGATGCTTCGAAAATATATCTGAAAGAGGGGTGTAGAAGATTAGAAAATGTACTTCATTACCTATATCCGGTAGCTGTTGGGTAAGAGTATAAGAGCGCTGTTGCCAAGGTTCGATTCAATTTATCAGAGAAAGGTATACTTTCCGTTCCGATCAGTAATGATGTGTTTCCGAAAATTGGTACTTGATTGAGTTGCTGATCACATAATCTCATGTGACAAGTGTCTAACAAACCCAAGCCTCAACACGGCTTAAACGTATGAATAATGGTAATTTTACTTCTTAAAGTAATAAGTAACACTGGTCCTCTAGTCAACCAATGTATACTCCTTCGGGTATCTCCGGCTACTTACTGTAAACATATCTATTTGCAGTACTCTCTTCCCCGACGGTGTGCTCTAGTCCTTGACACTGATGTCTTTCGGAGCGCGTACCGCACTATGTCTGTTAACAGAGGTTTACAAAGATTAAAGGCGATGGGATTAATCCATAGCACTGGGTTCTATCCGATAAGGCTCAGTCTTTTTTCTGAAGAGCGACCGGTCGAAAGCGTGGCATAGAGCAAGAGCTCCATAGCTCCAACGGCCACTCTAAGGAGTCTCTGTGAATGTTGCATTCGTGAAGGGAATGGCTGAGTCCGGAAACGAACACAAGACCTTCGCAGCGTCAGACAGGCACACTATGCTTTACCGCCATGTACTTCTTTCACACCATCTTCGTTTTGCATATCAGATTTACTCCACATATGCTCTCTCTCTCTCTCTCTCTCTCTCTCTCTCTCTCTCTCTCTCTCTCTCTCTCTCTCTCTCTCTCTCTCTCCATCCCCCTCCAGGTCGGATATTCAACAAGACATGGCATAGCTTTTTGCCATGCGGTAAGAGTGGGCGGTCATGGTTCGCCATATATCTTACACAATCACCAGGAGTCTTGGATCAAATCTGTGTCCTCGAGAAGATATAAACTTGAAAACAGTGATAACTGGCGAGCTTGACTGGACAATTACAAGAGCATTTAAGTAAAACTGCAGACGGATAATAATAAAGTTGTTGCATATCCTTTACAGGACATAATCAACCCCGGCATTCTTTGGCTGTTCGTGATTCCTATGCAAGTTTACGTTCAGTAGTTTGCAATTACTTTCTGAACGTCAGGCATCTATACCATTTCTCTTTCTCTCTCTCTCTCTCTCTCTCTCTCTCTCTCTCTCTCTCTCTCTCTCTCTCTCTCTCTCTGTCTCTCTCTCTCTCTCTCTCACACACACACACACACACACACACACACACACACACACACAGAACCAACATAAGGCGATCTACTGCCAAATCGCCCTCAGCTGTATTTCGAACGCGGCTATGCGAGATTACGACTGCGTCGTAAACGCTTCGCCATGGAGCAGAAAAACGGATAGGATAACGCAAAAACTGCCTGGGACAGGGCGAATTAAGTAAAATAGCCAAGTCTGGTAATGTAACAACTGCTTGAGACAGGAGGAGCTAAGTAAATTAAGACAGGTGGGGTAATGTAACAACTGCATGAGACAAAAGGGAAGTTAAGTAACAACTGCAGCAGGATGGAGTAACATAAAATCTGTCTGGGAGAGGAAAATTAAGTAAAATTCGCTAACAGAGTGGAGTAATGTAACAACTGTATGGAAGAGCGGCGTTAAGTAAATTGCAACAGGGAAGAGTAATGTAACTGTTTCGGACAAAAGTTAAGTATGTGTGAGTGTACCAGTAAGCAATAAACTGGTGAGTTGCTTCATACACAATGGCGCCCAACGCAAGCAGTGCGCATGTACTTGCAAAACCCTTCGCAGCCATACTTGGCGCCAGTGTATGTTGTAAAATGTGGCCGTGAATCTCAACTCAAAGCACCCCAAGAAACGAAACAACTGTATTTATACGTAATTCGGGTTACAAAAAAAACTGCCTGAGTTGATACAGAATCATCATGCTCCATGCCGATAAGCGTGAGATATGAGAGATCAATGTCCGCTATCTACAAACAATTAAGGTCTCGGAGATTGTACTGATGCCCCGATGACCAGTCAATCAGACATGTATTTATTTTGTCGTTCTCTTTACTTTTCCTTATCCTATTTTTCCCCAGGTGTAAACGCGTTTTCAAATTATATCTTCTTGTAACAGGCATATACAAAATTTTATACCGTTGACTCGTATTCCTCCCCCCCCCCCCCCCCCCCCCCCCCCCCCCCCCCCATTTGTGTTGTGTTTTTTCGTCTGCTTCTCGACAGACTTCATTTTCTGTCAATGGAGGCAGAAATGTTTTTCCGTCACCTGCATTTGCACAAGCGTCTGTGAAGCATTATTTGTGTTGTTCATTTTTTAATGTATATCTATTTGTTATTGTTTCGTAATTGTTCCTTGATAATAACTTCCGTCGAAACGTTCGCCTGTATTTGTGTGCGTTTTTTTAAAAATTACGTCGAGATTCTTAGTCATTTTATTGTTGGTTCGTACTCCCGTATAAGATCAGCATCAGCAACCTTCTTTTATCGTTACCTATTGTTTTTTTTCTGCCAATCAACTGTATTCTGTTTATTATCTGCGTCGATGGTATTCGAACATACGACCCACGGACCGCAGGCTAGTGTGCCAGTCTCTGCCTTACTACAGTTTCACTCGTCAAATCTTCTGACACGTTATGTAATGATGTGTGATAATACGACACAAGATGTCTACTTCATTTCGCAGTTAAATGCGATGCATGGAATGTGACCGTGTGAGCATCTGTGCGGTTTCTCCCTACTCGTCTGCACCGACTTTCATACGGCATTGCCACGATCGTACAAACATCATTAGTCAAGAGCTTTAACTGCACGAGCTAACTAAGCCTGCGGCAATGTACAGCAAGAAAACAGAGAATAGACTAAAATAAATAACATAATGTGTAAATATAATCGCCCACAGAAATATCTAATTACAAACGTAGCAAAAAGCTCTGAAGATAAAAGATATGCCATAAAGGGGGGAATATCGCAGAGAGATGAACTTTTTTAGCCAGTCAACACCAACATAGTACGGGTAAACGAGCCACCTGAATCAAAAGAGGTGTAGTTGTGTATGTGTATCAAACATGAAAGGCAGCAATCAGGGGGCGGGAAGCGGGGGGACCACTGCACTAGTAAATAAACGACAGGATTATACAGATTAAGGGGGCGCAATTTTCCCCTGACGAGTCTTCAAAGATGCCAGCGTTTCCAGGCTATAAATGAATGCGTCACGAAAGCAAGACACTACACTCGGCCCTCTGTTTTAACACCACACGTTACATTTCGCTCCCAGTCGCTCTTATTTAGTCCTACAGAGGATAGTGCGTTGGCGTGTCAAGATACGTTTCAGGTTCAAGTCCTAGGACGTGTTTCTGAGTGACTCCATTATTATTTGAGATATCCGGCAATGCAACTGCTGGTAATCAGACGCGGGCTGCGTATAAAAATGTGGTTGCCAGGAGACATCTAATCATGAGTTGTGTCAGATGGCGTAGGCGTTCATGTCTCTCCGCAAATCTTGGTCCTTGGTATATTGGGTTAACTCTGTTGATATTTGACCGGATACACAGTACTAACAAGACATTACAATGTTAACAGATTATCTGGTGTTTAAGGGAGCGAAAATCCGACACCCTGGCCAGTCCGCCACTATTGACAATATCATATCACGCTTTTCCAAACATGTTTCACACTACCTCAAACTGCCATGACACGATTAGGTAGGTCCTATCGCTTTAGACCCCAATGACATTATCGACAGTACATTACCTTGAAATTGTTCAATCTTTCCCTTTTCTTCCTCTATTCTCTTCTGTCAGGAAAGTCACTGTAACATAACTATTGGGCACACTTGTTTACAAAACGCATGATCTGGGAATTTCCCACTAAAAAGGCTGGATTTTTGGCTTCTCAGCTAGTAGGGGGGCTCGGGGGGGGGGGGGGGAACTGCATCGCTAGATGGTTCAAAAGGTAAGGGTTGTCATATAGCAGATGCTGCCGCTGTGATGCAAAGTGTTAGACTTCACGAATTCTAGGTTACGGAATAATGAGAAGGGAATGGCAAGGCGGGGGGGGGGGGGGGGGAGGGGGGGTGTGTGTGTGTGTGGTTGGGGAGGGGGAGCGTTATGTTTCCTTCTCTGCTGTCTGTCCTTCCCAGACAATCTCCAATAATTATCTAGCACCCGTTTTAAGAGGCTGGGTCGACCCCAGAACCGTACAAATCTGGAGAAAAAAAAAGAACCAGCATTTGCTGGGGATTGACCACAGAAGATCACTGACTTGCTAACCAAACGTACCAAACCCCCAAATGAAACTGCCGTAGCTATGAAAGCAGACACCCGGTAATTTTCATTAATTTATCCAAATTGAGAAGGACGTGTAACGTGAAAGGAAGCAGATGGTCCTTCCTGCTTATGCTGTGACGTAAGACACTTGGAGGTCTCCCCCTTTCAAACATCACTACAGCAGCATCTTTCATGGGAATTGATTGTTCTTTGACATGACAAGCAGGGATACTCGAGACCGAATTAAAAAAAAAAATATGACTAGGAAGTTCGATGGGGGAAAAAAAAAAAAACACACACACACATGCAACGCACGCGCTCACACACCCCAGAGGAGAGAGAGAGAAGAGAGAGAGAGGAGAGAGAGAGGGGAGAAAAGAGAAGAGAGAGAGGAGAGAGAGGAGAGAGAGGGGGTGGGTGGCAGGCGAGCGTTTCGATAGTAATCTTTATCAGAGATAAAAATAAAAACAAGACTATGATATGAGGCTCCATGGGTATGTACAAGCTAAGGTGACGAACATTCAAATAGTGACGAACAATCAAATAAGGCGCAGTCTACAAGAGAATCCAATACGGTAACGGCAAAAGGGCTTAACTGCCACAGAGTTGATACTGGAGTGCGAACGAAAACACGCAATATGACGGCTGGCGATTTTAGTTTTAAATATAAAATTGTAGTTCATTTTGTTGGCCAACGTCAATGAGACCCCAGTGTGGAACCAACCCGCGGAATTCTACAACTGTTGTAGAGATTCCACTTCGCCAATGCCAATAGGTACACCTGACAATATGCACAGCCAGAGTCTGTTGTTTCTGCAAAATCACCACATAAACAACTAGATACCCACGTTTATGTAAAATCACCACATACGGCAGCTCGGTTCGGCTGCTTGTGTAAAACCACTATATCAACAGCTGAGTCATCTGTTTATGTAAAATCACCACATATAGCAAGCAGCTCGGTTCGGCTGCTTGTGTAAAACCACTATATCAACAGCTGAGTCTGTTGACTCTTGTTTGTGTAAAATCGCCACATAAACAGCCCGGTTCAGCTTCTCTGCCTCTGACATGGTGGCATACAATCATTAACTAGCAAATTATTAACGCCGCGGGGCAACTAGGCAGTCACAAAGCAACACCGAGAGGCTAATGAAACAATTACAACGGCGTCGCTTAGTCTAGCGTGCACTTTCATGCTTACTATTTACATTATTGTGATTGTACGCCATTACTGCACAATAATTAATGCTGGTAATTTATCATTAAAAAATTTGCAATTCTTATTACACTCATTATACAGACATACTCCGCGTTTACGTGGCCTATTGACTGAGGACATTATGATACACGATTTTCCCTAAACTGCAACGCTCGCTTTGGAGCTCTTTCTCAACATGGCCTACTGTTGTCCATGTTTGGACCCGAGTACTGGTGTCGTCACGTTTCGAACGGTTCACTTTCCAACTGTGTGTTCTATTACGTGGCGTGCTTTGTGTTATGCTCCTTGATCTAAGTGAATATGTTCATGCTAAAGGTCTGAGAATAGTAAAATTGCTGTATTGGCAACAAAAAGAGCCATTAGAACTGACAACCAATTAGGAACTTTTCATTACATTATAAAAGAAGTCAGACGTGGTTGTGTACTATCACATAATCTGTTCAATGTGTACATCGAAATAATAATGAGATCCAAACATCACCAGGAATATCAGTTGGCGGGCAACTGTAAACAACTTGCGTTATGCTCATGACACTTTGAAAACAGAGCAGGTACAAGAAATGATAGATATAATTGCAACAAAACATCAACATAAAGGACTTAGTTTGAATAAGAGAAATATTGAAGTAATGATTACAAATAAAAATGCCTTGTCCAATGCAACAAAGGAAACAGTCTCAAACAAACCAATGCATTTAAGTAACTTGGTACTTTAATAACAGCAAATGGAAGATGTATTAAGGGTATTAAATGTAAAATTGGCAAGCAAAACCATTATTTCACAAGATGAAGAATATTCTCTTAACTATAGCTTTGTCAATTGGGGCAAGGAAAGAGTTTGTAAAAAGCTATATTGAGCTAATCTTAATATACGGAAATGAGTCGTGGACATTTGACAGATAATGGTTGCATAGAAGAATTATGAGAATGCCGTGGACGGATAGAAAGGTAATGAAAATATCTTTAAAAAGTAACTCACACAGAGGACTGGTTACTCCCATAAGAAAAATATAGGAAAATATACAAAAAGAATAGACTGGACAAGTGCGGACAGGAAGAGTGAAAGGATAGCTCTGAAGCAGAACACATACGAACTGTTGAAGAACACACCCTGGGTAAAGTGGTACTGACGCCATGTGTGGGAGAATACATCATAGGTAGAACCAGTGAGACACGAGTGTGCCAACATATAAACTAGATAGAATATGCACCCATTTGAAGTGTGATATAGAGAGCCTGGGTAAAACAGGTAACGATACGTGTGAGAGAATACTTACTAGATAGAACATCTTATGACAAAAAGTATAAGACAATAGACAAGTACTAATAAATATAACAGATCTAAGGATAGGTACAAGACCTGCCGATACGGTAGTGAGTTACTTGCATATCCTTCACAGGACGTTTACAATCAACATCAGCTCTTTTTACTGTTGTTGATGTCTTGGCAAGTTTACGTTCGGTAGTTTGCCACTGCTTTATGAACGACCGGCACCCATACTATTTCGCAAAAAACCAGCGCAACGCGTTCCGCTGCCAAATCGCGCGCAGCCGTGCCTCGAACATGGGCACACGGGATCACGAACCGCGTCGGCAACCCCTTCGCCAACGGTCTTGAGAGAATAGACAATAAATAGAACAAGTACCCACACAACGCCAGTCTCCCTGGTCGAGGTATTAAACGACTTTCTCTGTAATCCCGTATATCCACGTAGGTTCTCGCAGCGCGCGAGAACTGGTAAGCGGTTCTCGCCGCGTTGTTGACTTACGGGATAAGTGAACCGGCCGCTAAAAAAAAAGCAATGGCAAACTACTGAGCGTAATCTTGCCAAGAAATCAACAACCGCGGTAAAATGCTGGTGTTGACAGCGATGTCCTGTAAAGGATATGCGAAAAAAATAAAACCCACACAACGCAAGAGGGCCCTTTGGTATTATATGAATAGTGTGGAGGAACAGATAAATCATCATGGCTGGAGAAAATGGGACGGCAGAGAATGACCAGAAGGTCTGGCCGACAATCAGTACTCAAGAGAAAGTCAGACGAACACATAATGAGACTGCAACTGGTACCATCAGTATCAGGACTCTTTGTTGGCTGTTGAAGATGGGGGACGGAGCGCGTCTGGGAATGTTCCGACTGCTGTAATGTCGGTTCTTGACCCAACTCAACAGAATTAGTAGAACACGAACCCATACGTGAGCGAAATCACGGAGAACAGGCTGAACTAGTATGGAAACGACGAATAGGGAAAAGAGAAAGCGAGAATTAAGAATCTCCGTGTTGGTACAACGAACATTATTTTCAAAGGGTCACAAACTGGGACACACAGGCCCGTCTTACATTCGGCCCTTCCAATCACTCATCTTTCGTTCATCCTTGTGTATGTTACATTCACATAGAAAAAAAAAACATTGTCAAATAAATGTTGTAAACATAAGCAATGCATATTACCATGTTATTAGACAGGCAGGCAGAAAGGTAGACACACGTACACACGCACATTCATAAACACGTATATACAATCCTGCATACATACTTACACCATTTACCCAAACTCTCACAGTTATGCACCCGCTCAATAACACACAAATACACACACCCTCGCATACACATATACTTTCTCAGAATCACAAATTCACTAACAAATCCTTAGTTAGAACAACTGACACGGCAATACAAACCTGGTTGAACGTTTGTGAGGTAAGCGTATGCACATCAGACAAACTGTACACTTAAATTGTCGCTTAAAAGTCGACAGGGTTAACTTCATTGCACCGGATTTTTATCCAATATGGTTCAGTCTCTTTCCACAGCGCGGGCTGTCGGACGCGTCGCACAAAGCACACACTCCGTTGCTGCAGCGACGACCCCCAGGAGTCTCCGAAAAAAATGCACTTGTGAACCGAAGGACGCGGCCCGGAATCGAACCCACAACCTTCAAAGCCCGAGTCAGACGGCTTGATCACACTTCGCCATGGAGACTCCCTACACTTAGAGTGTACAAGTAACAAGTACAGGACCCGTTTACACACCTTGAGACGCATTGGATAGTTGGTGCTAGAGGAGGTATCAGTTCCCCCACACTATTCATATGATACGAAAGAGCCCTGATCACATAACGGCTCTCTCGCCTGATGTGGTTCCTCTGTTTATTGTCTGTTCTCTCACTACCTGACCACATAATCGGCTCTCTCGCCTGATGTGGGTACTTCTGTTTATTGTCTGTTCTCGCACTACCTGACCACATAAACGGCTCTCTCGCCTGATGTGGGTCCTTCTGTTTATTGTCTGTTCTCTCACTACCTGACCACATAAACGGCTCTCTCGCCTGATGTGGGTGCTTCTGTTTATTGTCTATTCTCTCACTACCTGACCACATAAACGGCTCTCTCGCCTGATGTGGGTACTTCTGTTTATTGTCTGTTCTCGCACTACCTGACCACATAAACGGCTCTCTCGCCTGATGTGGGTACTTCTGTTTATTGTCTGTTCTCGCACTACCTGACCACATAAACGGCTCTCTCGCCTGATGTGGGTGCTTCTGTTTGTCTATTCTCTCACTACCTGACCACATAAACGGCTCTCTCGCCTGATGTGGGTGCTTGTTCTATTTATTGTCTATTCCCTCACTACCAATGACCACTCGGTGGGTGATGTTGACGGTATCACATCGGCTGCCTTTACTTCCCCAGATATTTTCTGGTACCCACTTGGTCGACCTGGAGGCACAGGTCAATTAGTTTACTAATTCGAATCAGCCCGGAAGCGGACTGAACCCAAACCACCGGTACAGCAGAGAAACGCCTATCCGCTACCGACTCGAACAGTTGTTAAGTAATACTGTTGCCGCAGAAATGCGATACTAGGTCCTAGAAAAAAAAGTTACTTGCGTATCCTTTACAGGACTTCGCAGTCAACCCCAGCATTTTTCCTGTTTGTGATCTCTTGGTAAGTTTACGTTCGGTAGTTTGCCACTGCTTTCTGAACGACCGGTACACATACCATTTAGTAAAAACGGTCTGCGGGATTACGAACTACGTCCGTAACTCCATCGCCACCGAGCAGACTACTAGGTCCTAGAGGTGTAATTTAATTATTTGCGGTAACCATTTCATTTCTGCTTTGGGACGCAGAGGTGTTTCCGAGGCACCAGGGTCAGGTTCTACACTGGCTAAGACCTACTAACACTCCCTAGTCGTGCGTCCTAGGCAACAGGTCCCTTCGGGGTCCTGGCTAACGTAGTAGGATCGCTGATTCTTCCGAAGTCGGATAGTATGTGCCTGCACGGCGAGGAGCCACCAGTCTGCACACCAATAAGCTAGACATGGGACAACGGATACTCACGCAAACCTCAGTCCGGTATGCCATCACGCTGATGTTGGACAACAGGATGTCTTCATCCGACATACAAGACTTCACGCTGGAGTTAACAGCCCGCGAAGGCAAGCAAGCAAGCAGCATTTCTGCTTTTCTATAAACATACCAAGATTATGTTTTTACGATTGGCCAATGGACAGGGTCACGCAAACTTTGAAACTGAATCGCTTAACTACTAGAAAGAACGTCAGGTCCGTAACATCATTTCCTGTTTGTCATGCCTGTCTGGTTTAGTTTTAAAGAATTCGAATGGTCTAGTTTAACCGACAAAGCAAGACGGACAGCGTCAGCGCCATCAAACCAAAAATATCACAAACCCGAATGGTCAGCTTAGAATAGTTCCAGATGCCACAAGAAGGACTGTAATGTAATGCTATTTGATGGGGCGGAGTGGGAGGAGAGAGACAATTTCAGAGTACATATGCGATCAAAACGAGATTTTCAGGCACGCAATAAACATTAAAAGAAGTAGAAACATCAACATTAGCAAATAAAATATCCAGAATTTAAAAGCCACCTTTAATTAATAGCTAGAATAAGTCAGAAGAAAAGTGTGAACTTGGGTCACATAGTGAAGCCAAAAATACCCGGTGCAGATTTCAGAAATGAAAAACATGAACCCCAACTGGGAAAATAAATGGATTAGTTGTCAAAGTTACAAGGAGTCGGATTCTACCCCATAAGACACCACACCATGTCTAACAGATACTGAATACTTTTCTGTGCAGTAACCTGGATCTACCTCACCTTCATCATCATCAGAGGTTCCCAGGCCACTTGTGGCCCGCCAGCTGTCAGAAAGTGGCACGCGAGGCCTTGTTTCAGTCAAGAGTTCACAATAGAGGAGGATAATGTTGCCATCTTCATAAATCCGTTCGTATTTCCTGATGCCAAGCTCTGTCAATTACAGCAAAACCTTCAGCACGAAGTAATTAATTTGAAATGCAATTCTGCACTGAGATGAGAATTTCTGGAGCTGCCTGCTTCACCTTCAACTGATCATTTAATTTCATTCTGGCGACCATTACCTGTCGAACAATTTGAACACTTAGTTCATTCGCCCAGAGATATATTTGTCGTTTTGGTTCGACTTACAGATGCGAGCAGTCATTTTCCGCAATGATCGTTTAAAAAAAAAAAAGCAACGTTCCACTCACCGATAGTAACGAAGCTGCGCTTATGACTTTGGGCACAATAGATTTGTGTCCAGACATTGATAAACTGGCATCTGAACTGAAGTCACTGGTTATGAAGAACAGTTACAGTTGTAAATTAATTACATTAAATGCGATTTTCGAAATTGATTTAAAATTTATTGTTAAATGAACTGTTGATTTTAAACCACAAAATGGCCGCAGTGTAGTACTGACACTGACTGCCTTTAAAGTTTTGGAATTTTGTTGATGAAAGTTAAGAAAGGTAAGAATGATATTGTACGACTTTCATAATTTTATAACGCTGTGGCCCGCTTAACTACTAAAAATAGTAGATATGGCCCTCGGCTTGAAAAGCTTGGGAACCACCGATCATCATGTAATATGTCGATATTTGATGACGAATGGCGGCATTTTGAACGTGCATAGTTCTGATAATTGCAGACCACCGTGATTAATGTGTATGTCTGAGTTTCACAATTACCGCTATACGGATTGTTACAAGAGTGTTGGTCATTTCGGTTGTTTCAGTGTTTTTGTGCAAACTTAATTTGTCAAAGTTCGTTAGTTACCTAACTAACTCGCTCACTCAATTACTCACACACACACACACACACACACACACACACACACACACACACACACACACACACAAACATACACAGAGAAAAAAAAAGTGTGGGGAGAGCCGAGCGTATGTGAAGTCCCGGAAAAAATATTTCACGGCAACATACATAGCAAACACATTCAACAACATAACACAACGCATAAGCAAGTGTTTCAGCACTCGATGAAATAATCAATCACTGAAATATGAACTGGAATTAACTAGCGGTGGGGCTTTCATTCATAACAAGCAGAGTACAGTGTTTTTGTAGAGAACCTTGGGACATGTTTACACAATATTCCACAACGGAACACATGGAGTCAGTCTAAACACTTGCACACACACACACACACAATCTCAATCTGTGGCTCTCTGTCTTCTTTCCTCCCTCTCCTCCTCCATCTCTCTCTCTCTCTCTCTCTCTCTCTCTCTCTCTCTCTCTCTCTCTCTCTCTCTCTCTCTCTCCTTTCACACTCTATTCTTCTCTATTCTCTTTCTCCCTGTTCACCGCCTCCCTCTCTCTTCTCTCACACTTCCCTCTCAGGAGTCTCTGTGGCGAAGTGCTTGCGCCCCTCGCCTCGCGTTGCGAAGGCTGTGGGTTCGATTCTGGCCTAGGTCATTAGGTTCACGAGTGCAATGTTCTCGGAGACACCTGGGAGGTCGTCGCTGGAGCTACAGAGTTAGTGCTTTGTGTGTAGCTTTTGACAGGCCGCCCTACAGAAAGAGACCGAGCCATATGGGATGAAACCCGGTGCACTAAAGTCCACCCCTTGTCTTTTAAACCTAGTATAAACTTTCCTTTTCTCTCTTTTCTCTATCTCCTCCTTCTCTCCCTCCCTCCCCCACTTCTTCCCCTTTACCTTCCTTCGCAGTCTTCCTTTCTCTCTCTCTCTTCATCTCCCTCTCTTCCTTACTTTCATCTCTTTCTCAATCTCCCCTCCCCCTTTTTTCACCTTCTCGCTCCCTCGCTCCTTAGACATAAACATACATTCATGTACAGTTTCAACACACCACATCATACTTTCAAACTTCACTTAGTCGGCAGACACCTGAAGTGATAAGCACTCAACATAAAAGGCGAATCCACGTGAGGTCTGGTTAACTCAATCAAGAGACAGGAGGGAGGGAGGCAATGAATCCAGAAACACAACGTTTTACAAAACATTAACTTGACTAACCCATTAATCTGTTGTGAACACCGGTAAAAAGACGAACATCACCCAAGACAAAACTTCCTACTTTTGTTCCAGCTTTCCCTCCTCCTCCTCCTCCCCGACAAGCATCTTAGTCACCGTTCCCGTTTAAAAATACCATT
Source organism: Cepaea nemoralis (assembly GCA_014155875.1). NCBI lineage: Eukaryota > Metazoa > Mollusca > Gastropoda > Stylommatophora > Helicidae > Cepaea > Cepaea nemoralis. The sequence continues at coordinate 79,332 of JACEFZ010010707.1, read as the reverse complement.
ACCACTGTTACCTGAACCACCAACGCTTGGAAGAGAGGCTTCAAACGCCAAAAGGTTTCCGCCAAGCTAATTTCCCTCTCAATGATGCATGCGCCATATTTAAAAGACTACGTTCCATTTCATATCGCTGCACACACAAAAAGACTTCACCCACTTCTAACCCTCCCGACCCCTGTGTTTAACCCAAGTTAGGCTTGTCAGATGGACTTATCATAACTAGAAATTCATGGACCACACATGTAAACAGTCATTCTGTTGTTGCCAAGTACTTGCTACTATTCCTCGTACTTGTCTTTATTTCTCATGTACCGTGAGCGTGGATCGTAGCCAAATTTACCAACCATTTTCAAGTGGTTTTCAAGGTTTCTCCATGATATTTCTGACAACACCCCCCCCCCCCCCCCCACCCCCCGGCTGTATTAGGCATATACTACGTTTGGTTAGCGCGCATGCACTCATGCATATGCTTGTATGTGCAGAGACGCACACAAAAGTCACCAATTTATTACACAAAATTTTAAATAAAAATAATGCTGAAAACTCACAATATTCTGCAGACTTCTCTAATATCTCCATAAATATGTTTTTTTCCAGGATATATTTCGTCATTTTTTTTTCCCCCGCGTTTCCATCCTGTTTCAGGATATTGCGGTCAACACCAGCATCTTTCAGCTGTATGTTGATTCCTAGGCTAGATTACGCTCATCAGCACGCCACGACTTTCTGAGCGACCGGCTCCATACTCTCATAAGTCACTTTTGCGATTCGAACCACTGCTAATTCTCGTCGCGTCACGTGACGAGAGTATTCGGGGTTAGCGGAGAAAGCTGCTAACCCCTCGGCCATGGAGCTGGCATATATTTCGTCATGGAAGAGAATAATTACTTCATATTTCATGAAATCATGAGCTGAATCACTTGAAACAACAGTGTTTTAAATCTGGGCTGTTCACAACAATGGAAGCCCATAGTTTTTACAGTTTCGGGCTTCACTCTAAGTACTGGGATGGAGTTTTGAATATTGTAAGATGTGTCTCTTTAGACAAACGGTAGCGGAGTTTAACCGCAGGCTACCAGGCGTAAGAAACGGGTAAGCCACTGCTGTACGTTCCTAGTACTTTATGATTCAACAACGCACACAAACTCTTGACTTCTGATTCTTTGGCAAAGCTGGTACATATACTGCCTTGTTATCAACACATTGTACGACGACTGTCTTGGTAAGTCGTCTTTCTTACTTCACCCTTGTTACCAAAAACACCTACAGCCTGAAGGTCTCTAATACACGGAGTAGTTGAGTTTCCATGAAGGCGAAGCTGAGGGTGAGAGGTGACGGTGAAGCTGAGGATAAGAGTTTCCGGTGAAGGTGAAGCTGAGGATGAGAGGTTACGGTGATTGCCTCAGTCTCTGAAGGTATCGGGTTCGATTCGAACAAAGGCTGAGAAATGTTTCCAAGAATCAGTGCTATATAATGATACCCCTCTCCCCCCCCCCCCCCCCCCCCCCCCATGCCTTCTCATGTAACAGCTGAAGGCAGGAGGTCACGTGGGCAAACTGTCCAATAAAGAATCTCCAGGAAGTTGGAAATTATGGCTATGGCAAAATTATTCGGGAAGAAAACCTACCCTACCTTTGTTGGAATATGCTCTGAGAAAAAAACCTGACACAAATGCATGCCGAAGTCGGACACGCTGACCTCTGAGTGTGTCGCTCTCCCCTCGGGAGAGCACATTTAGCTTCCGGTTCATGACACTCGCGTAGTTGCTGCTGGAATGAAGCTGATGATGATACGTATGTTTATATTGACGATATTGCTATAAGCTGAACATGACTGTACAAGGTCACGGACTGTTTTGGAAAACACTGATCCAAGACTGGTGATGTATGACATGGCGAACCATAATCACTCGGCATGGCCCATGATAGCGAACCAGACAGGATCTCGTCCAATTAAACGGCAGCACTAACAGTGGTCAATGCTCTCTACATGTTATTGAAAATCTTCACAGGAGGTCAACGCAATGTTGATATAAATGGAAAAAGTGAAACCTTTGAGTTAACGTTTGATACATTTACATTAACACGTTCGATATGTTATTGAAAGGATTGGCCAATGCTCACCTTTGTTAAAGGCTTGACCAGTGTCCAACATTCTCTACATGTTGAAAGGCTTGTCGCTATAATAATGTTGAGGTTTTATAAGCAAATAGCCTAATTTGCGAGCTACTAGCATCACAGTTGTGAGCGAGTCTACATTTTCTATAGTGTTATTTTAGTCAGTTTATGCACTTAGTCAGCACAACGTGCAGTGAATGCGAAAAATGTGCGGACTACCGCTGACTGCGTAGCTCAACGGGAAAATTCCTAAGGATTTTCACCCCAAATTAATATAATCGTAAAGGGTCCCAATACGGCAAAATAAAATACTACAGATTAATGTCGCTTAACTAAAAGCTGTAAATATACTGACAGCCATGAAGACGGTAGCAAAATATCTAATCTTATCTTGTTCCTCTTGTATCTTGCGGTGTCGAGGAGAAGTACAAATAGCATGAGAGTGTCCGTTTATGGGCTTCATGTATCGAGATTCCCATGGACTGCTATTTCCTTTGTCCATCGTTTACGAGGTCGGCCTCTTCTTCTGCTTCCATTTGGTCTGTACATCGTTGCTTGTTGTGGTATCTGTTAGCTGGCAACCTAGTTGCATGGCCAAACCATCTGACTTGCTGCCTTCTAATAAAATCTACCGCTGCTATAACTCCCACTTTAGTCCTGATTTCTTCATTTCTTATTTTCTCTCTTCTTGACACATCGAGTATTCTTCTCATGAATCGCATTTCTGTTGTTGTGATTTTTCTTTTCTCTTTTTCTGTCATTGTCCAGGTTTGGCATTGGTAGCACAGAGTTGGTAGCGCAATACGAATATCAAAATTATACGAAAACATGAATATATAATTCATACAACATGACATAGCGAAATTATAACCACATAAACATAAAAGTTCATAAACATCCATTAATTGAAATAATCATCATCATGTGCCGTGCCGATAAGCGCGGGCGGTCATGTTTCGCCATCTTACACGATCACCAGAGTCGTGGACCAGCACTGTGTTCTTGTCTCGACCAAGCCACGTGGTCACGCCATCCAGATATTTACTTCTCTACCTTTCCCTTGTTCTTTTCTCCTCAATCTTGCCAGTTGTTACCAAGTTCTCTAGTTTAAATGAAATAATACATGCTATATATCCCAGAAGGGTTGAACAGGGTATTGCTGGTATAAACTTGGGAGGAAAGGCCAGACGGACATATAATCAGACTTCCACTGGTACACTTACTACTGGGACTCCTCGTTGGCTGTTGCAGATTAGGAAAGCGCACTATGGTATTCCCAGTGCTGTGATGTTTCTTGGCTCCACTCAACTCAGTATATTAATTCCAATATAACACAGACTGCACTAGTCTATGACAGGTGGGTTATAATATAGGTGACATGCATTATGGGCTACGGGTTCTAATCCACCGCGGGAAAGAGGCTTATCCGTTGGATGTGCAATGCAAAATCATAGACACTTGGTTCGTCCTTAGCTGTCAAAACTATCCTAATAACTTGAGTAGTAGCGCAATATGCCGAAGTATACGAGGAAGCTTTACAGTTTCAAGAACAGTTGGCCATTTTTTTTGAATGAAGGAAAAGTGTTATGGGCTGGTGGAGACATTAAAGAAACAACACTGCTGTTGGTAACCGTATTTACACTCAAAGTCTGCGTGTTGCAGCATCGTCGGAGTTGAAAATGCCCTTGGTTGAGCAATTAGCAAATGTCACATTGTAGGTTTTCTTTGAGACGTCTCGCCGCTCTGTGATGTGGCCAGGAGGTTTATATGTAATTAGAACTGTTTCTTCTTTTTCTTGCATCAACGGTTGCTATGCATCAATTACGGCAGGGGTCACAAACAGGACGGTTCTCTAGATGTCTTCACCAGTCCTCCAGAGTTTGTTTCGAAAGGTCGCTCCTGTGGACCAGAATTTCTTCCTCAGATCAGTGAAGTCAAGGCAGTCTTGCAAGACATCATAGAACAAGCGGAGAGCCCTGGGAAGGTTAACCCGGTCAAAAATGCCCGCAGAAGTCGGGTGTGTCGGTCTAACGGCGCAAAAACGCAGCTCTGATGTAAAAAGGCACAACACAATCACGTTCGAAAATACACTCCGGATGAACGCAGAAGAAGTAGAAGAAATGGAGAGCAGGTTACAATGTTCAGACTCCACGCGGGGCACGACAGACCTGAGATACTATTTGTTTCATAAACTATAGATAGGAGACACTGCAGAAACCTTGGCAAACAGTTGCCAAGGAAGAACATCCCCCCTTGGGAAATGTAGTCTGAATAATTGTATAGCTGCTCTTGTTTTGACAAATAAATTCAGGAAACTTTTTTTTTTAATTGCTCTCTCTCTCTCTCTCTCTCTCTCTCTCTCTCTCTCTCTCTCTCTCTCTCTCATTTAAAATTGAAGATAAATCAGGAGACACGTTATGAACAAACGGATACAACAAGAAACACCACAAGATGGATGATCGCAATATATAGACGAAACGACTAACATGCGAACAATGAAATCATATAAACTATTGAAAATAACTTTGTAAGAAAGAATACACAGTTGGATATCTGTGATCAAAGGCAAATCACAATCCACATGAAAAGAATAGAAAAAACTATTTCTACATAATGAGAGTAATTCGCTGACGTCAAAGCAGTTTTTAATCAGCATTGAAATAAAGCAACAGAAAGAGCGAGTGGGCGAGAGAGAGAGAGAGAGAGAGAGAGAGAGAGAGAGAGAGAGAGAGAGAGAGAGAGAGAGAGAGAGAGAGAGAGAGAGAGAGAGAGAGAGAGAGAGAGAGAGAGAGAAACAGACTGGGTGAGTGCGTGAGTAGGTGAGAGCATTCAATCATTCATAGTCAGAAATCACTCACACATCCGTCTGCCCAGCGCACACAAACTTCAAAGCTACAAACCAGTCATGCCAGATGCATCAACACAATCACGACCAAGTGTGGGAATAGAAAAGCAATCATACAGCGTTCACTTTTCATGGACTAGTGCCTGGCAAAGAGAAGGACGAGACAGTCGCGGGCTATTCAACTGAACGTGTTATTTGATCCGAATCATTGCTTCTAAATATGGCAGCGTTTCATCATATTTTTTCGCCACTATTGTCGATACATCTTCATTATCATATTACTCGCTAGTGTCATCCCTTGCAACGTCCAGAGTCTAGGTTCAGATCAGTGTATGCGCGCGTGTGTGTATATGCGCGCGTGTGTGTATGTTGATTTTCTAATCTGCCATTTGGCTGTCATCAGTGCATTTTTTGTTTTTATTTTGCTCGTTCCTCATCCGGGTTGCCAGCAATATAACTAAACGTTCCTTTATTTCCCCTTCCCCTGACCCCAACCACGTTCAACCTCAAAAGAGAAGTTATAATTAGGGTCCATCCCAGCCTCAGATTAATAATCCTGTGATAGCATCAGCCACATCTAGGATATTAATCTTCAAGGGATTGTCATCCACATGGATAATGAAAGCTTCCAAGCTTATCCTACTTTATAAAATAATCCCGCCCCAAATCTACACGCTCACATCTAATTTATCTAATTAATTTACGGTCTTCATGTGTTTCCGGAGGATTACCATTTGTTCCATTCCATTGTATTCTTTGCAGTTCTCAAAAACAATATATAATAATGACATGGGGTTTCTCAGCTTGACTACTCAACTGTCTGCAAATATCAACAGTTGCCCTGCAACGAGGCCCAAGCGTTCAAATCCTTCCGCGGATTTTGGTCTTTGGTGTTCAGGACTAATTATATGGACGACGCTCCTCCATGTCATGGTTTTAGACGTCATTTCTCTCGTTGTGTCTCTGTCGCTTCTACTGCCGGTCGTTCCAGTTGTCATGGTATCCAATGCCTCGCTTTTCCTTATATGACCAAAGAATACTGTTCTGCAAATTATTTATAATATAAATTGCTTTATATGTATTGCCAGCTCCTTGGCGAAGGAGTTATAGATGAAGTTCGTAATCCTGCATACCGCGTTCGAAACACAGCTGCGGGCAATTTGGTAGCTGACCGCCTTGCGTCGGTTTTTTATTAAATGGTATGGGTGCTGCTAGTTCAGAAAGCAATTAGAAATTAGTGAACGTAAACTTGCCAAGAGATCACAAACAGCAAAACATGATGGGGTTGACTGCGACGTCCTGTACATGAAATGCAACTAACTTTTTAAAAATGTATATTATGTCTTTGGTGTTCACCTACAATACAATTGCCAGTTTCTTTGATTACTGCCAAACATGTTTCGTTTGTTCGGTTGTGCTGCGTAGTTTAATATGCGTATTAATATTCTTATAACCAAGTAAACTGTGAGAGTACACAAGTAGGATGGATGTGTCTCAGGGCGGAGTGGTTCAGTCGTTGTTTACCCGGATTGCGTCTTTCGGATCATAAGTGTAATTTTTCTGGAGACTCATCGGGTCGTCGATGGAGCTACGGAGTTGGTGCTTTGTGCGATGCTCTTGGCAAGCGGCTTGCCGTTTAGCTAAGAGAGACCGAGCCAGGAGGGAGAAACCCGGTGCAACACAATCGACCCTCCCGACTTTGGTACCATAGTACTCAAACAGGAGGGAAGGAACTTGTCTTATCCCACGAGTGATGCTATGAACTATCAAGGACGGTTTTAAACAAAATTTAAAAAAAAAAAACTTTCATCGCCGTTGCAGAAAGAAATAAAGTCATGATATGTGAAAAGGTAGTCCTATAGTAGTTACTCCCCATGGGGGTGTGAAATTCACAAATTCTAGGCATACGAGGCGAGGTGATCCGTCCTCTTCCTTGCCGCCTTTCCTTCTGACAAATTAGAAAATTCTGAAAACTGTCTGGAACCCACGGTGTGAGGCTGGGTCCACCCCAGGGCCGCACTGATTTGTGGGGGGGGGGGGGGGGGGGGAGAGAGAGAGAGAGAGAGAGAGAGAGAGAGAGAGAGAGAGAGAGAGAGAGAGAATCATGCCTCAGGTGGGATGTGAACCCGGGCCACTGTTTTAGCGATCAAGCGTTACAGAAATTGTGCCACCGTGGCTCTTCTTAAAGAATGGGAATTTTTTATAAAATAAAAAGAACAATGAATAGACGAGGCAGTGAGAGCGAAATTTAATGAAATCTATTATTATTAACTATGTCAAGGCCAGAACTGACAGGGGGAAAAAATGCAGAAAGTTATCAATGCTAACGGACACGATTCGCTGAACGCGTCTGACGACATCAGGCTAATGAGCTGTCCGAGCTGTCCTGGGGTTAGCGACATCTGGCTGTACAGGCTAAGGGAATCAGGGAGGTTTTCATTATCATCTCTTCGGCCTGGTCTTCCATATCTGCCTTCCTGTTTTCATTTTGGTTATTTTTTTTTTTTCGGGGTCAGAATAACAGAATTCCCGTTCGCCACAAAACTACGACGGGATATTTTTTATCGTTTTTCCTTAGCTCGTCTCTTCAATTCCTGCATTCAGAACTTTTTTTTTTTTAATATCCTTTTTACAGGACATCGCAGTTAACACCGGCATTTCTGCTGATGTGATTTCTTGGCAAGTTTACGTTCAGTAGTTTGCCACTGCTTTCTGAAGACCCGCACCGATACCAACGCAACGCGCTCTGCTGCCAAATCTCGCGCAGCTGTGTTTCGAACGCGGATATACGGGATTACGAACCACGTTCGTACGCCCTTCGCCACGGAGACAGGCCATTTAGAATTACTTCCGTAAATTATAAGACTATATGGTTTCTAAGACAAATGTTGTGAACACCTTGGGCTGCCAGAGTAACCAATAACGATTGTGTGGAACAGACTATTAATTGTAGAACATCGAACAACATTTATTTATTTATTTATTTATTTTCAAATAAGTTAGTTGCAATCCTTTACAGGGGGTAGCAGTCAACTCCAGCATTTTTTTTTTTTTGTGTGGCTTTTTGTGATTCCTGGGCAAGTTTACGTTCAGTAATTGCCTTGACGTAACTCCATTAATATTGAACTTGGAAAATCAACGTCAATTGTTTTCGACTCGTCAACAGAATAAAAATAACTTCTCACCTTAGAACTTCAGGAACGAAATGTGAAAATAGACTGACGCAATCCAGCGAACAACATCACACTTTTAATCATGTGCTTGATAACAATAATAGGCTATAGCCTCCTAGACTGTAAACTGCCCTTTTATGCAGGGTCGGTGTTTACCTATTGTCTATGACTAAGTGCCCTATTCTATCCTTTCACCTTGAAGCGCAGTCTTCTATTTCGCCGTTCCGAATTCAGGATTGGTCTAGGTTTGGTCCTTCCATTGATTATTGATTCTCGAAAGATTTCCTCCTCCTGTTATTTACTGGCCGAGCCTCGCAATCATCGCATCCATCTCTTCACCAAACACGGGCTTCACGAAGACACATCCGCGTCGTAGCAGAATCTCACAACGTCTGTTTACTTGTTGTCCTCTGACGTCCAAGGTTTCCTTGGTTTTCTTGCTGATTGTTCAGTTTGGTGTGTCCTTCTGGGAAAATCCCTGTTCTCCCTTTATGTATCTTCTTCTGGTGTGTGCCCGTCACATGGCAGTAATTTGCCATTACTTACTGACTGACCAGCACTCATACCATTATATGGAAATCAATGCAAGGCGATCTGCTTCCAAATCGCAGGCAGTGTTTCGAACGCAGTGTGGGGATTATGAAAAACGTTCATAACCCTTTCGCAAAAGAGCCGGCAACATGTATAAGGCGGCGATACATAATGTTTTCTGGTCATGTAATGAGGAGAGAGGCACTGGAAAAATACCGTGCTCATTGGAAAGACCAACAGTAGTGAGGGCTAGGGCAGGCCGAGATAACTGATGCTGGCTGGACTAGTGCGGTCACATGGAGGAATATCATCAGCGGAGTTAATCCAGAACACCAACGCGGATCGAGATCTTGTGGGGAATCTAGAATGATGGTATGCCGGTCGAGCATATCCTTAAGAACACGTTATGTATACACGTTTGAGCTGCCATCTATGGCACTATGGTCCATAAAATACAGTACATGGTTAAAATAGCCTTTACGCAAACAGTAACGTGTGTGTGTGTGAATCTGGATTACACATCCAAGAAATGGCGCTAGGAGAAGTATATGCAGCAGAAACTTCCTGTGTTGACGGCAGGGAAGTAGGTTCAATCCGCACACCGCTCAATTTGACTTAAACATCGATTTATTATTCAGGTCTCACACTGATTAACTAGCATACGTCATAAATAAACACCTACAAGAAGAAGGGATCCTTACACTGAGCTTCGTATAATACACTGTCATGGAGCCCCATAGCGGATACAGCTGTTGGATGTGAAATGTTGGCCCTTCACATATTCTAGGTCGCGACATATGAGGTGGGGTGGCTAGTTCCCTTCCTCGTCGTCTTTCCTTCCAGGAAACATCTGAAAGTTGGCTAATACTTATGTTTACAGGGTTGGGTCGACCCCAGAAATGTACTGGTCGGAAAAAGTAAATCTGCCTCTGCTTGTCTTGAAAAAAAAAGGCGATACAACGCATTTCTTCTTCGTTCATTCGGAGTTATTTTCCAGATGTGATTGCGTTGTGCCTGTTTACAGCAGAGCTGCGTTCTTGCGCCGTTAGGCCGACACATCCGACTTCTGCAGGCATTTGTTGACCGGGTTAACCTTCCCGGGGGTTTCTTAGGACGTTTGACTCTCACTGTTGTGGTGTTATCTCCCATCCTAGCTGGCCCATATAGAACAGCCAAAGACATCCTGGTCAGCCCTCAAGGGAAGGCAGGGGCAGACCATGGGCATTCCCCGCCATCCAAGGAGGCTTCCATAATTGCAGAGCCATCACACAGCGCTCTGGTACTGGGCTCACCCAATACAACGCATTTAAAGATGAGGCATGATTGGTCGGCTTCATGGTGCTATTAAGCACAGAATAAAATAACGAGGTAGCCTTGATATAGTAGTAATATTTATTTTTTTTGCGGGGAGGAGGAGGAGGGGGGGGGGGGGGGGGGTTTGATAGTTTTGAACTCAAGCGTAGTTCATAATTTGCTACCACTTCGAGTGTACAGGACTGATTTTACATGTGGATTAGCTTTCCCTATTTCCTGTGCCCCTTGCAATCAGGCAAACCCACTCCGACTTCAGAGGTACTTGCAATTTACGTCCCAAAGTCAAGGACGAGAAGTCAACATTTGAGTCCAACTTACCGGTGTAGGAGTTGAAACAGCTACCTCATTATCAGCACACCGGAAATTTACGATCGAGCGCTCTTATCCATTCCACCAAGTTGAGTCCAATAAGAAGAGGAATGTTTAATTCAATTCGTGGGTCACTGCCATCTAGTCATTTAATTAATTTGTCGTGGATAAGGCTATAGAATACTTGTATAGACTGTCAAGCAGAGATCAATACTTTTAAAAAGGCATATTATATATATATATCATCGTTCTTCAACAAAATATTCTTCTTGCGTTTCAATTGTCGTTCGAAAACCGAACTGCACGTCTGAAACGTCCGTATCTATTTTATGTTGTGTTCCCCCGTGTATGACCGTGAGTAGTGTTTTCAGTGTGTGACTCATAAGGCTATTCTTAAATCTCAGCTGTCAGTTGCTGCTGATGTTTTGGGCAATGTTATAAACGTTGAAGAATGTGTATTTTAAACTCACCTCGGCTCCAAGGTGGACTCAGTCTAGAATGAGTATCAAGAAATGTCCTTTGCTTACTTTACAAACGTTGACACGTACGCGCGCGCGCGCGTGCGTGTGTGTGTATGTGTGTGTGTGTGTGCGCGCGCGCGCGCCTGAAGTTCTGTCTTTTCTTAAACAAACGAACAAAATCCTCTGCGATTGCTTTGCATTATTCATTTCGTGTCTTTTCCCGAGCATCTTACGCAACATCCGTTAGTGTTCACACAACCGGAGTCTCGTGTCCTTGAAATCCTGTATCGCTCTTTTCTCCTTCTGCGTCTTCTTATACATACTTTTCTTTTTTCTACTTTTCTTCTCCTTCTACTTGTTTTCTTCAACCTTCTCATTTCTTCTTCTTCTACCTTTATTTTTCTTCTACCTTCTCATTTCTTCTTCTTCTACCTTTATTTTTCTTCTACCTTATTTCTTCTTCTTCTACCTTTATTTTTCTTCTACCTTATTTCTTCTTTTGCTTATTATTTTCTTCTTCTACTTATTCTTTTCTTCTTTTCCTTTGTACACCTCCCGATGTCAACTTGAACATATAAAACTAATGCAGCAGCCAACTTGAACATGTCGACATCCCCACAGAGTTTGTCCTCAAATAGAGCCGAACCGATGAATGCCAAGGTTCCTTGGTTCTTGTCTACAAGCGCCAATAAATAACTACAATAAATCTAGTAAACTAATTTGATGAAATCAGTAATCTCTAACCCCCCCCCCCCTTTTTTTTCCCCCAACCCGTGTTCTTTATTATCTTGTATAACAATGTTCTGCTGGTATTTTATGTTTCGCAGGAAAGCTGACTTTTGGAATAATCTTCTGACGAATGCTGATTACTGTGTGTGAAGTGTGCGGATGGGGAAAGGGAACATCTCCAGCCAGGCAGATTATTATGGATTGACTTGTACACAGGCATACTCCGCGCTAACCGCTTGGATTTGGGGCGCTTTTCAACTATAGTTATTTTATTATTTCGGAAGATTGCTCGGCTTGGAAGGCGGGTGTTCGGCGGATGATCTTTTCGGTTTATTATCAATGTGGTTCGTGACCAAAAAAAATACGATCACGTTCACAGACCACATCAACGCTGAAAACAATAAAAGTATCATAAAATGTTGCATGGCATTTTCAGGGCGTTGCCGTCAATCCCATGTTGATTTCATAGACACTTTTACGTCAGGTAGTTTGCCATTGCTTTCTGAATGAGAAGTCGATGTTTAAGTCAAACTGATTGGTAAAGAGACTAGACCAACTACCCCGCCGTTAACGTACAGGAAGTTATAAGTATTCTGCTGCATATACTTCTCCTAGCGCGCTTTTTTGGATGTGTCACCCAGACTCATACACGTTACTGTTTGCGTAAAGGCTGTTTTAGCCGTGTACAGGTTTTATGGACCACAGTGCCATTGATGGCTGCTCAAACCTGTATACATACAGCATTTTAAAAGGGTATGCTCAATCTGCATACCATAATCACCAGATTTCCCGCCAACTGGCGTAGGCATTCCTGCATCCAACAAGATCAAGATCCCCTGTGCTCTGGATTAATTCCACTGATGATATTCCTTCATGTCACCGTACTAGTCCACCCAGAATCATCTCTCGGCCTGTCCCTGCTTTCTCTACTGCTGGTCTGTCCAGTCGTCGCGGTACATCCCAATGCCACTCCTCTCATTACATGACCAGAGAACGTTATTTATCGCCTTCTTATAAATGTAATTCAACGTTCTACTTTCAATATTCTTTTCCAGGCAATAGTTATTAGTTACTCTTGCAGTCCAATGTATTCACACCATTCGTTTTAGAAACCGCATCTTCTTTGGCTCCAAGCTCTTAGTTTTATCCGCATATATATATGCATACAATAGTACCGTATATGTAAAGTTCACGCATAGACCAATAATAATGTTTATAATGTGAATACGTTATACTGTTACTATGTTTGCTTTGGGTCATGTTGCCTTTAATATTACACAATCATTACTTTACATGTTGTTATATATCATCGGGTGGCCGTGGAATCAAGATGTCCCCCTTACAAACTGTGCATTATGTGATCGATCTTCGGAAAGGCTTTGGGATTGTAATAGCAGCTGCTAGTGAGCGCGTTTTAATGCCTCGGTCCGTAAACACCCTTCAGGAACGCGAAGGCAATTTTACTGACGCCGCAATGAAATGAAACAATTTTAAGCGTATATTAGTGTAGAACAGTAATACATACATTTGCTTCTTCTTCCGTCAAGTATTTGTTGAACAGTATTATGTTGTATTCGTTTTAAGCAGAGCTGCGATATTTGCGCATCGAAGCCGACACATCCGATTCTCTTACAGGAATTTATGACAACAAATGGACACAAAATATAATCATGAGTTAAAAAACAATTTAAAAAAAAAAAAAAAACAAGTCTTTACCAACAAACTTGAAAAGAAAAAGAAAACGCAGCTAGAAAACAGAAATTTCGGCATCAAAAAGAAATAATTCACACATCACAGCGAATTAACAAACACCCGAACGAAACAACAATTTCCTGTAATCAAATCGGGTGCCTAGTGAATAAACAAACAAGCAAACAAACAAACAAACAAACAAAAAACAGTTTAAGAAGGCGTGGTGAACTTTTTTTTTCCTCTAGCCATTTTGATATTTATAACATTATTCGCGGGTCACAAAAATCATCAACTTAATTAACTTGCTATGTTTTAGTCAAACTCACGCCTCATGTGAAGCAGGTGAGGCGTGTGCTGTTAATCTGTATTGAACTCGCTAGCTGTTTTTCCAGGTTTGAGTCGCTCAGGGCAGTTGACTCTTTATGAACTGTCAATGTCATTTACTGCCAATACAGTACCCTGCCGTGTAAGGCAGAGGGGTCTTTGAGCCTGGGGAATTAAGGCCGCCTGGCTAGTGCAATCGCCGCGAACTGTGCAGGTTAGGATTTTCTTTTTGTCCCCGATAGAAAAAAATCCCACACCTTACCGAGGATTCGAACCCGGGTCTCCTGAAGGAGAATCCGGCGTTCTAGCCACTCAGCCAGCGGCTCCTCTGACTCTTTATAAGTCAAATTCACGCAGCAGTGAAGTTGTTCCAAACACAGATGCATGCTTCAATAATTCACGCAGCAGTGAAGTTGTTCCGAACACAGATGCATACTTCAATAATTAACGCAGCAGTTAAGTTGTTCCGAACACAGATGCATACTTCAATAATTCACGCAGCAGTTAAGTTGTTCCGAACACAGATGCATGCTTCAATAATTCACGCAGCAGTGAAGTTGTTCCGAACACAGATGCATACTTCAATAATTCACGCAGCAGTTAAGTTGTTCCGAACACAGATGCATACTTCAATAATTCACGCAGCAGTTAAGTTGTTCCGAACACAGATGCATACTTCAATAATTCACGCAGCAGTGAAGTTGTTCCGAACACAGATGCATACTTCAATAATTCACGCAGCAGTTAAGCTGTTCCGAACACAGATGCATACTTCAATAATTCACGCAGCAGTGAAGTTGTTCCGAACACAGATGCATACTTCAATAATTCATGCAGCAGTGAAGTTGTTCCGAACACAGATGCATACTTCAATAATTCACGCAGCAGTTAAGTTGTTCCGAACACAGATGCATACTTCAATAATTCACGCAGCAGTGAAGTTGTTCCGAACACAGATGCATGCTTCAATAATTCACGCAGCAGTGAAGTTGTTCCGAACACAGATGCATACTTCAATAATTCACGCAGCAGTTAAGTTGTTCCGAACACAGATGCATACTTCAATAATTCACGCAGCAGTTAAGTTGTTCCGAACACAGATGCATGCTTCAATAATTCACGCAGCAGTGAAGTTGTTCCGAACACAGATGCATACTTCAATAATTCACGCAGCAGTGAAGTTGTTCCGAACACAGATGCATACTTCAATAATTCACGCAGCAGTGAAGTTGTTCCGAACACAGATGCATACTTCAATAATTCACGCAGCAGTGAAGTTGTTCCGAACACAGATGCATACTTCAATAATTCACGCAGCAGTGAAGTTGTTCCGAACACAGATGCATACTTCAATAATTCACGCAGCAGTTAAGTTGTTCCGAACACAGATGCATACTTCAATAATTCACGCAGCAGTTAAGTTGTTCTGAACACAGATGCATACTTCAATAATTCACGCAGCAGTTAAGTTGTTCCGAACATAGGTGCATACTTCAATAATTCACGCAGCAGTTAAGTTGTTCCGAACACAGATGCATACTTCAATAATTCACGCAGCAGTTAAGATTGTTCCGAACACAGATGCATACTTCAATAATTCACGCAGCAGTTGAGTTGTTCCGAACACAGGATGCATACTTCAATAATTCACGCAGCAGTTGAGTTGTTCCGAACACAGGTGCATACTTCAATAATTCACGCAGCAGTTAAGTTGTTCCGAACACAGATGCATACTTCAATAATTCACGCAGCAGTTAAGTTGTTCCGAACACAGGTGCATACTTCAATAATTCACGCAGCAGTTAAGTTGTTCCGAACACAGATGCATACTTCAATAATTCACGCAGCAGTTAAGTTGTTCCGAACACAGATGCATACTTTCAATAATTCACGCAGCAGTTAAGTTGTTCCGAACACAGATGCATACTTCAATAATTCACGCAGCAGTTAAGTTGTTCCGAACACAGTGCATACTTCAATAATTCACGCAGCAGTTAAGTTGTTCCGAACACAGGATGCATACTTCAATAATTCACGCAGCAGTTAAGTTGTTCCGAATACAGATGCATACTTCAATAATTCACGCAGCAGTTAAGTTGTTCCGAACACAGATGCATACTTCAATAATTCATGCAGCAGTTAAGTTGTTCCGAACACAGATGCATACTTCAATAATTCACGCAGCAGTTAAGTTGTTCCGAACACAGATGCATACTTCAATAATTCACGCAGCAGTTAAGTTGTTCCGAACACAGATGCATACTTCAATAATTCACGCAGCAGTTAAGTTGTTCCGAACACAGATGCATACTTCAATAATTCACGCAGCAGTTAAGTTGTTCCGAACACAGATGCATACTTCAATAATTCACGCAGCAGTTAAGTTGTTCCGAACACAGATGCATACTTCAATAATTCACGCAGCAGTTAAGTTGTTCCGAACACAGATGCATACTTCAATAATTCACGCAGCAGTTAAGTTGTTCCGAACACAGATGCATACTTCAATAATTCACGCAGCAGTTAAGTTGTTCCGAACACAGATGCATACTTCAATAATTCACGCAGCAGTTAAGTTGTTCCGAACACAGATGCATACTTCAATAATTCACGCAGCAGTTAAGTTGTTCCGAACACAGATGCATACTTCAATAATTCACGCAGCAGTTAAGTTGTTCCGAACACAGATGCATACTTCAATAATTCACGCAGCAGTTAAGTTGTTCCGAACACAGATGCATACTTCAATAATTCACGCAGCAGTTAAGTTGTTACGAACACAGATGCATACTTCAATGCTCGTTCTTCAAAATTTACGTTATTATGATTCACGAAATATAGATGTATGTTACTATGAAAGAAAGCTTATAGACTCATAGAATTTTTAGTGTCGCCGGCGGTTGCTTTGGCAAGGCCAAAACAAATTATTTCGCGGGCCTTATACAGCCCGCGGGTCAGATGTTCCCGCCCCTGCTATAAAGGTAAGCAATTCAGCAAATTATACATTACATTAATCAATCAGTAATTGTACTTTTTTCCTCAGCGACTCACTCAGCGGCCAAATCTATTGTGCATTTGGCATATGTTACCAAACGTGTTTTAGATCTATACACCCTGGCAAGTGCTTTCAGGTTTCGTTTCACATCGGTGGTCTGCTACTCAATCAAACCCGGCATGTTAGCGAGATATGCCAGTATTTGTTACCATAAACATTTCACCAGCACACCCATCAAACGCGGGAGCATGGAAAGGTTATGAAAACAGTGGCTTGTGCATACCAACTGTGCACCAAGGATCAATCCTCGATAGTTTTTAGGACCCTTTTTACACGTCTCGTAGCTTCGTCGTTCGCCCTTTAACATAGGCCCTCATCACAGCTCACCCCAAGCCGGGCTATCTTTCGCTATCTCGTGTAGTTTCGTCAATATCCTCCGCATATTAATCTATATCGCTAATTCTCTGCTTCGTGTGTTTTAGTCTTCTATTTCGCCTGATCTGTGGGTTTCCAGACAAAAGTCTTTCTAGTTATACTACTATTCCGCGTCTGTTCCTTCACCTCTTGATTCGCTGATATTTAGTTAGTTCTCCCCATGACCTCCACATCAGTGATTGTGGCACACTATTTTAGACCCAACATTACGCTCCGGCACTAATTAATAAATGTTTATAGATTATTAATAACTGTTTAAGTCGTTCTCCGTGTTTCTGACCCATACGGCCCGCAGAAGTCGGGATGTGTCGGCCGAAAGGCGCAAGTATCGCAGCTCTGCTGTAAACAGGCACACACAATTACGTCCGAGTGAGGTCAAAATGTCCTTCGAAACACTCAGAAAGGTTAACCCGGTCAACAAATGCCCGCAGAAGTCGGATGAGTCGGCCGAAAGGCGAAAGTAGCGCAGCTCTGCTGCAAACAGGCACAACACAATCACGTCCGAAACAACCTCCGGATGAACGCAGATGCTGCTGATGGTCCATACGGTAGTACTGACTTACTGTTAGAGCTAATTATTCTAAGCTTGGTGCTAAGCGTAATTTTTGACAATCACAAATTTCTCAGAGATATGAAAGCTCATAATGCATTTTGTATTCTTACGTAATAATTTTTCTCTCTTTCCTCAATCCTCCGCATATCGTTGTCTACTTTGCTACCTAACTTAAATAGGTGTATGAACTCGCCGTTTGAAATGTGGTTTCGCCATGGGAGATCGGGATATCATACTCTCCAATATCTGTATAGACCAATCGGCACTTGATTGGTGATGTGGTATATATTACGCCGGGCTTCTTTATTTTCCAGAACATTTCTTAGAACTTATTTTTATCCTCGATCGTCCTGGAAGTCAGGTCAATTTAAAAAAATACGCCTCGATGGGGTTTCAAACTCATATCTACTGAGCCAATAGGCTGCACTGCCGCGGCTACCAATCCTCAGTAGTGACAGGATTACCTTGACAACGATGGATTACGGGTACACAGAGCCTCGTACTATAGAATAGGTATTATGCCTTTTTTTCTGGAAGGCACGAGAACGTGAAAGGCAGTTGGTTACCTCACCTCTTAACAAAATTGCCTAGTATATGTGAAGTCATATCACTTCACAAGTCTGTGTCAGTATCTACTATAGGACTATGTATACCTGTTCTGGCAAGATCCTCAACTTCCACTATTCCATTTGCCAGGACATGCTAATCATCTCGTGTTTAACACTTCAATTATCATAAACAAAAAGATACAGACCTGGCAGAGCCTCAATTCAATGTTCGAGATGGGAAAAGGGGATATATGAGAGAGTTCCAGCGCCTCACATTGATGTTCTTATAACGCCGAAAATGCATGAGGCTCCCACAGTATCAATTCGATGTTTAAAATAACACATAATACAGTCAAACCTCGATTTTCGTTGCCTTCGGTTTTCGACAATTTTTTCCACGAAAAATGTGTCTTGGTTTTCGTCGATTGTCTCGGATTTCGTCGAAATGCCCATATGACTTCGCTGCTAATTTTGCAAAAATAAAGGGACCCACGCGTTCTTCTGCTCAGTTTGGAATTGTTTTTCGTTGTGTGAGCATCACTTGCTAATAATAAAATACGAGAGAGGCATTAAGATTGCTTACATCGGCGGCATGTACGGGGAGTCGCCAACACGATCAGTTTCATTATTTTCATTTCAACACAGATCGCAAACAATTGAAGAACAGTTATAATTAATTTGGATAAATCATAACCACTTAGATGGCGATTCTGTTTCGGGGGCAATCATTTGTGGGACGAAGTGATTATAAGCAAACGTGTGCCGTTTTGCAATGTCTGTTTTTTTCCCACTTGGTTTTGTTTTATTCTCACATCAAAACACTACATTTTCAGTGAACGCTGTCACTTGGTCCACTTTCTAGCGGTAGTGGTGTGTGAGTATTGAAGACTGCCTCTTCATTCCGTCCCGTTGATGGCCGGTATAGCTGGCGAGGTCCCAGTGCTGTTTGTTGAGCCCCGGGAAAAATACTTCCCAGTGGCGAAGCCTGTAACGAGAAACAGTACCACGTAGGCTACGTAACCCATGACCATAATAGCGAACTTGAGTCGGAAGTCCATGGCTGATGAAAATGTCTGTCTATATAGGATTTGGAGGTCTCTAACAGCCATACCAATTCCCCTTCAAGAGAATCTCAAATGGAATGCCAAAAACCAGGCAAATGTTTATAGGTATGTGTAAATGTTTATAGGTGAAAAGATGTGTACGTTGTGAAGAGAATTCAGAGTAAACCAATCTTCTGTTCAGACAGACGTGGCCTAGCAGACAAAGAAATAAATTATTTACTAAACAATATATATTACACAAATATTTAGTGTCTTAAATTTAAATAATAATCAAATTGTGTAAAGCTTTTATAATGGTAACATTTAATTGATAATCTCCAAAATATGAATAAAATGTGTACAGACATAAACATACAGTTCTCTTGTAAAATAGCTATCAGTACAACTATAGTGAAATCTATAATTGTTCCCCTTGATTGCTAAAGCCGAAAAATGACTTAACTTAGATGAAATTATTTCCCTTGTAATCATCATCATCTTCCACTTCTGCCGTCAAGCGTCGTGGGGAGGAATAATTTGCGTTCCAGCGCCCAGTGGACGGCACTGGATAGTGTCATTCCGTGTGGTTGCTACAATGTCTCTGATGTCATCAATCCATTTTCTTCTTGGACGTCCTCGTGGTCTCGTCGCAGATGATCTTTGATTAAGGCCAGTGATGGTAGTTGTTGATGTTGCATTCTAACGACATGGCCAAACCACTTGATCTTCTGTCTTTCAATAAATGTGGCACAAGGTGTTGATCCCGCAGTCTGTCTGATAGTAGCATTTCTTACTCGGTCTCGGATTGTTAAGTTGGCAGCTCTCCTCAGGCATCTCATTTCGCAGGTGTTGATTTTGCGAAGGTGTAATTTGGATAAAGTCCAGGTTTGAGATTTGTAGCATAAGGTTGGTGTGAATATGCTGTTTATTATCTGTCGTTTTGCGGACATGGGTATGTTTGGATGTTTCAGAAGGGTGATAGTTGATATGTAAGTGCACTAGCTTTTTGCATCTGATTTCAATTTCTCTGTCCAATCTGCCATCTTCTGTGATCATACTTCCAAGGTATTTGAATTCTTTAACTTGTTTCAGAGGTGTGTTATTTATCTGTATACTTAGTGGGCCTGGTGATCTGCTAACTTGCATTACTTCGGTTTTGGCTGTGTTTATACTCATATAGTATCTGCTGCAGGTTGAACTCAGATTAGTTATATCATTTTGTAGTCTACCCTCATCGCTGTAAAACAGGCACTGATCGTCTGCAAATAGAAGATCATTTATTCCCTGCGGGTCAGTTGTTTCATCTGGAGTAAAGAGTTCTAAATTTTCTCAATCTGTTCTGTTGTCTTCTGTCCATGTAGATATTGAATAGCAGGGGAGAGAGCACACATCCCTGCCTCACTCCTGTATTGACTGTGAACATATCTGATATACCTTCTTGTGTTCTTACTGCACTTTGGCTCGAGTGGTACATGGCTATGATGTTTTCTAGCAGTTGCCCTTGTAACCCATAGTCTTCAAGGATGGTCCATAATTTGTATCTGTCTACTCTATCGAAAGCCTTTTCCTGATCTACAAACACAATATTCTGCTGGTCACTATATTCGATAGTTTTTTCACATATTTGTCTAAGTGTAAATAGTGCATCAGTGCAACATTTCCCTTTCCGAAAACCAAATTGTGCTGTGCTTAACTGTTGTTCAACTATTGGTCTAGCTCTTTGTTCCAATAGTTTTGCATACATTTTCCCTATATGGCTCAGGAGTGATATACCTCTGTATGTTTCGCACTCTCTCATATTGCCTTTCTTTTCCACATTGGTACTATTATTGCCTGTTGCCAATCATCTGGGACTTTTCTTTCTTCCCATGCTATATTAAAAATTCTTGTTAGCCATTTAACTCCTGTTTCCCCACAGGCCTGAATAGCTTCTGTGGTTATTCAATCTGGACCTGGTGATTTGTTTTTAGAACTTTTCTATATAACTGCTTTGACTTCTGCAGGTATGAAATTTGGTTCTTGTTGTCCCTGGCATTTAGGCACAAAAGTTAGGTTTACTATGTTATGTGTGGGGTTAAGTAGTTCTTGAAAGTATTCTGCCCACCTTGCTAGTCTTTGTTGTGGATTAAATATCGGTATACCTCTTTTGCTGTTTATAATGGTGGTTGGGTAGTAGCATGCATCTCTGTTTCTCATTGTGGTGACACGTTTATAAAATTATCTTGGGCAGTCTTTGCTAAGGGTCGCCATCTGTTCACCGTATATTCTCCAGGATTCATCTTTAGATGCTCTAATTGTTCGTTTGGTATTACATCGTGCTATTCTATAAGTAATATAGTCCTGTTCAGATTTAGTTGTGATCAACTTTTTGAATGCTACCTTCTTTTTGAATGTGCTATCTTTAACTTCGTTGTTCCACCAGGCTGTTCTTAATCTTTTGTCCTGCCCTACTTTCTTTGTTCCACATTTATTTTTCATTGGGTCAAGCATGGCAGCCTTGAAACGTCCATTCCTTATCTACACTTGAGTGGTCATCAGGGATGTTCTTATGTAGGTTTTGGATTTCTTGATTGAATTCATCTTTAACCGTATTTTCCTGCAGCCTCCTATAATTGATGACATGTGTTGTTGCCTTTTTGTTTCTTATTTTCCTGTGTGGTGAAATCTTTTTTATTATGACTGGTTTGTGATCAGTATCAACATCTGTATTTGGGAGTGCTCTTGAATCTAATAGTAGCCTTCTGTCTGATTTCCTAATTAGAATAAAGTCAATTTGAGATGCCTGGTTTATGTCATTCCATTTATACCAGGTTTTAGTGTGGCTACGACAATGTTGAAAAAAAAAAAAAACTATTTGCTATTATTAGTCCATGTTCCGAGCATATGTTGAGTAGATGTTGACCATTGCTGTTACAATCAGTCTCTGTGTCACTGAATGGCTCCATGCAAACTTCGTGTGCCTATTCGTCACAACTAGTTCATCTGTCTCCTTGACATTATTTAACGTGTCTGCAAGTTTATCAAAATATTTGTCTTTGTCTTCGTCGCTGTAAGTGTCATTCTCAGTTATCTCAGTTATCAGTTGGGGTATCTTCGTTGCACTCCGGACATGTCCATAGGTGCTCAGATCCTCCCCCCAGCATATGCATCAGCGTCCGGTGGCTAATAGTGCCAGTTCTGTGTTGGTTGACGAGGCGCTTTGTTTTCCCGATGTACCTCTCGCGTCTGGCTGTGCCGATTCTTACTCCCAGGTCTTTCATCCTGGACAGCGATGTGGAATCATTGACGTCAAAGTCCTCTGTTCTCGCCATATCTTTAAGGACGTTAATAACATCGGCACGATCCATGGGCTGGCCATCTACAGGGGGTACAGAGCCAGCCAGTTTGTCAGCTCGTTCATTTCCCTCGACACCCGCATGTCCCGGGACGAAGATGAAGGTGACTTTACGGACAACAGACTTCCGCAGCGATTCAGTCCACTGTCTACGTACCGATCCAGCTTCGACCTTCTGAATCATGCTCATTGAATCACTTAGTACACACACGTTGGTATAGTGCTGTGACTCCAGCAAAAAAGTGTCATTACATGGGGCGTATGTTTGTATAAAAGTTGTTCTATTTCCTTCTTTGATATGTAGGGGAGACTGGGGAGAAATGGACATAGGGGAGAAATGGACCACCCCCTCTCTGGCCCCTGGCGGTGATGCAATGAAAGTGAAACCATAATAAGTTTGTTTTCCACATCAAACATAGTCCGAATTTTTCATTTGCCATCGACTTCCCGCATAGGTCGTTCCTACGCAAAGTTTGAAAAATTTTCTGCACTAAAGTTTCTTTTTCCAGTTCCAGACACCATCGTAAAGCAGACGCATAGTCAGGAATCAGGACAAGGTAATTACGTTAATATCTTTATTTACTTGTTTTTTAAGAGTTCATATAAAAAATATAGCATATAATATTAGATTTAAGAGACTCTATGGCTGAATAGTTTAATACATTGATGGGGGAGAAATGGACCGGTTCATTTCTCCCCATGGTTCATTTCTCCCCATAGAAGAAATTGACAAGACAGTCTGTTGTTATTAAAAGTGTTGAAGATTGCATTCGAATATCAGCATTATTGATTCTTTTTAATACTGGGGTCTAAATCTAGACCAATAAAACTGTTAACAAATTTGATTTCAGTGATTTATTAAAGATGCACGCCATTCGTGCTATGATCAGTATTTCTTTGCAAATGATAGGCCTACCATTCTAAATGTTATATAATTCTGTCACTCTTTTGTTTCAGATGCCAAGATTGTACATCAGAAACACCAACAAGGGTCTCGTTACGGAGGAACGTATGAGAGAAGCTGTTAATGCTGTGAAAAATGGAATGAAAGTGAGGAAAGCTGCAAGGAAGTACGGTATTGCTCGCTCTACCCTCAATAACAATCTTACAAAAGACAGAGAAGGAAATGGTCTGCCTACTAGACTCGTACCAAATTATAGGCATAGCCTTGTTTTCACAGCTAAGCAAGAAGCTGATTTTGCTAGTTACTTGAAAGATTGTGCAAGAATGTTCCATGGACTCACAACTAAAAACGTTCGTATTTTGGCGTACGTGATGGCGAAAGTCAATAACATTGCACATCCTTTAACCTGGGATGAGCAAATGATGGCAGGGAATGACTGGCTTTGTGGATTTTTGCGACGGAATCCCGAGCTGACCATAAGGCAACCTGAGGCAACATCTCTGGCTAGAGCTACAGCTTTCAACAAACATAATATTTGCACCTTCTTCAACATTGTGAAGGAAACCATTACAAAACTAAATGTGAGTGGAGCTCAAATCTACAATTTGGATGAGTCAGGTCTGACCACTGTACAGAAAGTGCCAAAAGTAATTGCCCCACGAGGAGTGAAGCAAATAGGTCAGATGACATCCAGAGAAAGAGGAGAACTGGTCACAATCTGTTGCATTGTGTCAGCTGCGGGTCACATTATCCCTCCAGTATTTGTGTTTCCCAGAAAAAATTTTAAGAATTTTATGCTTGCTGGAGCACCTGAAGGTTCCCTTGGCCTTGTGAATGAATCAGGTTGGATGACCCGTGATAATTTCGTCAAAGTTATAAATCACTTCATTAAGCATTCAAGACCTTCCAAAGACTTCCCTTTGATTTTGATCTTGGACAATCACTATTCCCACATTTCATTTGAATCACTTGAACTGTGCAAGAAAAACAACATTCATGTGATCACGTTGCCACCACACACCTCATCTAAAACTCAGCCCTTGGACCGTTCAGTTTTTGGACCCATGAAGTCGGTCTACAACAATGCGTGTGATTCATGGATGATGAAAAATGTTGGACACCACTGACAATCTATCAAGTTGCAAATCTAGGAGGCCACGCTTTTCTTAAAGCGGCAACTCCATTAACATTCAATCAGGCTTTGCAGTGTCAGGTATTTGGCCCTTTAACGAAGATGGTTTTACAGAAGATGATTTTATGCCTTCAGAAATAACGAACAGGCCCATCAGCAAGGACAGTGAAAATGCCACTTTAGAAAGCAATGAACAGACAGGATCAGCATCTCCACATTGTGGTACCAGCACAGATCAAACTGCACAAGAAATTTCATGAAAAATCAGAAAGAGTGTAATGTTGAGAACCTTGTAGATGACTTGCAGGAAATATCAGGGAGTCTTCAACATAAAGCTACTTCTTCCTTTACTTCGCCTCAGGTTTTCAGAGGACTACCAAAAGCTGGTCCGCGAAAAGATTCAAATAATATGAGGAAAAGAGGAAAAAACTATGCTGGCTACTTCTACGCCAGAAAATGGATCGAATTAGGAAAGAACGGTGATGAAAGAAAAGGCAGCAAAAGTTCCACCCAAAATAAGGCAAAGAGACAGCTGCTGAAAGAGCTTGATGTTGATTCAGATCCAAGGAAACTGACATTTCGTTTTGTGATGACACAGATTCTGATGTTTCATTTGGTGAAAATGAGGAGTGTACGGTTAGCTTGACTGGTGTGAGTGAGGTTTTTGAAGGCCAGTGTGTGCTATGTGAATATGGAACAAAGAAGACTTGTGTTTACTATGTAGGAATTGAAAGGGGAGACATTGAGATGATGGTGATGTTGAGGTAGGTTCTTGCGCAAGAGTGAGAAGGTTGCTGGTAAATTTTTTTAAGCCTAAGGTAAAGTTTGTCGCCAGTGTCTCAATTACTGTATTAAAGAAACAGCTTACTAGATCTACAATCACTGGAACCACTTCTAGGCCCAAAGAGGCTATGTCTTCAAAGAAAGTCTTGCGGGCATAAATTTCGATAAAATTTTATATTAGTTTTAATATATCATATTAAAACTTTTTTACTGTCGCTTTTAAAAAAATAAAAAAAAAATGCAAATATCCTTTTAATGATTATTTATTTCTTATAGCAATATGGATGAGTTGTTGCTGCTTCTTTTTTAAAAAAAGGGCCATTTCTCCCCACTATGGCCATTGCTCCCCACGTGCTGGGCCATTTCACCCCAATGGTGGTCCATTTCTCCCCATGTTCATATACATTTTTTTAAAAGCAATTTGTAAAAAAACATATAGAAATAGATTGCTAAATGTTTTCCCCTTTTAAAATAAATGAATGTACAACATTTTAGTCATGGTTTTTTTATGTTTCGAAAAAAATCTGTTTCCCCGGGGATGAGCAAAAATTTTAAAATACAAAATTTTGGTCCATTTTTCCCGGGGCTCCCCTTCTGTTTTCCTTTTAAAAATTTCTTGTTCTTTCCTTTTTTTTTTCCCCACTCCCCTTTCTGGTATTATCCCTTTTTTATAAAAAAATTTTGGCCCTTGGTTTTGGCCCTTTTTTCCCTTTTTCTGGATTAAAAAAATTTATTTTTTCTTAAAAACTACGAGACTTTTCCTTAATTTAACCGTAACCTTCCGTTGTTCCTTTTTTGTTTGGTTTTTCCAAATTTGCGGTCCTTTTAATTGGTTTTTGGTTTTTTTCTAAAACCCAAGAGTTTGGGTTTTTTTAAACCTTAACCTTTCCAAAGTTTTTCAAAAAATTCCCCCCTTTCTGGGGGTTTTTAAGGTTATTTAATTTAAAAACAGTTGCCCCAAGCACTTTTCCTTCGGGGGGTTTCCCCCCCTTTAAGTTTAAAAAAGAATTCGTTTTTTTACAAACCCCATAACCCCGAGCAATTTTGGTTTTGAACCTAAACCCTCCGGTTTCCTGGGCCCGGCTGGTTTCCTTATTTGAACCCCGATGATTTTGAAAACCGGCCCGGGAAACAAAAATCCTGGCGGGAAAAGGGGTTAACCCCCGCCATCCGGGCCCAAAATTAAAAAAAGAATATAAACGTTTTAAATTTTGGGACCCAAACCCCCTAAACTGGCCAAAAAGTTATTCGAAAATTAATGGGGGGTTTTTAAAAATAAGGGAAAAGGTAAAATGGAAAACCCCGATTAAGTTTTTATTTGAGGGGCCGGTCAGGTTTAAAGTGGCAAAAATTTGACCGGAGGAAAAAAATAAATGGGTTAAAGGGTTTATTTTTAACCAAAGGACCACCCTTACGCAACCCTTTTAAACGAATAATAAACCACCATTTCTTTTGTAAAACAATTTTAAAAAAAAAGGGGTGCCCGAACCCCCAAAAAGAAAAAAAAAATAATGGCAGAAAACTGGAAGTTGGGGTCTGTCACAATAATGTTATGAAAATGGTTAAAATTGTAGCAGAAATGTTGTATTATATATCAAAATAAAGGGGATTGCACAAGGAATATGTTGGTATTGGAATTATTGCTATAGGTTGTAAATATAATAAAAATAATATAATTTGTAAAATAATTTGAGAAAAAGAGGTAAACATGATGAAAACATTGCACTTACCAAGGGCGTTGTTATCCTGATCCCTGCTAAATAACTGCTAATCCTGTTTAATTTACTGAACAAACACCACTTTTCTAAAATATAAACACAATTGCTCCCAATCAATCATCCGAAAAGAAGTTTTGCCACAGATTCTGAATCATTTTTTTTTTTTTTTTCCAGACCAAAATTAGAAAAACACTTGGCAGATTTACATTTATTTACAATGAATATTTACACATGTCCGTTTATTTTTATTTACAATATGTGGCAGTCTATTTGTGATAGGCTGCAAAGCAAACTTTGGCGTACAAGTGTGGTCTATTAGTGCAGCTGGAGCAAACAATAGATTATCTGTGTCATTTAGTTCGAGTGCTGCAAAAAACACAGTCTCTATTGACACCGACAAATTCTATTAAATGCTTCGCTCCTGTCACTCTTTCGACATAATTTCCTGCAACAGACTTTTTGAAATTCTTTGGCAGGCAGAGTGTCAAACTTTCAGGAATAATCTGAGCTGCTTCGCAATGTGCACTTTCAAGTAAACTTTGCTTGAAATTCTTCAATGACAGTTTTTTTCCTCCTTTCTTTGTTTGGCATTATGGAATGTAGGATGTGAGCATTGATCTGTGCAATTTCAAAGATCCAGTAGTAGATCTTCTTCCACCACTTAATGGTTTTCCTATCATGGATATTATAATATCCAACCATTTGGTCCATTCTGTCACAGCCATTCATTGCCATGTTATATTCATGGATCATCTTCGGCTTGCTGAGTTGTTTTCGCAATCCACTCTCAACAGTTACAACTACAGACTTGGTAGAGACAACAATGCATGGTTTTGTAGCTTTTTTATCTCTCCATGCCACACACAATATTCTATCTCCTTCAAGAAACCACTTCATCTCTTGATGCTGAAGTCGCAAATGCTTCAACTCTGGAGGGAAGCCTACTCGATTGACATTCAGTGTCCCTGTATAATTGAAATTGTTGGAATGCAGATAATCAATCAGAGCTTTCGAAGTGTAGAATCTGTCAGCAAAGAAGTGATGGCCAGATCTGAGAACATTCAGCAGTGTGGCAAACACTTTCACTGCATGAGCAGTTGTGGGATCTAAATCCGGACTGTATTCGGTGTTTCTTCCATAGTAAATTTTTTAATTCACCACATAGCCAGTCGCAGAATCACAAAGGCCAAATGTTTTGATGTGGTACTTGTGAGGCTTTGTTGCATTGTATTGTCTGTGCTGAAATCTGCCCTTCCACCCAATAATCATTTCATCAATAGACACATTTTCAAATGGGTAAAATGCTTCCTGGAATTTCTTCAGGATCATGTCAACAAGAGGATCAATTTTTTTTTGCACCTGCTGCCTCTGCTTCACAAACGTGAAACATGGTGTGATAAATAGATTCACATCGATTCCTGGGAAACATAGTGGCATACCAAGGAGTATATAAATGTGCACTTGTACACCAGTAGTCTTTGATACATGGTCTTGGATCAAGTCCCATAGCAATAACGACAGACGTAAACTTCAGCCATTCGTGTTTCGTTGTCAGACACTAAGCTGTTGACGAACATTCATTGGTTTCTTTATCACCACGTGCTAAAACTTTAGACTCACATCTAAAACTGCTGTCTGAATCTTCACTAATATCGGAATCAATATTGTTTAAAACTGTTTCAAACAATAACCTAGCTTGATCTGAAGTCATTCTACGAGGACGCATACTGGTGGGCGTTTCCATTGTGAAAAACCCAAACAAACAAATTAACGCTACTTTAAAACTAAAAATTCACAAGAATCCAATGTTGGCAAATGTTTTACCGCACAATGATGATGTAGCTATGTTCTGGCTGTGTGACTTTTCAGTTTACTGTAACTTAAAATTCTTAAATGGAGCAGAAATGTATCAAATAAACCACTGATCATTCTGTGTCGATAGAATAACCAATTGCCACCAGTCAGTCAATTACGGCGATAGATGGGCCACTGGTAGGGAAAGAGTAAGTCAATCAACGGCGGTAGTAAACGACACATGACCAGCCGTTTGCTCAAGTCTGTACATTACTAACAAACGTTTGCTTATAAAGTCTCCCTTTGTGGAAACAACCAGACTGGTGTATGCCGATCTCATTAAGAAATTGCCTGGGACGAGTGCCAAAGTGATTTTAAGGCCAACAGAGAACGGTTTGAAAAATTCAAGGGGCGCACTGGCATACACAGTGTTATTAGGCACGGCGAAGGTGCGAGTTTGGACAAGTCTGGGGCCGAAAAATACTATTAAACGCTATATTTATTCTCTATAAAATGTTTTCTGGTATGCAGTATGGAGTTTCTAGAACGAATTAATTGGATATACGTTGATTCATATGGAAATAATTGCCTCGGTTTTCATCGGTTTCGGGTGTCACTGTAAAATAGTATTAAACACTATATTTATTCTCTATAAAATGTTTTCTGGTATGCAGTATGGAGTTTCTAGAACGAATTAATTGGATTTACATTGATTCATATGGAAATAATTGCCTCGGTTTTCATCGGTTTCGGGTTTCACTGATTGTTTTCAGACAGATTATCAACGAAAACTGAAGTTTGACTGTATATTTTGAGGTTCCAGATCCTCATAATAATGTTATAAATGACACAGCATATATATGGGGGTTCCTGCGCATAAATCAGTTCGATTTTCTAAATATCACAGAAAAACCAACAATATATTTAGAGGATTGACCCCATAATCACTGTGTTGAAAGATGAGTACACTAACCACTGCACTTTCAGTGTGAAGGTGCAGTGGTTAGTGTACTCATCTTTCAACACAGTGATTGTTGGGGTCAATCACCAATGGAGACATGGCTAAACTTCTTTCCACAAATACCCAATTGGGTCACCAAATCAACAGCCCTGGCACAATTCACGGCCTGGGTAGTATTGATTTTTACAAAATAAGAAAAGTATGGTAATATACTACTCCCCTGATCCTGTGGTACTGCGCACAGCTTTCTCAGAAAAGCACTTTAAAAAAAACTAGGAGAACCTCTCTGTAGATTAGCACATTAAAAATCCATTTGCAGTTTGAAATAACAAAGAGCCAGCCGAATAGGTGACCGCCCAGACAAAGTTTCAACTCCAAAAACCTCCATGGAAAAGTATTTATAGCTGGGGTGGTACTGGTAGATACACAAATTTGGATCCTTGCCGGTGCTACAGAGTTTGCCCACTGTGTCGAAATTCTCCAGGTGGGCCCTATGAGAGAAGACTGGATCACTTATGCAGGTATACGTGTGCACCGAAAGTGATTCCGTACAAAACCAAGCACACAACCTCATAAACATGGTGATTTGATAAATGTGGACAGGTATATTGGTCTATGGAAAATGTGAGACCTGGTAAAGGTGGGCGGGTATTAATGTCTGGTCTATGGGAAATATGAGATCTGCTATGTGTGGACATGCAATACTGTCTGCTCCAATGGGAAATGTGAGATCTGGTAAACGTGGACGTGCAATACTGTCTGGTCTATGGGAATTATTACAATTTCGTAAACATGATCTTAGCAAAGCTGTCTGAACACAGGAATGTCTGGTCCATGAGAAATATGAGATCTGGTAAATCTGGATGGGCAATACTGTATGGTCATGGGGGAAATGAGATCTGGTAAACATGGACAGACAATACTAGCTGGTCCACAGGAAATATGCAGTCTAGTGAGCATGGACAGAAAATACTGCATGGTCATGGAAAATAATTAGATCTCGTAAATGTGGATGGGCAATACTGTATGGTCATGGAAAATGTGAACAGGGTTACATAGATCTGTTAACTGACAAGCAATACATGGAAAATGTGAGCCACAGCAGCATGGCATATCAATAGACTACACTGTATGTTGCAATCCCAACGATATTTCCATAAATACCATTGATATTATAATCTCTCTCTCTCTCTCTCTGAGACACTTCAAATTACAGACTAAATAAATGATATAGGCTATGGTTGATATTATTGTTAACATTTGTGGTTCCGTGAACCTAAACCCCAAAAGCTACGCTAATGGTTGGGCAGCTACTACCAGGGTGCCCCAAGTCAGATATGTTGAAGAATGAAGACCACCTAAGTGAGACACAAACTCTGTGACTTGCAGATGAAAAGTTAAAAAAGATCTAACATCAGAACTGTCACCAGCTACAATGTAACACATTCAACGACATATTACAACTACCTTAGACTACTTCTATAACTTGTCAACATTCTATTCCTTGCATTTACCACGAATCTTCACTGGACTGTTCCCACCCCCCTATCCCTGTTTCTATGCCATTGCACACTCTAACGGTTAGATAAATAAGTGTCTTATTGTGGAGATTTGTTACCCTTTTAAAATAAAGTTTGTTTGTTTGTTTATTTTGATTTATGTGAGTTTCCAGTCTGGGATTCTGAGATAAGTAGCACTATTTTTTTCATTTTCTTTTCATTGTTCTCACCTTTTTTTTTTAACATATTTCTATTCTTCTCATTTAACAATCTGAGAAGCATACAATTCTGAAAAGCTTAGTTAAAACTTTACATCTAAGTTTCATTAAATGTGCTGATCACATTTATCAGACCACACACACAATAGTGTGCAGAAAACATATGTGCGTATACGCATATAAGTTGATGGAATGTAAGTTAACGAGAAGTGACACATCAAACAGACACTAACAAAAAAGAACTCACAATTTCTGAAGACTTGACAGTTGAATAAATGAGGCCCGCTTTAGAATAACCAGTGCATTGTGTGCTAAATTTCTGCAAGGAAAGAATAAAAGATTCTTAATATGCATTGCAAACCAATAACTACAATCCAGAGATGGAGAGAAGAGGAGGATGAGGAAGCAGAAGATGCTGAAACAGGGGCACAGGAAATGGGTGAAAGTGAAGGTGGAGGGGAAGAAGAAGAGGAATGATGAGGAGGAAGAGGAGGCAGAGGAGGAGGGGGGAGAAAGAAGAAGAAGAAGAAGAAGAAGAAGAAGAAGAAGAAGAAGAAGAAGAAGAAGAAGAAGAAGAAGAAGAAGAAGAAGAAGAAGAAGAAGAAGAAGAAGAAGAAGAAGAAGAATTCATTATCAGTTTCAGACTGAAAATGAATGTTCAAACTGAGTTAACGTGCAAGAAACATGGTAACACAAGCAACAAACATTAAGACATTCAATGTAACATGTCAGGAAAACCATCTGACACTGTTCAAACATTAAGTACATATGCAACCCTGAGTAACTATAGAAAAGCCAGCCAACTTGTGCCTGCATGTTTGCCACATTTATGCCGGCTAATAATGTCATGACATAAGGAAGCAAATCATGAACAATCAGCAGACAAGTGAAGAATTGTATGAAGATTTAGGTTTATAGAAGAATGATGTGAACACTGTGGACACAGCAATGAAGATAAATGAAAGAAGTTAACTCACTGGTTACTCACATCATAAGAATACAGTCCACATTCTGTGGGCATGTCACGAGAAGGAGAAAGCTGCAGTATCAACAGACTGATTGGATGGGATAAGGTAATATTTCCTCCATGGATTTTAGATATTTCTTTGTCAACAGATTCCAACCCAATGTCCAGGGGGACTTCAACTTGATAAGATTATAGCTTTTAAAGAGTTTGTCAAATGTCAAGCCAACCTGGCAGCAAGTATTTGATACATTCGACAAAAATCCCCTTGTAACATCCCTCCACAAACCTCATTCCTGAGCATTCTGTATCTATTCATGTGCTAATATATTTTCACCCCATGATGCTATAACATGTGCTATCTTTTATCTTTGTTGTTCTGTCTGGTTCCATTAGCTCTGCCAGTAATGGCATGGTGGTCTTTTTGGTTTTTTTTGTCGTTTACTCACTTTGAACTCAAGCTACTATTTCTAGGGCACTGGACTCATTTTTTGTGTGCGGATTGGTTTCCCTATTATCAGTGTCCCTCACCATCAGATAAAAACACTCAGACTTCTGAGGTACTTGTAATTTACATCCCCAAGTTAAAGATGAGAGGTCAACATTTTAGTCTAATTGACTGGTATAGGCGGTTGAACCCACTAACTCTGCATCAATTAATTGGGAGTTTAAGAGTAAGCGCTCTTATCCATTCGGCCATGCTAACCCCTGGCATGGTGGTTAGTGTGCTGGCTTATACAGACAGTTGTGTGGGTTCAATCTCCAGCTGTGGCTAGATATTCTTTCACTGAGGACAGCAGCTGGTAAACCAGCATTTTCTTAAAACCACCTGCCAGGAAAAGAGACAAGTAATAAAACAGGCCTTCCTATCTAGGTTATGACTTCTGTGAAGACTTACCACATCACACCCCTACATCAGTGCCTGATAGAGAATTATCTTTACATTGACAGTTGTCACAACTGTCAAAACTATTATTTACTGCCTATATAGTACCTTGCGGTGTATGGAAGGGGGGATCTTGAGCCTGAGGAATTAAGGCCGCATGGTTAGTGCTGTCATCGCGAACTGTGCAGGTTAGGATTTTCTTTTTTCTTCTGACAGAAAAAAAATCTGCACCTTACCGAGGATTTGAACCCGGGTCTCCCGAAGGAGAATCCGGAATTCTAGCCACTCCTCAATATATGTCAATATTTCTCATTTCAACACACTGAAAAAGTCTGTGGGCTCTTTATTCTCATTTCTGAAGGAGTTTCCTTTATGCCGTGGCTACTTTGATAAAAACAGTGCACATTCTGGCTGTCTGTGGTATTTTTAACATTCTATTGTCAATGATATTGTTTATATTTCTTTGAATTCAAGTGTATTTTTGTACACTAATCTCAAATTAATTTAACTCTTAATGTCCAAGCAATGCTCTGTGTGTGATCAGTTATTTTTCAATCATAATATATTATCATCATCATAAGAGCCTTGCTGACTGATTGAGCAATCATGTATCTCCCCATCTTGTGATCAACAGCATTTATCAATTTATTGCCTGGCACTTTTCATGTCATGACCAAATATGAACAAATCTCTTGCTGTCTTCCTCTATGTCTCTTCCCCCAAATATTCCCGGTAGTTAAATATTCAAGTTGTCCTTTTCTCGTGAACTGACTAAATAAATGACGACTCTCTCTATCTAATGTTTGTGTAAGTCGTCATGTCTAAGCCTCTTTCAAAATATATACTCATTTTGGCTGTGCAGAGAATTTTCAGCATTCTTCTTTGAGGCCTCCAAGCCTTTTTTTTTTTTTTAGTTCTTGTTGACTAATTGTACAGGATTCACAAGTTAAAACTGGTTATATGTAACATGCAAGAATTCTTTTTTAAACCCCCAATGACAGGGATTTATTGCATAAAATGATAATTTTACAAAATGCAATATTTGCTTGTCATACTATGTTCTGTGATACATCTTCCATCTGATGTTATCATTGTACATTTAGTTATGATCCATTTATGTGACATTACTGTTACATTTCTCTTCCTACTAATTTAGCCAAGCCCCATTTTTTTTAAAAATTTCCACAATCACTGTATCATTTTCTGTAATTCTCTCTAACTTTTTACTATCAAGACTGTCATCAGTGTAACATAAGGTATCTTTATTATGACCACCAACTGAGATCCTTGGCAAATTTTCAATAGATCTTATTACATACTCACCACATAATGAAACCTGGTGTCCTAGTCAGCACACATTTTGTTCACATTTGATCTGCACATGCTAAACAAATATGGCTATTGATTTTAACATACAGCACAGTGTGTTTTAAAAATGGTGTACACATGTTGCCTCTTTGATTTCACACCGGGCATTTGTCTCATCTTCTGAGACTGAATTAGGAGGAACTGGTGTATTATTTTTCTTCTGTGATTAGTTCCATATGTTCAGAAGTGTAAACCCATGATTTGCCACCATGAATCCAGTTGTTTGTATGAGGTCCTCACAGGTGTCCCAAACTTGTTTATCCTATGCCTTTTAAATCATCAAAGACTTGTAGAATGTAGATTGTACTTGTATGATGTGTTTGCAGAGCCTGGCAGCCTTTTGTTTTCTTGGCAAGTGCAGTGGTTATTTTGTGCAGCTTTTAATTGCAGAGAAAGACCTGTGGTCTACTGTGTCCTGTCTTCTGTGGCATGGAGGGACATTGGTATCAGAAATGACAGAGTACACAAGGTAGTAGATTGAACAGATCATTATGAGCTGTATCTACCCTTGATTAAGTTTTCCTAATAATTGTTGCCAAAACATAGAGCCTACTCTGCAATTTCCAACTGATATGGACTTTCTAACATTCAAAACATACACAGACCCTACAGTTTCTCACTCTTATCTGAGAAGAGTAGGAATCTGATCACACTGCCCAAAAGGTCAGAGGGAAGTGAGAGGCCATAAGAAAATTATTCTTGTAAAACATTCCTTGCCAAGTGTTGAGATTCACACCCCAATAAATTATGGGCCAGGGATGGAGTGGCACCCCTAATTTCTATCAACAATGCATCAAAGACAGCTATTTTCCCCCATCTATTGTAGTCAATGACTGGCAAGAGAAGGTCCACCAGAGAGACGAATGGAGACGGATTGTATCTGCAGCAAAGAACCTCAAAGGCTCGGAACGCTGAAGAAGATTGTAGTCTAGCAAAGTCATTTAATAAAGAATTGACAAATAAATGTGGCTATCTATCACACTCTCATCATCATCATCAAGTACCCTGCCAGCTGGAGTGGCGTTCATGGCTCTCCACAGATGTCAGTCTTTGGTTTTCTGGATCAACCCTGCTGCTGATATTCCTCCGTACCACCATCTCAATCCATCCAGCATCATTTCTCTTGGTCTGCCTCTGCCTCTCTTCCCCTCGATTTTTCCAGTTGTCACGATGTTCTCCAATCCTCTCTTCTCATTACATGACCAAAGAAAGTTGTTTGTCTCTTTCTTATTGTTGTATATAGTGTTCTAGTTTCATTAGCCTGTTTCACGCAGTTGTCGTTAGTTACTCTGGCAGTCCAAGGAATTCTCAACATTCGTCTCAGGAACCACATCTCTGTTGCTTCTAATTTCTTCTTAATTTGTTCATTTACATTCCAAGATTCACTGCCATACAGCAAAACTGGTTCTACATAGCATCTCAGCACTCTCTTTCTTACACTCAGTGATAGTGACCTATTGCACAAGATACTCTTCATTTTCTGAAATGTGGCCTTTGCCTGCCCTATTCTGCTCTTAATCTCTGTTGTACATCTTCCATCTGATGGTATAAATGTCCCTAGGTATCTAAAATTATCCACTTGGTTAAGAATTTTTCCTTCTATTTCTATGTCACATTTTGGTATCACCATTTTCTCTGATATCACCATTGTTACTGTTTTTCTTGATATTCAAGGAGAGTCCTTTCCTTGCACTCTCTGTTACTACAGTGTCCAACAATTGTTGTAGGTCTGTTGATTTATCTGCCACCAATACTACATCATACTGCAGTCATCTGCATAGAGTATATTATTTATATTATAACCTCCGACCAGTATTCCTGGCATCTCTTTGATCTCTCTCATTATTACTTCGCTATATAGGGAGAAGAGAAGTAGCACTCTAGAAAAATCATATAACATTGATTGACTGTTGACTGCCATTTACTGCCAATATAGTACCCTGCGGTGTATGGCAGGAGGGTCTTTGAGTCTGAGGAATTAAGGCCGCCTGGCTAGTGCAGTCGCTACGAACTGTGCAGGTTAGGATTTTCTTTTTGCCCCCGACAGAAAAAATTCCACCTTACCGAGGATTCGAATCCAGGTCTCCCGAAGGAGAATCCAACATTTTAGCCACTCAGCCAGCTGCTCCTCACTGAAGGGGACAAAGAAGATATATACTATGTTGTATATTTTAGAACATTTAGCACCGTCAAGGGGAGGGTATTTGTCTCCAAGCACATTATGGTGATCTAAATTAAATAAACAAGTAGGCTTCAATGAAGATTTATCAAAGTTACTTCAATAAACTTTAGATTACTGTCAAGATGAAAGTCTCCTCCACTGAGATGTAAAATGCTACAGTTAGAAAGGACAGAGTCAGGTGAGGGAAGTAATTTGGAGTGATGGTGAAAAGGGAACTACAGACAATGATAGGTTCGGTGGGTGTAGAAAGTGAAAAAAATATCTCAGCTTTAATAATATGAAGACAGAAGTAATTATAATATCAAAGAAATAAACTATGCCTACATGTATAGTTAAAGTCTGTGGTGTTAATTTGGGGCAAATGCAGAAATTAAAGAATCTTGATGTGTGGACAACATCTGATGAAAGCAGTTTCATAGACATAAAGAACAGAATGAGACAGGGAAAAACTGCATTTTATTAAATTAACATCTTACGCAATAAATACTTGTCAAAGAATTAAAAAATAAATGTGGCTATCTATTGCACTCCAGCAAAGTCATATGACAAACAAACAAATGTGTATACTCACAAGTGAACAGTGTCCGGTGGGAAGTTGATACTGACCAGAGACTTCAAAGGAGCTGAATGCTGGGCACAGTCAACTTTTCGCCCTCTCTGTTTTTTACCAGTGCCTGCAAGTGCACACTGACAGCCAGGTACACAGCCATGACAGAGTGACCGACAGAGCTGTCACTAAGATCAGGACAGCCAGGAAATATCTCTTGTAGGCGTATACCTCCATATTTACATTTCTTCCACAGCTGAATGGTTAAGTATCACAAATCACAACCATATCCAATAACCTAATGATTCCAGCATAACCGGACACTAACATGTTCGTATTATCACATATTTGTTACTTTGTACTTGCCCATGAATTGAACTTTGTTCTAAGCACAGGCAGAAGTAAGTAATCCTTAAAGGCATGAACTGCTTGTTTCATTGTTTGTTTACTAAATACATTTGATATCGATGTACAATCACAGCAAATAAATATAAAGAAGTAAAATAGCTGATTAATAAGTCACTGCACAATATGATGAAGTGACCAGTACCAATCTCTATCCGCATTCCTTACAAAGACAATATCCTCCCACCCCCAACCCCTCCCCAAATTTGTCATTTTTAGGCCACAGTAGCTAGTGGGAGTAACAGTAGCCTAATGGCTAGATGTTCGCCTAGGCGTTCAATCCACATCAAGTCAGATTCACTTCTGTAATAATGTAACCCAGCTTAAAATGGGTACCAGGATATGTACGTGGGAGTAAAGATGGCTGGCATGACACAGACCACTCACCCATAGAGTGCTGGTTTGTATATACGAACTGTACTTACTTACAGTAGCTAGTACACTCACCCGCTGGTCTGGTGGTCTGTGTTTTGTCCTATCAAAGTTTCTTTTTAATGAGCACATATCTTGTAGAGTCAACCATGCCTCATAAAATGAGTAACAAAAACATTTTTGAAAGTCTAGATGGCCACTATGATACTGACCACATCACTTAGTGAGTGTTGTTTGGTCAAGAAAATACTGACCGAGCACAATATCTCTGGAGGTCGCCGTAGCATAGTGGCTGGATGCTCACCTGCCAGTGGTCATGGGTTCAAATCTGCATTGGACAGATCTATAAAAGTGATCTGGCCTCCCAGGTAGACCCAGTCTAAAATGTTAGTTGCATATAATCATATACTTTACAGAATGTCGCAGTCAACACCAGCATTTATTTGCTGTTGTGATCTCTTAGCAAATTTATGTTCAGGAGATTGCCATTGCTTTCTGAAGGACCGGCACCTATGCCATTTAATATAAATACCAATGCAAGACGGTCTGCTGCCAAATCACCCACAGCTGTGTTTCGAACGTGGGTATGCGGGATTACGAACAGCATCCGTAACCCCTTCGCCATGGAGAGGGCAGTCTAACATGGGTACCTGGAAATGTATTGGGAAGTAAAGAGTAGCCAGCGTGAAACTGACCCACATGACCCACCGAGCACTGCTGGGTCTATACAAACATGGGTCTAGCACCATATGCCCAATTAGCCTTCAGGTGTGTAAACGGGCCCCTTACTTTTTGTTTTTTTTTACAATATCTCTAATGTTTGATCATGACTTGGTTAGAATATAGCCTTTTGCTTTGTGTCTATCTTTGTCCTACTATTAATAATTTCCAAGACAGTCTATACTTAATCTCCAAGACACTGTATACTTAATCCCAGTCCTTTACAACATAACATTTAACTCCAATTTAAACTTTTGTTACCTAGAGAGATTAACAATGCATTAAAAATTAGAATTGTCAAATGTTATGTATATTTGACACAACTATATGGCGTGGAGGCCTGGACAATGAACAAGCAATTAGAAAGTCAACTAGAGGCCCTGTAGATGTGGGTGTACAGAAGAATGCTGTATCATATGACATTTAATGGAAACAAAAACAAATACAGAGGTTCCAGAAGAACTGGAAACAAAAAGAGTTGATGAAAGAAATAAAAAGAGGTAAGTGAAATATTTTTGCCACATGAAAAGACTTCTTCTTCTTCTTTTCTGTTTGTTTGCTCGCTTAAACTCGAGCATAGTCCTTACACACCATTTAAGGTAGTAAGGGACCGAAGCTTGCTTTCCCTTTTACTGGTGTCCCTCGCCTTTAGGCAAGCCCACTCCGACTTCAGAGGTATGAAAAGACTTAACACTCTAATAAAAACCATATTGGAGGGTAAGATCGAAGGCAAGCGAGCAAGAGGTAGACGATGATACAAGTGGTAAGATAACATCAAGAGATGAACAAATAGAGGTCTGAAAGAATGTAGTCAAAATGAGAGATAGTGCTGGAGATCCATTGCACCCAACTTTCATTCTGGAGACGGCACCTGATTGATAGATTGAGCCTTTTGTTATACACGTATTATTCAAGATTCTGCATCATTTTCATTGTCTAATTGTCCACCACCACTGTTCAACTTCAAGCTTAGAAAAGCTTCAATAATTTGTTTCACCTTTGCTCCTCAGAAAAATAATGAGCATGAAATTTCCAGACAAAATAACAAGAGAAATAGTATAGTGTGCCAAAATCACACCCATGATGGCAACGGTCAGCTGTAGAAGAGCAAGATGACTGAAAGATGCTGAAGTTGTGAACAACAAACAAAGTGCTAATATAAAAAAGTAAAAGACCCTTTTATGTGTCTTAAGGTGTTCTGGGTATATGTTGCTGGGTCCAAGGCTGTGCAGTAGATTGTCTCAGTATGATGCAAGTCTTCGAAATGCCATCCCTTAAATGTGTTTTCTTTAAAAATACTGCCCCCTTACTGTGCCGCCTCTTTGTATCATAGCAGAGCACGGCAAAGCCCTGGCTTGGAGAATATTTTTATAATTGGGACTGGATGGGTGATGAGGTCAGTATTATGTCTGCTTTCTTTACTTCATGAGATGTTTCCTGGTACCAAGTTTAGACTTGAGTCGGTCTGGGAGCCCAGATCAATTTTAATAATCCACCCTGATGCAGATTTGAACCTTATGAGCCACCAAGCTGCCAGCTAGTTGAAGTACTACAGCATAACAAAATGCCACCCACCAATGTAACAATCAGCTATAGAAGAGGAAGGAGACTGAAAGATGTTAGAATAATGAATAACTAGCACATCCCTAAATGTTATAGTCAGGTAGAGACAGACCAAGAGGCAGGCTGCAAGTGGTATCTAGATATATAAAGTTAGTCGACAGATCATCTTCATTGCACATCGAACCATTCAGTCCATAAGTGCTCGGATCCCCTCCTCAGCAAATCCTGCAGTGTGTAGCGGCTAACGACACCAGTTCTGTGTTGGTTTATCAGTCTTCTTTGGCTTCCTGTGTAGTGTTCTTGTTTGGTCACCCCTCTTTTAATTTGCTGTTCTTGCAGTCTGGCCATGGTTGTTAGATTCACAGTCATCACTTGGTTCACGCAAAAGTCTTATTTCTCGAAGAGCATTCAGAATGTCAGTCTGATCCATGGCGTGTCCGCCCTCCACAGTAGCCTCACCTGCGAGCTTGTCAGCCCGTTCATTTCCTTGTTCTCCCGCATGCCCTGGAACAAAGATGAAACTAATCTTTGCCAGCCAAGACCGCTCCAGAGGCAGCAACCATTCTCTTCGGACTGACCCCTCCTCTATCCTCTTGATCATGTTCATTGAGTCGCTAAGGAAACATGCCCTAGTGAATGTCTGTGTCTCGAGCCATGTTATTGCTTTACTTACTGCCCTGACTTCCATAGTCAGGCTACTTGTGGTTTCAGTGAAAGCACCAAAGTCCTCTTTCACAATTCTTCCTCTGGTCTGAGCCGTAAAGGCCCATGAGCTTCTCACATGTCGGACGACCGACCCATCTGTATAGATGACAGCATCACCATCTAGCGAATTCTCGAAAATCAATGCTTGTACTTCAGCCTCCACAGTAGCCGGATTTTCTTGTCTGCATTTTCTAACTAGTTGGATGCAAACTGAAAAGGATGTGCAGAAATCTGTTGGCACTTGTACCCACTCCTCACCAGGTTCTAAGTCCTCAAGTGAACATACCTGTTGAAGAATGTCTTCGGCTTGACCCATCCACGACCGTCCTCTTTTTAACCTGCTGCCCTTCACCTTCATAATTTCACTATGCAGTGGATGTTGTGTGTTTGCGTTAACTCTGAGGTAGGCGCATGCTCTGCAAACTTGTATTCTCTCTTCAATGGTTGGAAAATCAAGAAGGTAGCGCATTGCCCTACATGCTGTATCTCTCTGTAGCCGCTACATGCTGCGGGATTTGCTGAGGAGGGGATCCGAGCACTTATGGACTGAATGGTTCCATGTGCAACGAGGATGATCTGTCGACTAACTAACTAACTAACTAGCTGTATCTCTTGTACATCCAAGAATAATGCACATACTTCATTCTGTATCCTTCCCATCCTTTCTATCTGCTTACGGCTGAGAGTCAGGATTGCCATTGCATACTCAAAAACAGACATTACCAGCCCCTCGTAGAGAAGACATAGATGGCGCTGCTCACAGTTTGCAGCCGCCATCACCTGCATCGCAGCCAAACCCTGCTTGGCCTTTGTTATCACCTGGTCTATGTGCTCATTATAAGCAAGGCTTTGATCAAACCGTATCCCCAGGTAATTCATTGCCTGCGTTCTTTCCACCGTCTCTGAACACAGCTTTACAGTTGGTGTTGGAGTGTTGACAATATGATTATTCAATGAGAATCAAGTCACTGTTGCCTTTGTTGGGTTGACCATTGCCCCAGCTTCATCACACCAAGTACTTATGCGATTGAGTTCGGTTTGTAGTTCCACAGCAAACTGCTCTCTATCCTTACCCTGACGATACACTAAAACATCATCGGCATATGACAATGTCCTGCCAGGTCCAGTGACCTGCTCACTGGTTGGCGCCCTCCACTCTCTCGTCTGCCTGGTGGCGTGACGTCACAGGGTTAGCGACGTTGGCTGGTCTGTGATTGGTTGGAGTAGTTGAAGTATCAACAATATCTGGATTTTGTGGCATATTAGACATGGCTTTTATCCACTATTGTGCCCAAACCAACATGACTTTTACATAATCTTCTTCTTCTCATGGTTCATGCCGTGTGGCGTTAGTGATCATGTCTGTTCATAGCTTTCTGTCTCGTGTGCTGCCAGTCATTTCTTCTTCTTCTTCTTCTTCTTCTTCTTCTTCTTCTTCTTCTTCTTCTTCTTCCTCTTCTTCTTCTTCTTCTTTACTGATGTTCCTACACAACTGGATCAATCCTATTGATCCACTGGCGCCCTACGTGTGTCAGACCTTCCAAGCTAGGACACAGTATTCAGATGAGTACATTGTATTTTAATTAGTTTAATAGTTTAAT
This sequence comes from Cepaea nemoralis, assembly GCA_014155875.1. Taxonomy (NCBI): domain Eukaryota; kingdom Metazoa; phylum Mollusca; class Gastropoda; order Stylommatophora; family Helicidae; genus Cepaea; species Cepaea nemoralis. Next base: position 36,610 of record JACEFZ010010707.1, on the reverse strand, counting down.
ATTGTCATAGTGTGTTTCATGTAGTTTTGTGTTGGTTTGTATTTGTTTGTCCTGTGCTGACGAAGGCTTTGGCCGCAACGTCCAATTTGTCTCTTGTAGTCGTGTTTTAGTAAAGCTCACAATCTACTTCTCGTTTATTTGGGTGATTCATTCATTACACAACTGCGGGCGATTTGGCAGCACACTGCCTTGCATTGGTATTTTACGAAATGGTATGATGCCGGTCGTTCAGAAAGCAATGGCAAACCACTGAACGTAAACTTACCAAGAGATCACAAACAACATAAAATACTGGGGTTTACTGCAATGTCTTGTAAAATGATATGCAACTAATAATATGAGTTTCAAACTGTCCAGCATCTTCTCTCTTGGTCTTTCAAATGATATTCATTGCTCTTTCTATCCGTTAGTGTTGTTCTCATCACTCGTCTGTGAAGTCACAAGTCCGCAGCTTGCATGTAATTTCTCACTTGTCTGCAAACTATGCTAGCTCCGTGGCGAAGGTTTTACGGATGCAATTCATAATTCGCACGCCAGCGCTTGAAAGACAGATGCACGCGATTTGGCAGCAGACCGCCTTCCGGTGTGTGTGTGTGTGTTTTTTTTTTTTTTTTTTTGGTGAAATGGTATGGGTGCCTATCGTTCAGAAAGCAAAGGCAAACTACAGAACGCAAACTTTCCAAGAGATCACAGCAGCAAAAAAAAAATGTTGAATGCGACGCCCTGTAAAGGATATGCAGCTAACTAAATGACTGACTGACTGGCACCTTGTCGTCTTGATAGATGACTGTTTGAAAACTGGAGTTATACCTCTCCATAACACAAGCTGAATTTAGAGATCGTGTGTTGCCCATGCAGCATGATCTCTCTCTCTCTCTCTCTCTCTCTCTCTCTCTCCCTCTCTCTCTCTCCCTCTCTCTCTCTCTCTCTATCTCTCTCTCTCTATCTCTCTCTCTCTCTCTCTCTCTCTCTCTCTCTCGGCCTGTCTAGTTTACTCCAGAGGAAAGGTAACATCAATATGACTGGAACAAGACAAGCTGCAGAAGCTGCAGCAAAGCAATGCTCTAACTGTCCTAAATAACACTGAATAATAGCCTGTCACAACTAATATGCCTTGTATCTAATAATATAAAAGAACACGAAACAATGCAGATTTACATAACACAATTGCTGAAACCAAAAAAAAAACGTTTCGGCGACTAGCCTTCATGAGCAAACAAACACAAGAAAACACAATATATAAACACTGAGAAGACAGCAGAATATTTAGACCCAGTGTTCAGGAAAGCTACGTACCGTGTGGGTAAATATAATCTTGTACCCTGCCTTCAGTGTGAAATAGCTTCAATATCTAATTGTTTTGTACTCTGCCTTCAATGTGACATAGAAAATACATACGGGTGATTCCGTGTCAACAGGATTAGCTTAACATAATGGTTTTAGGGGTTGCAGCCCGACAACCCACGCCAGCCTGTCTATCTACCCATCTACCGACAGACAGACAGACAGACAGACAGACAGACAGACAGACAGACAGACAGACAGACAGACAGACAGACATGCACGCACGCATGCATACACATCACATACACACATCATCCATCCATCCATCAGGTGCCATGCCGATAAGCGTGGGCGATCATGTTTTGCCATCTTACTCGATTACTAGAGTTGTGGATCAGCTCCGTGTTTCTGTCTCAACCATGCCACGTGGCCAAGCCATCCAGGTATTTACTTCTTGGTCTTTTCCTTGGTCTCTTCCCTTCGATCTTGCCAGTTGTCACCAAGTTCTCCAATTCATTTCTTCTCATAACATGGCCAAAAAAATGTTGACTGTCTACGTCTAATGTCTCTAATTATTTTACGATCTTCATTCGTTTCTTGAAGGGCTTGTTCATTGGTTTTTCTGTCTGTCCGTGGTATTCTTTGCATTTTCTTCAGACAGCACATTTCCACAGCCATCAGATGTTTTTCGGCTTGTCTGCTCTTTGTCCACGCTTCACCTTCATACAAAAGTACAGGTTCTATGTAGCACTTCAACACTCTTATTCTCGTTTCAGCTATCGTTTTATTAGTCAGTATGTTTTTCATCTTGCAAAAGGCTTCCTTCGCAATGACAATTCTTGTTCTAATCTCTTAAAGGCATCTTCCATCAGATGTTATGACTGTTCAGAGATGACTGTACCGATTCATGCACTTGTTTAAGAATATGCCCATTTACTTGTATATTACATTGTGGTATTTCCTTCTTCCCAGTGACGACCATAATATGTGTCTTCTTACAATTCAATTCTAACCCTAGTTTCATCTACTAAATGTTGCCGGTACTGTTCATTGTCTGCAATCAAGACTGCATCATCTACATATCTAATTTTGTTGATGCATCGTCCCCCAATGTTGATTTCTTCCATATTTTCTATATTTCTGAAAATATTTACACTGTATGTTATTTTACAAGTCTAAGGTCTTTTCCATCAATTTGTAGATCTTTAAGCATCCGAAAATCTTTATTTTCAAAGGGTTAAGAATTGGGCACGCAATTCTTAACCCTTTGAAAATAAAGATTTTCGTTCGTTCGTTCCTTATCATGTCAACATGTCTCACTTTATCGAAATCCTTTGTGAAGTCAATAAAGCGTAGATCTTTGTTTACTTCTCTAGAACGTTCAGTTACTGTTCTCAGTTTTTACACAGCATTACTGCACCCGTGCCTTCTACAAACCCACATTGTTATTCTCCTATTTCAGGTTGCATTTTCTTCCCAACTCTTTCCATGATAATTCTCAGCAAAATCTTCGTGATGTGATTCATTATACTAATTGTTCTTCTAAAGCATTAAACATTTCTGTTGTGATGCTGTCTGAACCCCGGGTCTTGTCAGTTTTCATATGGTTAAGAGCATTCTGAATCTCCATCTTTAAAATTGATGGTCCTGCATTATTATTTTGAATATCATACTGTTCTTCTTTGTTATCATCATAAAGGTTTTTCACATAATCTGACCATACATGTAAAATCCGATCTTTTTCTGTTATGATTTTTTTCTACCTTTTGTCTTTAGGCAGCCTGCTGATGTCCGTTTTCTTTGATTAGTAAGCTCCTGAATTCTTGTGTGCATTAGTTTGGTATTTTAACTGTTTTGTTGTTTTTCAATTTCTATGCAATGTTTCTCAAGCCATGCTTCTTTTTTCCCCTTACATAGTATTCTGACTTGTCTGTGAATGTCGTCATATTTGGCAGGATTATTTTTGTTGAGTCTTCTTGTTTCCATTAGTTGTAAAATTTCTTCAGCCATCCATGCCTTGCGACCCACTTTCTTTAATTTTGGAACAGTTTTTTTCTGCAGCCAAACTGATTGAATTCTTCAACATTTCCCATTGATCACCCACATCTTGGAATAGGATCTCTAGATCAGACAATATATTAAATTTATTCTTTACTTCTATGTTAAAATTATTTTGTATTTCTTTGTCAGTTTTCAATCCTCAATGTGCCTGTAATTAATCTGTGATCACTGTAACAGTCTGCATTTGGAACTGTGTTTACGACTGTTGCCGGCTTCCTGGCCTAGAGGTTAGCGACTTTTCTTCGTAATCTCGTATACTCTCGTAAGTAACGTGACGACGGTGAGAATCAGCAGTTGTTCGAATCGCGTCGGTAACTTACGGGGTTTGTGAGCCGGCCGCTCAGAAAGCAATGGCAAACTACTGAGCGTAATCTTGCCAAGAAATCAACGATCAGCTGAAAGATGCTGATGTTGACAGCGATGTCCTGTAAAGGATACGCAAACATTTTTTTTAACGACTGTTAACGCATTTCGAAACCTTCTGCTAATCAGGATGCAATCTATCTGGTTTTTAATCCTGCTGTCTGGACTCTCCCATGACCATAATCTTCTACGATGCTGTTTAAACCAAGTGTTTCTTACAACCATTTCTTGTTCTTTTGCCCATTCTCTAGTCTGTATCCTCTCCCAAACCATGTTTGCCTACACCGCATCCCTCGCCTTGATTTCCTACTTTTGCGTTGAAATCACCCATTACGATATTTATTTCTGATTTTTTACAGTTCTTCAAAGCAGTGACACATCATATAAACTGTATTACTGTGGACGGGCGAGTACACAAACACAAACACAAACACACACAAACACAAACACACACACACACACACACGCGCGCGCATTATAAAAACGTTATTACTGTGGACGGGTGAATCACTGTGTCTATAACCTCTAGGGACCACACAATCTAAATATCTCTGCATGTCAGACAGATACTGCCGCGAACATTGTAGTAAGTACCTCAGCTCTGTTTTACGAGGCTAGATCGGCTTCGAAGCCAAACTGATTAAGAAGAAAGTCCAACCTTTGCCACCACTGGGTGCTAAATCGTCGACAACTGCATTGACCAGGTACACTAACCTCGACGCTTCCCCCAACATGGTATAGTATATTTCTCGTAAAGTCCATTAGTACTTTTTAAGTCAGCTCCATTGGTATGTTTCAAATTAATTACAGTGTTATGTTTCAAGTGGAATCCAGTGGCATGTTTCAAGTTTAATCCAATGGTATGTTTCAAGTGAAATCCAGTGGTATGATTCAATTGAAATTCAGTGGTATAATACGGTACATTTAAAGTGAAATTCAGTGGTATGTTTCATGTTAAATCCAATGGTATGTTTCAAATGTATTTCTGCGGTATGTTTCAAGTGACAAATTATCCTGTCCTCCAGGTGGAGCCAGACTAAAATAGTTACCAGAAAATATATTTGGAAGTAAAGGTGGGCGGAGTGATACTGGACCACATCACCAACAGAGCGCCGACAGATCTATATAAGTGGTTCTCAGCCTGTTTTTAGTCCATGAACCCTTTCACCATATGTTTCGAATGTCATCTCCCCCCCCCCTTTCCAAAATGTCATCCCCCCTTTACACCCACACCCACACACACACATACACACACACACACACACACACACACTCTCACATAATTCAAGAAAGGGGGATGATCGCGTTTTGCATGGTCCTGAAGCCAGTTTGAGGCTGCCAATCTGTGATCTTAATATCCCCCTCCCCCGCTATGGAAACCCTAGAATCCCCCCCCCCCCCCACCGCGGGGGAGAGGAGGAGGGAGATTCCCCACCGGTTGAGAACCACTGCTCAATATTAATATACGCCTATCGCCACAAGCCCAATGTGCCTACGGCTTTACTTGTTTGTAAAAAATCTCAGTCCTTGGTTTTCAGGGTACCGCCATGTAATCGTCCATGTTTTAGCCTTTTTGTCATCTGTGTTGTAGCATATCTTTACTCGCATGATGGATGGAATTTTTCAGCATTTGCCATTGGGCATTTATGCTTTGTATTTTAGGATTTTACATTTTCTGTCCATACCTGTAGATATTTTATATATTTGAATTCTGTCCCTCACATCTGTTCAACCTATATTCAGATAGCGTAATGTAAACAAGGATGAACCAATGATAATTTGGATTCATGCATAATTGATGGAAATCCAACTCCATAACTCAGACATGCAGGTGATACGATCCTTCGTTCAAATAGTACTAAGGTATTATTCAACAATCAAAAACAGAGAGCATCTGTTGGAGTTTTTCCCCAGGACATGTTGGTGTGGTGAGAAACGAACAGGCGGGTACATTGGCTGGGTCAGCATAACTGGGTGGGGTATTGGTACATGATAAGGCAGATGTGACTGGGTCAGCATAACTGGGTGGGGTATTGGTACATGATAAGGCAGATGTGACTGGGTCAGCATAACTGGGTGGGGTATTGGTACATGATAAGGCAGATGTGACTGGGTCAGCATAACTGGGTGGGGTATTGGTACATGATAAGACAGATGTGACTGGGTCAGCATAACTGGATGGGGTATTGGTACATGATAAGGCAGATGTGACTGGGTCAGCATAACTGGATGGGGTATTGGTACATGATAAGGCAGATGTGACTGGGTCAGCATAACTGGATGGGGTATTGGTACATGATAAGACAGATGTGACTGGGTCAGCATAACTGGATGGGGTATTGGTACATGATAAGGCAGATGTGACTGGGTCAGCATAACTGGATGGGGTATTGGTACATGATAAGGCAGATGTGACTGGGTCAGCATAACTGGGTGGGGTATTGGTACATGATAAGGCAGATGTGACTGGGTCAGCATAACTGGGTGGGGTATTGGTACATGATAAGACAGATGTGACTGGGTCAGCATAACTTGGTGGGGTATTGGTACATGATAAGGCAGATGTGACTGGGTCAGCATAACTTGGTGGGGTATTCGTACATGATAAGACAGATGTGACTGGGTCAGCATAACTTGGTGGGGTATTCGTACATGATAAGACAGATGTGACTGGGTCAGCATAACTTGGTGGGGTATTCGTACATGATAAGACAGATGTGACTGGGTCAGCATAACTGGGTGGGGTATTGGTACATGATAAGACAGATGTGACTGGGTCAGCATAACTTGGTGGGGTATTGGTGCATTATAAGGCAGATGTGACAGAGCCCTTTGGAACCGTGTGTGTAGTGCAACAGAACAGATAGATCATCACGGCTTGGAGAGAATGGCGCTGCAGGGAGTGACTAGAGGATCTGGCCGATATTTGAACTCCCAGGAGAGGCCGGATGGATATATAATCTGACCGAAGAACATTGGAGCAATATGAAACTTAGATATGACAGAAACATTCTTAGAGCACCGAGAATCGAGAAGAAGAAAAATACTGACATTCTAACAGATCTGAACATCGGGAAATACTGGCTCGTAAATAGAGTTATAAACAATATGGGAAACTGAAATGCGTTAGCCATGCTCAATATCAGTTCTTTGGGAAGATCCTTGATGGAAGGCAAAGGTTCTGGAAGAAGAAGCCGTGGTCTACCAGCACAATGATGGACACAAGACATTGCAGACACCTTGTGCACGACAATGAATGAGGCAACGGAGCTGGCAGATGATCTAAACTGCTTTCGGTGGATGTGATCAGAGCGCCGTTCTATTATGGACCGGGTACATAATGATTATAGTGTTCAATATTGAATTGTATCCGTTTCTCACTACCACTCTATGTCGTTCTTGGATTTATTATCTGATCTTAGAATATCTTTAATCACCAACACCAAGTGCAATGCCCTGCGGGCGTAGGCGTTCATGGCTCTCCACAGGTCTCGGTCTTTGGTTTTCTGAATCAACTCCGCTGTTGATATTCCTCCATGCCACCATCTCAGTCCACCCAGCATCATTTTTCTTTTTCTCTTCCCCTCGATGTTTCCAGTTGTCACGATGTTCTCCAATGTCTCTCTTCTCATCACATGACCAAAAATAGCTGTTTGCCTCTTTATTATTATTGTATATAGTGTTCTAGTTTCATTTGCCTATTTCAGACATTTGTTGTTAGTTACTTTGGCAGTCAAAGGAATTTGCAACATTCGTCTCAGGAACCACATCTCTGTTGCTTTCTTAACCTCAACAGATGTAAACATAATCATCATCAACATCACTATCCAGCGGCTTGTCACAGACAGAACTCCCAACAACAATCTTTCCAAATGTCTCTCAATCATAGATCAGATGTCTTCTCGCCTTAGTCAGTACACAGAATAATATCAACATTGTCGCATCCTTGACCTGTTTACGTCATCACCTAGAACGCACCAACCCCGCGTTTCTCTTGGTGCTTACTGAGACATGACTTTGGGGACAGCTGCAAGAACTGTTGCCTTGTAATCGATAAATACGTGGCGGGAATGGTATCACCAAAAAAGAAAACGTGATCGAAGAGAGCTGAGTTTTTCTTGCCCCAGAGATAAAAGAAAAGGACAACAAAACGGTGAACATGTAATCTATACATTGTTGCAGTGAAACTAGACATAGAGCGGGCTTAGGGAAGAGAGTAGTTAGAGGACTTGTAAGAACACTGGAGTACAGTCGTATACACTTACGCATTCTTCTTCATACACCTGCAGGCGTCAATCTGAATGTATTCAAGTAAAGCAGTTAGCTGGGGCTTGTCGCCATTTCCGTAGAGTTTGTCCTCAAATGGAGAGGGTGTAGTACAAAGTAATTTTCTCTGTTCTGAATAACATGTTGGTCACTCTTGCAGTAAATATTTAACCATCATATTACCAATGCCACAGGTACATTTTTTGGTATCTCCTATCTTTAGTTGATTACACAAGTGGTACTTCAGCCTTTTGTATTCTGTGCGGAGTTTAAATATTGCTGCTACTTCACTTCTGCCGAGTTTGTAATACTCAGCAGGATGAATAACATTCTTTGCTCCATGTCCATTGCTGCTAATATCTTCAGCGCACTAAGCTTCTTCTTATATCTCATAACTCCTTCCAAATGATCCTTCAACAACATGCTTATATTAAAAGTGATTCCAGGTATTTTAGCCACTCGCCCTCCTTGTTAACATTTCCGCCATTTATTATGAGATCCGGGACGTCGGTCTTAACAATTCTATTGGCCAGTGAGCGCCATAACATAGACGCTTTATCTTGGTTAACGACACCACCGACATCTGTACATCTGTCGGTCACTTTGGACCCACTCCTCTCTGAGCAAATAATGTGCATCCAACAATTTGTCTGAGATGCCTTTGAGCGAGATGTTCCCCTCAGTTGTTGCTCTCTCTCTCTCTCAATTTCTCTCTCTCTCTCTCTCTCTCTCTCTCTCTCTCTCTCTCTCTCTCTCTCTCTCTCTCTCTCTCTCTCTCTCTCTCTGCGACGCTTCGCGGCAAAAACAGTAGGACAAAAGAAGAAGAGGAAGCAGAAATCATTAGTGAGATTCATGCGATCGTTTGTTGACATCAATGGAAGGAGATGCATAGACAGATTTTCTGGACTCTTAATGCAAGTTAAAGTCTTTCAACTGTCGTGATATCACACTGGCACTGCGGTACGAAATACATTACGTCAATAGTTTGAAAACGATGGTAATACTCCATTAATCTTTAACAATAACAACTTAGAGCTTAAATCCCCAAAACAAACCATCATTACCTTTAAGTGTGAAATTTTACAATCATAATTTCTTCTCTATTCCTCGCCATACAAACGGGACCCTCTTCCCCGCCATGAGGCGTATTAGGTATATAATGCTAGCCTCATATTGTAATATACACCAGTTGGTGTTCAAATGTCGATGTGGCCATTATAATGTCGGTTTCCTCTACATCCCAAACCTATTCTGGTGTATATTTTAACTAGGTCGACACAAGTCAATTAAAAAAAAAGAGAACAAACGCACACACTTCGAGTGAGGATTCGAACACGTGGCCACCATATTGACAGGTAAGCGGGCTAGCTTCTGCGCCGTGGCTCCAGCAAATCTAAATAGTTCACTGAAAGGTAATGGCAATACCCAGAACTGTCGCCAAACTAACGAAGAATCCGGACTACGTCAAGTCATCCGGTTGCAGTGAGAACACAATGTGACCCGACATTGTACTTGCCACCCACCTTGTCCGGCTGTTGACGAATGGGTTAGTACTGAAATGTCCCACACCTGGCGCAAATGGAGAAATGTGGTGTTGATGGTTGGGGGTGGGGGTGCATTGTTTGGAGGAGTGTGGGAATTAAAAAGGCATAGAATGTGGACAGGGATAGTGCCTTACAGATAGTGATAGCTAGATCGTACGGGATAGATCGGAATCTTATTTGGCTCTCATCTCCTTACTTAGCTCATGTATGGCTCTACGAATACCGCTTGTGTACTGCGGTGGCCACACCACGGGCAGCAGTCTTGGCTGACTGGCTTAACTACATGAGTGAACCAGGGGTAGTATCCTACCAAACAGGAAATATCCATCCCTAGTACACAAAAGACTGGCAATGAACAAGGCGGATGAATCTGTGTAGATCAACGACTAGGAAAACGAAGCAGCAGCGCGCATGGTGCACATAAGGCGTGTTCGGGACACAAGAGAGAACACGACTGGCAACCGTGGACGAGTTTGGGACCCCACCACGTAATATCCCAAAGACAGCAGTGACAATACAACGAAAGTTACAGTGTTGGAGATCTATTGCGGACAACCTTCATCGTGGAGACGGCACCTGATTGAGAATGCAGAACGTGACACGGTCACGGTGAAAGCTCGGTCACAGACGTTTGAAACGAGGCATGAAACATGAACGCTGGAAACTAGCTGAAAGAACATCTCTGGGAACTAGCTGACAGTGCATCTCATGGAACTAGCTGACAGTACATCTCTGGGAACTAGCTGACAGTCATCTCTAGGAACTAGCTGACAGTATACCTCTGGGAACTAGCTGACAGTACATCTCTGGGAACTAGCTGACAGTCATCAGTGGTAACTAGCTGACAGTACATCGGTATGTTTCAAGTGACAAATATATCCTGTCCTCCAGGTGGAGCCAGACTAAAATAGTTGTACCATCAAAGAAAATATTTTAGGAAGTAAAGGTGGGCGAGTGATACTGGACCACATCACAACAGAGCGCCGACAGATCTATATAAGTGGTTCTCAGCCTTTTTTGGTCAATGAACCCTTTCACCATAATGTTTTCGAATGTCATCTCCCCCCCCCCCTTTCCAAAATGTCATCCCCCCTTTACACCCCCCCCCCCACCACACACACACGCTCTCACATAATTCAAGAAAAGGGGGACGATCGCGTTTTGCGTGGTCCTGAAGCCAGTTTGAGTCTGCCAATCTGTGGTCTTAATATCCCCCCCCCGCTCCTTGGAAACCCTAGAATTCCCCCCCCCCCCCACCGCGGGAGAGGAGGAAGGAGATTCCCCACCGGTTGAGAACCACTGCTCAATATTAATATCCGTCTATCGCCACCAGCCAATGTGCCTATGGCTTTAACTTGTTTGTAACAAATCTCAGTCCTTGTTTTTCAGGTAAACCGCATGTCATCGTCCTGTTTTAAGCCTTTTTGCCTCTGGTCCTGTAGCATATCTTCGCTCGCATGATGATGGAATTTTTTCAGCATTGCCATTGGCATTTTTCTTTGTATTTGAGGATTGTACATTTTCTTCTTTCTGCCCACCTTTAGATATTTTTATATATTTGAATTCTTTCCTCAATCTGTTCAACCTATATTCAGATAGCGTAATGTAACTCTTTCGCTACCAATGGATCATCTGGTGCCACATTGTATTCCCTATGATGGCATTTGGTCCTTTAGTGCCACAAAATGATCAGTGGTTTATTTGATATATTTCTGCTCCGTTTCGGAATTTTAAGTTACAGTAAACTGAAAAGTCGTACAGCCGAAAGATTTTATACGCCTATCTTTGTGCGGTCAAACGTTTTCTATATTGGATTCTGTGAATTTTTCAGTTTTAAGGTAGTGTTAATTTGTTTGTTTGGGTTTTTTCACAATGGAAACGCCCCACCAGTATGCGTCCACCGTAGAATGACTTCAGATCAAGCTAGACTCTTATTCGAAACTGTTTTAAAACAATAGTGATTCCGATATTAGTGATTCAGACAGCAAGTTATATCTGTGAATCTAACATTTTTAGCACGTGGTGATAAAGATACTACTAGTGGAACTTCGTCTTCAGCTGAGGTGTCTGATGAACTGTCCGTCTGACAATGAATGTCAGGATGTCACAATCACTTCTCAGCGCAAAGGAAAGCAAACAGTACAAAATAAGAATAAAACTGGAGGAAAAAACTTGAATCTACAAGCTTCTGTATAGCGTGATGCACCTATCCCATCACCATCGACATGGCAAGATGTGTCAGAAGGAGAAACAAAACCGAAGTTTGAGTTTCGTCCTCGAAGATCTCACGTCAACTCTAAACTTTATCAACTGCAAACACCTATTGATTTTCTCAAAGTTTTTTTTTAATGATGACATAGTGGATTGTTTAATTAAAAATGTAAACAAATATGCAGAAAAGATCTTGATGCAGAACACTCCTAAAAGAAAACATTCTAGTCTGTTATCCTGGACCCCACTCACGAAGCATGAATGGCTGAAGTTTACGTCTGTCATTATTGCTATGGACTTGATCCGAAGACCATCTATCAAAGGCTATTGGTGGTACACGTGCACATTTAATATACATCCTTGTATGCCACTATGTTTCCCAGGAACAGATTTGAATCTATTTTCACACCATGTTTCACCGTATGGAACCAGAAGCATCAGGTGAGAAAAAAAAAATTGATCCTCTTGTTGACATGATCCTGAAGAAATTCCAGGAATCATTAAACCCATTTGAAAATGTGTCCATGAATGAAATGATTGTTGGATGAAGGGGCAGGATTTCAGCCAGACATACCATGCAACAAACCTCACAAGTACCCCATATCAAAACATTTGGCCTTTGGTGATTCTGCGACTGCTATGTGGTTGCAATTTAAAAATTTTACTATGACGAAACACCGAATACAGTCCAGATTTAGAATCTCACACTGCTTCATGCAGTGAAGTGTTTGCCACACTTGCTGAATGTTCTCGGATTCTGGCCGTCACTTCTTTGCTGACAGATCTACACTTCGAAAGCTCTGATTGATTATCTGCATTCCAACAATTTCAATTATACAGGGACACTGAATGTCAACGAGTAGGCTTCCCTCCAGAAGTTGAAACATTTGCGACTTCAGCATCAAGAGATGAAGTGGTTTCTTGAAGGAGATAGAATATTGTGTGTGGCCTGGAGAGAACAAAAAAGCTAAAAAAAAAATCCATGCATTGTGTCTCTACCAAGTCTGTAGTTGTAACTGTTGAGAGCGATTGCGAAATAACAACTCAGCAAGCCGAAGGATGATCCATGAATATAACATGGCAATGAATGGCTTGTGACAGAATGGACCAAATGGTTGGATATTATAATATCCATGATAGGAAAACATTAAGTGGTGGAAGAATATCTACTATCTGGATCTTTGAAATTGCACAAATCAATGCTCACATCCTACATTCCATATGCAAACAAAGAAAGGGAGAAAACAACCGTCTTGAAGAATTTCAGCAAAGTTTACTTGAAAGTGCACATTGTGAAGCGCTCAGAGTATTCCTGAAAGTTTGACACTCTGCCTGCCGAAGAATTTCAAAAAGTCAGTTGCAGGAATTTGTCGAAAGAGTGACAGGAGCGAAGCATTTAATAGAATTTGTCGGTGTCCGTAGAGAATGTGTTTTTGCAGCACTCGAACTAAACGACACAGATCTTCTTTTGTTTGATCCGGCTGCACTAATAGACCACACTTGTGCGCCAAAGTTTGCTTTGCAGCCTATCACAAATAGACTGCCACATATAGTAAATAAAAAACAAACAGACATGTGTAAATATTCATTGTAATTAAATGTAAATCTGCCAAGTGTTTTCCTAATTTTTGTCTGACAAAAATACATGATTCAGAATCTGCGGCAAAACTTCTTTTCGGATGGTTGATTGGGAGCAATGGTGTTTATAGTTCAGAAAAGTGTTGTTTGTTCAGTAAATTCAACAGGATTAGCAGTGATCAGGATATTGGATAACAAACGCCCCCTTGGTAAGTGCAATGTTTACATTATTTTTTACCTCTTTGTAACAAATTATTTTAAAGTTATATTATTATTTTTATTATATTTACAACATACAGCAAAAATTCTCCTACCAACATATTCCTTGTGCAATCCCCTTTATTTTGATATATAATACAACATTTTCTGCTACAATTTTAACCATTTTCATAACATTATTGTGACATACACCAACTTCCAGATTTCGGCCATTAGTTTTTTTCATTTGTTGTGAAAAAGGACATGGTTCAGAATATGCACCAAAACTTCCCTTTTTGGGTGATTTAAATGAGCAATACTGTTTATATTCTTGAAGACAAGTGGTGTTTGTTTGATTATTCAGTAAAATAACATGATTAGCAGTATAGGAGTGTATAAAAACACATTATAAGTGCAATGTTTACATTATCTTTATTACCCTACTTTTGTCCAATTATTTTACAAATTATATTATTATTTTTATTTTATTTACAACCTAAAGCAGAAATTCTCCTACTAACATATTCCTTGTGCAATCCCCTTAATTTGATATATAATACAACATTTCTGCTAAAATTTTAACAATTTTCATAACATTATTGTGACAGACCCCACCTTCAAGATTTCAGCCATTATTTTTTGTCATTTTTTGTGAAAAATGCATGGTTCAGAATATGCACCAAAACTTATTTTTGGGTTATTTTAATGAGCAATACTGTTTATATTCTTGAAGACAAGTGATGTTTGTTTGATTATTCAGTAAATTAAACATGATTAGCAGTATAGGAGTGTAGAAAACACCTTATAAGTGCAGTTTTTAAAATAATTTTTACCTCTTTAATTTCAGTTGTTATTATTAAACCTCTCATTATTGTCATAATATTTGTAACCTATCAATTAATTATTACCACTGTCATGTTCCTTGTGCAATCCTCTTTAATTTGATATGTAATACAATAGATCTGCTACCATTTTAACCATTTTAAAAGCATTATTGTAACACACCCCTAGTTCCAATTTTCTGCCATAAATTTCTGTTTGGTCACAGCCCAGTTTTTGTTTGGTAGTGAAAGAGGTAAACAAGGATGGACCAATGATAATTTGGATCCATGCATAATAGATGGAAATCCAATTCCATAACTCAGACATGCAGGTGATACGATCCTCAGTTCAAGTAGTACTAAGGTATTATTCAACAATCAAAAACAGAGAGCATCTGTTGGAGTTTTTCCCCAGGACATGTTGGTGTGGTGAGAAACGAGCAGGCGAACAGATTGGCTGGGTCAGCATAACTTGGTGGGGTATTGGTGCATTATAAGACAGATGTGACAGAGCCCTTTGGAACCGTGTGTGTAGTGCAACAGAACAGATAGATCATCACGGCTTGGAGAGAATGGTGCTGCAGGGAGTGACCAGAGGATCTGGCCGATATTTGAACTCCCAGGAGAGGCCGGATGGATATATAATCTGACCGAAGAACATTGGAGCAATATGAAACTTAGATATGACAGGAACATTCTTAGAGCACCTAGAATCGAGAAGAAGAAAAATACTGACATTCTACCAGATCTGAACATCGGGAAATACAGGCTCGTAAATAGAGTCGTAAACAATATCAGAAACTGAAATGCGTTAGCCATGCTCAATATCAGTTCTTGGGAAGATCCTTGATGGAAGGCAAAGTTTCTGGAAGAAGAGCCGCGGTCTACAGCACGATGATGGACACAAGACATTGCAGACACCTTGTGCACGACAATGAATGAGGCAGCCGAGCTGGCAGATGATCTAGACTGCTTTCGGTGGAGTGATGGTCAAGCGCCGGTTCTATTATGGACCGGTTACATAATGATTGATAGTGTTCAATATTGAATTGTATCCGTTTCTCACTACCGACTCTATGTCTTCTTGGATTTATGTATCTGATCTTAAATATCTTTAATCACCACACCAAGTGCAATGCCCTGCGGGCGTAGGCGTTCATGGCCTCTACAGGTCTCGGTATTTGGTTTTCTGAATCAACTATGCTGTTGATATTCCTCCATGCCACCATCTCAGTCCACCCAGCAACATTTTTCTTGGTCTGCCTCTGCTTCTCTTCTCCTCGATCTTTCCAGTTGTCACGATGTTCTCGAATGTCTCTCTTCTCATCACATGACCAAAAAACCGCTGTTTGCCTCTTTCTTATTATTGTATATAATGTTCTAGTTTCATTAGCCTATTTCAGACAGTCGTTGTTAGTTACTTTGGCAGTCTAAGGAATTTGCAACATTCGTCTCAGGAACCACATCTCTGTTGCTTCCAATCTCTTCCTTTGCGGATGTTAATGTTCTTAACCTCAACAGATGTAACAGAATCATCATTAACATCCACTATCCAGCGGCTTGTCACAACGAACTCCCAACAACAATCTTTCCAATGTCTCTCAATCATAGATCAGATGTCTTCTCGCCTTAGTCAGTACACAGAATAATATCACATTGTCGCATCCTTGACCTGTTTACGTCATCACCTAGAACGCACCAACCCGCGTTTCTCTTGGTGCTTACTGAGACATGACTTTTGGGGACAGCTGCAAGAACTGTTGCCTTGTAATCGATAAATACGGGGCGGGAAGGTATCACACCAAAAAAGAAAACGTGATCGAAGAGAGCTGAGTTTTTCTTGCCTTCAGATATAAAAGAAAAGGACACAAAACGGTGAACATGTAATCTATACATTGTTTGCAGTGAAACTAGACATAGAGCGGGCTTAGGGAAGAGAGTAGTTAGAGGACTTGTAAGAACACTGGAGTACAGTCGGTAATAACTTATGCATTCTTCTTCATACACCTGCAGGCGTCAATCTGAATGTATTCAAGTAAAGCAGTTAGCTGGGGCTTGTCGCCATTTCCATAGAGTTTGCCCTCAAATGGAGAGGGTGTAGTACAAAGTAATTTTCTCTGTTCTGAATAACATGTTGGTCACTCTTGCAGTAAATATTTAGCCATCATATTACCAATGCCACAGATACATTCTTTGGTATCTCCTATCTTTAGTTGATTAAACAAGTGGTACTTCAGCCTTTTGTATTCTGTGCGGAGTTTAAATATTGCTGCTACTTCACTTCTGCCGAGTTTGTAATACTCAGCAGGATGAATAACATTCTTTGCTCCATGTCCATTGCTGCTAATATCTTCAGCGCACTAAGCTTCTTCTTATATCTCATAACTCCTTCCAAATGATCCTTCAACAACATTCTTATATTAAAAGTGATTCCAGGTATTTTAGCCACTCGCCCTCTTTGTTAACATTTCCGCCATTTATTATGAGATCCGGGACGTCGGTCTTAACAATTCTATTGGCCAGTGAGCGCCATAACATAGACGCTTTATCTTGGTTAACACCACCGACATCTGTACACCTGTCGGTCACTTTGGACCCACTCCTCTCTGAGCAAATAAGGTGCATCCAACAATTTGTCTGAGATGCCTTTGAGCGAGATGTTCCCCTCAGTTGTTTGCTCTCTCTCTCTCTCTCTCTCTCTCTCTCTCTCTCTCTCTCTCTCTCTCTCTCTCTCTCTCTGCGACGCTTAGCGGCAAAAACAGTAGGGCAAAAGAAGAAAAGGAAGCATAAATCATTATTGAGATGCATGCGATAGTTTGTTGACATCAATGGAAGGAGATGCATAGAAAGGTTTGCTGGGCTCTTAATGCAAGTCAAAGTATGTCAACCGTCGTGATATTATATTGGCACTGTGGTACGAAATACGTTACGCCAATACAGTTTTGGAATCGATGGAAATATTAACCATTAACGGTTAACAATAACAGCTTAGAGTTTTAATCCCCCAAAACAAACCATCATGACCGTTAGGTATGAAATTTGACAATCATAATTTCTTCCCTATCCCTCGCTATTCAAACGGGACCCTCTCCCCCGCCATGAGGCGTATTAGGTATATAATTCTAGCCTCATATTGCAGTGATAAAAACTCCGCCGCGGAGCAAACATGACAGGGACTTCTGATCGTCAGAAGCGGTTCCCCTTTCCCGAATGTTTCGGCCCATTATCCTCCTGACATTCTCTAGGCCGGGCCCGTCCAAGTCACAACTCCGGGCGTCTTTCCCCTTCCGTGCGAAACGTTCGGTCGATTTCGTTATCCTTGTTGTGCTTAGCTGTTAACATATCCTCTCTCAAGCCTCCCCTCCCTCAGAGAGGAGAGTCTGTGCAGTCTGTGCTTGCTCCTTAGCACCCGTGATCGTGGGGAGCCTGCTTCAACCCCAGCCACGGCCTCTATCGCCTCCATACGTCTCCATTGCCATGTTCCTTTGTGCCCCGTTCACGGCGCCGCACTCTACTAGGAAGCATATATGATGCTAGCCTCATATTGTAGTATACACCAGTCGGTGTTCAAATGTCGATGCCGCCATTATAATGTCGGTTTCCTTTATATCCCCAAACCTATTCTGGTGTATATTTTAACTAGGTCGACACAAGTCAATTAAACACACACACACACACACACACACACACACACACACACACACACACACACACACACTTCGAGTGGGTATTCTAACACGTGGCCACCAGATTGACAGGTAAGCGTGCTAGCTTCTGCGCCACCGTGGCTCCCGCTAATCTAAATGGTTCACTGAAAGGTAATGACAATACCCAAAACTGTCGCCAAACTAACGAAGAATCCGGACTACGTCAAGTCTTCCGGTTGCAGTGAGAACACAACGTGACCCGACATTGTACTTGCCGCCCACCATGTCCAGCTGTTGACGAATGGGTTAGTACTGAAATGTCTCACACCTGGCGCAAATGGAGAAGTGTGGTGTTGGTGGTTGGGGGTGGGGGTGCATTGTTTGGAGGAGTGTGAGAATTAAAAAGTCATAGAATGTGGACAGGGATAGTTCTTTACAGCGAGTGACAGCCAGATCGTACGGGATAGATCGGAATCTTACTTGCTTCCCATCTCCTTATCTAGCTCATTTATGGATCCACGAATACCGCTTGTGTACTGCGGTGGCCACACCACGGGCAGCAAGCAGTCTTGGCTGACTGGCTAAACTACATGAGTGAACCAGGGGTAGTATCCCTTTTTTAATGTTGCATGTCCCTTGCAGGACGTTGCAGTCAACATCAGCATTTTTCAGCTGCTGTTGATGTACTAGGCAAGTTTTTACGTTCAGTAATTTGCCATTGATTTCTGAACGACCGGCTCCCATACCAACACGTTATAATACAACGCGACACGGTCTGCTGCACAAATCGGTCGCGGCTACGTTTCGAACACCTGGTAAGCGGCCCACGAACCGCGTTCGCAAGCCTTTGGCCACGGAGACGGGTAGTATCCTACCACACAGGAAATCTCCATCCCTAGTACACAAAAGACTGGCAATGAACAAGGAGGATGAATCTGTGTAGATCACCGACTAGGAAAACGAAGCAGCTGCGGGCGTGGTGCACATAAGGCGTGTTCAGGACAGAATAGAGAACATGACTGGCCACCGTGGACGAGTTTGGGACCCCACCACGTAATATCCCAAAGACAGCAGTGACAATACAACGAAAGTTATAGTGAAAGCTCGGCCACAGAAGTTTGAAACGAGGCATGAAACATGAACGCTGGAAACTAGCTGAAAGAACATCTCTGCGAACTAGCTGACAGTACATCCCTGGAAACTAGCTGACAGTCATCTCTGGGAACTAGCTGACAGTACACCTCTGGGAACTAGCTGACAGTACATCTCTGGGAACTAGCTGACAGTTCATCACTGGGAACTAGCTGACAGTACATCTCTGGGAAACTAGCCAACAGTACATCTATGGGAACCTCATCTGCACTCTCAGAGGTAGCGGTCCTTTACAAATGTGGCCTGTTCTTTGCAGGATGCCGCGATCAACCCTAGGTCGATTTTGTATGCAATTTTACGTTCAATTGTTTCCTGTTTTCTGAGAACGAGAAGTCAAAGTTTTTAAGTCCATCTGCCTGGTGTGCGATAATAACCCACTACATCCATCCATCATGTGCCATGCCGGTAAGCGTGGGCGGTCATGTTCTGCCATCTCACTCGATCACCAGAGTCGTGAATCAGCTCCGTGTTTCTGTCTCGACCATGCCACAAGGCCAAGCCATCCGGGTACTTGTCTCTAGGTCTTCCCCGTGGTCTGTTCCCCTCGATCTTACCAGTTGTCACCAAGTTCTCCAAATCATTTCTTCTCAAAACATGCCAAAAAAATTATGACTGTCTACGTCTAATGTCTCTAATCAGTTTACGATCTTCATTTGTTTCTTGAAGGACATGTTCATTGGTCTTTCTGGCTGTCCATGGTATTCTTTACATTTTCCTCAGAAACCACATTTCTACAGCCATCAGATGTTTTTCAGCCTGTCTGCTCATTGTCAACGCTTCACAGCCATATAAAAGTACAGGTTAAACTTTTTGACCACGCCGGCCTCTATAGTGATCCTACAAGGAGCCAAACAGAAAAGTGACTAAGGCAACTGCCTAACATACGGACAGCTCTTTTGTGATGAAGATGTCGACAGCATAGTTCAAATACCAGTCCACACAACAACAGAAACAAAGAAGAAATACGCAGGATCTGAACTGGGGACACTCTTTCCTGCATGTACGGTAGTCATGGGTTTCATTCGCGTCATGGCGGTTTCCAATGTCTACAAAATGTTCTTTTTTGGGGGATCGCTCGCTTTGAACTCAAGCGTAGTCCATACACATTACTTCTAATTGTGCTGGACTGAATTTTGCTTGTGGATTTGTTTTCCATATTAACAGTTTCCCTCTCTATTAGGCGAACCCACTCCACTTCAGAGATACCTGTAATTTACGTCCCCAAGTCAAGGAGGACGGGTCAAAATTTTAGTCCAACTGCCGGGTGCAGGGGTTGATCCTCTTACTTCGGCATCAGCACACCGGATGTTTAAGAGTACGCGTTCTTATCCATTCGGCCATGCTGACCTACATGTTTACGGTTGACCAGGGCTGTCAGTTGGGAAACGCTTAAAATGAGCACCAGGACAGGAAATGTCTTGGTAAGTACAGGCGGCCGGTGAGGTACTGACTACATCATGCACCGACTAACAATTGACCTATAAAACATGGATATAGCACCATATGCTCAATGCATGCTAAGTCGTGTAACGGGGACTTGTACCCACCTCACAGACGTTTTAAATGACGATAAATCCCTGGTTGCATGGTAGATACGTGAGGCTAACTGGTGGCGGTGACATGTTGATCTGCACAATAAAGAAAATTTAAGCCTTTCAATGAATAAATAAGGGCTACCTACATTATTGCGAGCCGCGGTAGTGTACTGGTTTGCACGCTTGATTGTCGTCCAGGGGTTTTTGTGTTCCAATCCCATCCTGGTGAGGAATCTTTAAAAACTTACCTGGGCTCCCGAGTCGACCCAGCTTAAAATGGGGGTCGACCAGGGTATTTTTCAGGAAGTAAAGGCGATCGGCCGGGCTCCCTGACCCAAGAGTTAACGCCTTTCTCCGTAATCCCGTATATTCTCGTGAGTAACGTAACCTGCGCGAGAATCGGTGGCTCTGAGGGCCATGCACCCAGACGGAGAGCAATCCGACGAGAATGTAGGACGGTCGCTATCCAGTTCACCAACCATGAATTGACCCCCTTCTCCATCAGTGCGGTCATCAAAATATCTTATCGAACTCTATTGTACGCATCATCGAGATCAAGTGCCGCCGCCATGAAAACTAGATATTTATTGCTATTGTAAACTAAAACTGTTATTACTGTTATTGTTAAAATAACACATAGTGTTATTGTAACTAGACATGTATTGTTATTGTACACTAAACATATGCTGTTATTGTAAACAGAAATACACTGTTATTGTAAACTAAATTACACTGTTACTGTAAACCAAATATATGCTGTTATTGTAAACTAAAATACACTGTTATCGTAAACTAAAATACACTGTTATTGTAAACTAAGCATATAGTATACTGATATTGTAAACTAAACATATACTGATATTGTAAACTAAAATACACTGTTACTGTAAACTAAAATACACTGTTATTGTAAACTAAAATAAGGGAAGCAAAGAATAGCAGCACTGTAGCCTACCATGCTTGTCGTAAGAGGCGACTAAGGAGGCTATGGTTCCGCCGCCCTGCTACTGAGTGAGTGCGTGGTGCGACACTGTGAGCTGTGGGTTTCGTGTGAAATGCTTTTGAATCTGTTTTTTGGGATGTGACTGCATGTTCGGAGCGATGGCAGCTGGCTATGTCCCAGAGTTGACCGAATAATGCATAATGCATAACATTGTAACTCATCTTTTTATGCTTAAAAAAATAATGCATAATGCATAACATTGTAACTCATCTTTTTATGCTTAAAGAAGTTATCTACAGTCATTTCGGTTATTAACAACATATTAAATAAATAATAGTTACCTTATCTCTATCAAGTTTGAAGATTTTATATTTCTTTACACTGTCGCCAACTCTAAGAAGACATGGAACAACTTCAGCCATTATTAAATCTACAGGCATATGCGTTATAATCCTCCTCCTCCTCTCCTCTCCTCTTCCTCCTCCTACTCTCTTCCTCTTCCCCTCCCTCTCCCTCCTCTTCCTCCTCCATCCTCCTCCTCTTTCTTCCTCCTCCCTCTTCCTCCTCCTCCTACCTCCTCCCTACTCCTCTCCCTCCTCCTTCTCCCTCTTCCTCCTCCCTCCTACTCCCTCCTTCTCCCCCCTCTCCCTCCGCCTCCCTCCTCCTGCGTTCTCCTCCTCCTCCCCTCCTCCTTGCTACTCCTCCCTCTTCCTCCTCCTCCCTCCTCCTCTTTCCTCCTTCCTCCTCCTTCTTCCTCCTCCTCCTCTCTCCTCCTCCTCCCTCCTCCTCCCTCCTCCTCCTCCTCCTCCTCTCCCTCCTCCTTCCTCCTCTTCCTCCTCCTCCCCCTCCTCCTCTTGCGTTCTCATCCTCCTCCCTCTTCCTCCTCCTCTTCATCCTCCTCCTCCCCTCCTCCCTCCTCCCTCCTCCTCTCTCCTCCTCCCTCTTCCTCCTCCGCCTACCTCCTCCTCCTCCCTCCTCCTCCTAATCCCTCCTCCTCCCTCCTACTCCTCCCTCTTCCCTCCTCATCCCTTCTCTTCCCTCCTCCTCTCTCCGCCTATCTCTTCCTCCCTCCTCCTCCTCCCTCCTCCACCTCCCTCTCCCTCCTCCCTCCTCCTACTCCTCCTTTTTTCTTCTTCTGCTGCTGCTGCTGCCGCCGCTCCATTTACCCAAGTTAATTGTTGGGGGAAGATGTAAAGATCTTTCAAGTGCTCTTTCTAATGCTTTTCAGACAGACAGACAGACAGACAGATAGTCGGGAACGCGAACTTATATGACTACTTATATGAATTAAATGAAATGCTCCCCATCAGGGTCTGGGCGAAGCCGGACCGGGTCAGACAGACAGACAGACAGACAGACAGACAGACAGACAGACAGACAGACAGACAGTCGGGAACGGGAGCTTATATGACTACTTATATGAATTAAATGGGATGATCCCCACCAGGGTCTGGGCGAAGTCGGGCCGGGTCACCTAGTCTTATATATAAAAAAAAGTATGTATGTATGTATGTGTGTATGTCCTTTATGCGTTCGCGAACGGTCCATCCGATTGAGATGAAATTTTCTACACGTCTTCCTCTCATTTCCGCGCTGCCAACTGTCATATTTTTTTAGTGTGAAATCGGCTACTTACTTAATATTATTTAATATTTCATTTTTCATTATAATTTCAATATAGCAAGGGGACTTAACTCTGTAAAAGTTATTTCAAGGGGCATAACTTTTAATAACATTGCTATATACCTTATAGTCATATTGTTGCATGGTTTTCAAAGACTTATAAACTCTTTGTCTATAGTTATTTACCGGCATATGAGTTATAATAAATAATGATATAATCTTTAAGGCATTTTCAAAGTTTTCATAAAAATAATGCATAATGCATAACATTGTAACTCATCTTTTTATGCTTAAAGAAGTTATCTACAGTCATGTAGGTGATTAAAAACAGTTTTCATTAAAAATAATGGATGGTGTGTGGAAGGACATTCTTTTAAGTAACTTTTTTTTGTTGTTGTATGAATTTAATGAGACGCTCCCCGCCAGGAGCTGGGCGAAGCCACGCCGGGTCAGATAGATAGACAGACCCACCTTTTCGCTGCAGTTATCTACAGGCATAATGCAGTTATAATCATCCTCCTCCTCCTCTCCCCTCCTCCTCCTCCTACCCTCTTCCTCTTCCCCTCCCCTCCTCTGTCTCCCTCCTCCATCCTCCTCCTCCCTCTTCCTCCTCCTCCTTCCTCCTCCTACCTCCTCCTAATCACTCATCTTCCTTCCTCCTCCCTTCTCCTTCCTCCTCCTCCTCCCTCTTCCTCTCTCCTCCTCCTCCCTCTCCCTTCTCCCCCTCCTCCTCCCTCCTCTCCTCCTCATCCCTCCTCCTCCTCATCCTCTCTCCTCCCCCCTCCACATCCCTCCTCCTCCCCTCCTCCCTGCTCCTTCTCCCTCTTGCGTTCTCTTCCTCCCTCCCCCTCACTCTTCTTCCTCCTCCCCCTCCTCCTTCTCCC